>OZ038490.1:29164872-29502372 GCA_964036315.1 Acanthosepion esculentum | reverse complement strand
TTTCTGTAAGGCCAAGTTGAATACATGCCTGTCTGTATGTCTCAAGAATATTTCCATTGGTTGTTTTCAAATTTTGAAATGATCTTGGACCCCTGACCTGACATTATGAAGAAGACTTTAACAATGAATATATTAAAAAGGAAGCATTTTTATATTTTCTTTCGAGAGTGGGGATGCATTTGTGTATGAAATGTTATTTGCTTTTTTTTTACTTCTAGTTACTCAGAGAAGTCCAATTTGGTAGAGTGTAGTTTGTTGTATTTCCACACTGTAACTTCTGTATAAAAGCAAGTAATTATGGATGCTAGATATATAAACTGATATTTAACTTAGAAAAATAACCTGGTAATTTTTCTAGGAAAAAATAGGTGTTTTTCTATGGGATTAATGTTCACCATTTATGAAATGTTGAAAGGACTGTGGTCGTTCAATATATTTGTTCAAAGAATGTGACGGTAAAGGCAGAAGAAATTAATTGGTCATATGTCAGGGCAAGCTTGTTATCATTAACATCGGTTGTGGGGGATCAGGAAATTTTTGTTCCTAGCCCGGGTGTACGTGCTCAGGCTCCCTACATCAAACCGACCTTGTGTCACAACCTGACTTCATGGGGAGTTCAGTAAACACAAACTGTTCTCTCAAGTAGTGTGTAACACATTATTTATCATTTCTCAGTTGCGTCTCTATCTTTGGGCAGAGTGCACTCAGGGCAGCTCTGTCAAAGGATAGAGTTGCAACTGAAGAAAATTATACTGAGAGGTTCCCAGCCCTGGGGAACAGCTACCCGCAGCCACACCCTCTCATTGCACTAGAGAGAGGGATCAGTGCATGCCCTAAGGCCAGCGCAACCAACAATTTTTGTTCCTAGCCCGAGCGTATGCACTTGGGCTCCCCACCTTATACTGACCTTATTTCACAACCATCCTCGTAGAGGGGAGGGGGAGCAAATACAAATTACTCTCTCGAATAGTTTATAACAAGTTTATTTATCAACTTTCAGTTGTGTCTCTGGGTTACGGTTGCACTAGTGAAAGGGAGGGATCAGTGCTCTCACCAAGTCCAGTGCAACTGGCAGTTGAGTGGGCTTGGGGAATTTTTGTTCCTAGCCCAGTTGTATGTGTTTGGTCTCCCCACACTAAACTGACCTTGTGTCCCAATGTGACTTTGTGTGGGGGTTACTTGAGTAAATACCAAATTACTATAAAGGAGGGGACATGTATAATTTTTGTCTCCCCACTGTACACGAGTTGGAAACTTTTGTATGTAGATATTGTTTCACATTGTAATACTGTTTTTTGCACCTTGTTTTTGTGCCTTTTTGACTGACTGTTTTCATGAGAGGAATACCCTCCTGCTATGGCAGGGTATCCCAGGAAAAAGAGCTGTTGGCCACCACAGCAACAGTGCCATCAGCATGGGTGGCGGAAAGGCCCCAAAAGGAGCAGATTACTACAATGGCCAGAGAGAGAGAGGACTATAGCTCTTTCATTTCAGGCCATGAACTTTTGCCTGTGCCTTCTGTAACATCAAAATGTAGAAATTCATTGCTCTCAACAGGGAAACAATGGAAGAGGCCCTCAAGGCCTTGAACATTGGGGCCAAAGTATTGGCCCGCAAGTCTAATGACATGTGGGGCATCCTGCTGACAACAGAGGAGGCTGCAAAAGCATTGGCTGGAAGCGTGCTCACTACCAAGAATCTGAGGCTTCAAACAGAGTATATGAGCAGCCGGAAGACCTGAATTACCTTACATGGAGTGCCCATGTACATCTCTGAGAACCATTTGGGGGCCTTCTTCTCAGACTTTGGACCTGTGGAAGGAGTATCTTCCTTCAAAAGCAAGGCGGGCATTGCCACCAGTGACTATGAAATCATGGTCACATTGACCCGGCCAAAATTTAATGAGGTCCCCAACGTCATCACCTGCGGTGACTGAAACATTTATGTTATGGTTGTTCAACTGTTGGGTTTATGGGGCAGCCAGTCACCTAGCAAAGTTGTGTCTGAGCAGAAACCCGGCACCACCGCCTCATGCCTACAAAGAGCAGACCAGGGCGGAAGAACCAAGGAAGGCCCCAAATAGTTCTGGTGGTGAGGAGGGGAGCCAAGGCGGCAACTCCGCCTCTCCAGTTGGATGTCCCAGAAAAAGGAGTTGCCAAGCAACAACAGCAGAAGTAGCAGCAGCAGGTGAAACAGCAGCAGCAACAACAGCAGCGTAAGTTGCAGCAACAGCTGGTGCAGCAATGACAACACCGCAGAAGCCACCGGAGAAGCTGCAGCATCAGAAGCAGCTGGAACAACCCAAGCAGCAGCAGCTGACAGAGCAGCAGCCAGAAGAGAAGCTCCAAAAAACATCAGACAGAGCAGCAGACTATCCATCCACAAGATGAGTTACCGCAGCTGTACATGGCGATAGAAGAAGTGTCTCCATCGCGATCCTCCTCGCTGAGAAGGGGGAGGGAGAAAGAGGATGAAGTATACAAAAAGGAGAGAAATAATGGCCAGAGTAGGGCAGAGAAGGCCCTGGTAGCTGCTGAGACCCAATCCATTCCTATGTCATCAGCATGAAGTGAGAAACAACATACACAATGTAAGGCAAGGAGCCTCCCTTCTTCCCTTTCTAGGGTTCCGTCTTCTTCCTCTCCCTCTCCTAACCCTACTCAAGAAAAAAATGAGAAAAAGAAAAGAAGGAAAAGAACTGTTCCCAAGTGAATCATAGACAGGGAGGGACCTTTCTACTCAGCAGAAGGCCTCATTGAGGCCGCTGTTTAAATGTACTTCCGTGGATGGAAAGTCCACGGAAAACCCACACAACTTTCCGAAGGCCCCTGGAGTGATCTCACTCGTAAGGAATACGGGAGGTAAGGTGTGGGATTACCTGTTGGAGGCTAAGTGTGCTTTCCCGGACATCAGGATGATACAGTTGGAGTCTGCCGAACTGAAAAAATGTCTAATTTCTGCTCTGGGAGGGTCTCAATGTTGCTCCATCCCTCCTTATATAAGGCTATAAAATTAACTTTCCCCGACGGGCGTCGGCGGTATTCTCTCTTACATCGAATTATGACTGATATTGGAACCAGTAGAATGGGACAATCCGTCGGGGTCCCGACTACGTTAGATTTCCGTCCAGTCTGCGTTTAAGAGTTTTCTAAAAACTACTTTAAAAGATGTCTATTGAGCTAACTAGCTTGAATGTGAAGAGATTGAGAGATCAGAGTATGGCTGCCCGCCTGCTTCGTGATCTCTTATCTTTTGATGTAGATGTACCGTGATCCAGGAGACACACTTTGTGACGTCGATGCTCGTGTGCTGTTTAACGACTTTGTCGTCTATTCAGCATACGGGGACCGACAGGCCAGATATGTTTCCTTATTAATCAAGCGTTCTTTGGATGTGAGGGTAGGCCTTGTCCATGTGGGCGCGGAGGGCCGGTTAGTCATGGCCAATATTGCCGTGAGCAGAGGTTCATTTCGGGTTGTTGCGGTTTATGCGCTCATCGTTCATGAGGAGTGTATCGACTTTTCCGTTGGTTGGAGACGTTCCTGGTGGATTCGTCGCGCTTAGTCTTAATGGAGGACTGGAATGCCATCCTGAACCCCAAGATAGACAGGGTCGGGGAGCTAGTGGAAAAGCATCGGGCGATCGTAGTTTGGTTGATCTGATCGGCATGTTTGGGCGCGTCGATAGATACAGGGTCGATCATCCTGGGCGGGAGATGTGGACGTGGGCTCATAAGTGGTCGTATCTCCAGGTAACCAGCTACTTGGATAGGATGTTAGTGAAAAGGGTCGACCTAGATGTACTAGATTGTCCCACGTTCCACCGCTTAGACTATTCAGACTACTCGTCTGCCCGGGTGGTGTTAGGTAGTAGATCTAGAATGGCTGGACACTGGAAGTTCAACTGGACAAGCGGGACTTCCAGCAACAGCTAATTAGACTAGTGCAACGGGAATTAGTGGAGGTGGCTATTAGGAGTAGGTGGTGAGAGAGGCTTAAGGATAGAATTAGGTCCTTCACCACTGAATATAGCCAACGACTCTCTCTAGATAAGGTTAGACTCTAGAAGATAGTCTGTCCCAGGTAAGGGCTGGGGATTGATTCCCTAGAGATAGCTGTAGCGAGGCGGGCCTGCAGCGCGTGGCTAGCAAGCGCAACTAGGGTCAGGTAGTTAGACATAGGTTAAACAAGATGTCTAACGAAGCCATGAACAAGAGATCCGTCGAGGTTCTGATCGATAAAACGCGAAGTCATTACCCCAGAGGGACGCTCTCTGAGGTCGACCAAGGACATGTGCAAAGCGTTTCGACGGCATTTCGATAGCCGTTTTACCTAGGAACCTGGTTTCAGTGGCGACGAGTTTCGCCACTATTTGGCTGACTTTCCTCGGCTTTTGCCGACTGAAGCGACTAGCTGCGAGGGTGAGATTACAGCGAGCAAAGTTCACTGGACATTGAAGAAGGTCGGCAGTGGCAATCTCCGGGACTTGATGGTCTGCCCTACGAAATGTACTTGAGGCTGTCGCACATCTTTGTCCTGATTTGACTGTCAATAATTGGTTCCCGACCGGATTTCCAGAGCTGTGATCACGCTGTTGAAAAAGGGCAAGGGTGTTGGGTGGGATTTACATGATTACAGGCCCATAACTCTGCTAAACATAGGTAAAGATTTGGGCCAAAATCCTGACGGAGCGTTTGCAGTCAGTTGTCGCGGGCTTGTTGGGACCCGAGCAGACTAGTCATCTGATCCGCACGATCATAGATGGTATAGAAGACGACAAGCGACCTGCGCTGATCAATTTAGATCAGTCCAAGGCATTTGACAGGGTTGACCATTATACCTGTCTGCTGTCCTGGAGGCCGCTGATGCGCACCCAAATTCTGCAAGTGGATCAGCCTGTGTGAAAAAATAAAATAAAATAAAATAAAATAAAAATAAAAATAAAAATTGAAATTGAAGAAGAGATAAAGTGGAGAAAATATAAAACTTTCTCCAGAGAGGGATCGTGTCTCCTGTGCGTCAGTGTGAAGGTTGATGTCAAAAACCCAAATTTAAATGAAAAAATAAACCGTCAATCAAACTTAAACTTTACCCGCATACGATCTTAAATCAATATATTTAAATTACAATTTAATACACTAAATAACACACAGGACTAAACTCCCGATTTCTCTCTCGGCTTCTTCAAAGGAAATCAACAACATACCCACTCAATGAAGCAGACGATATCATAAACAACTATACCGTTAGTGCTCACAAACCAAACATTTATTTCAACAAATCATAATTACATGCATATTGGTCCATATGCTACGTGGGTAACAAACAAAAATGAACAAAAGGATTTTTACTTACAAAACAATGTTGTCAGCAAGTAGACAACGCAAACATCATTCAACTTTTTCTTTACAACAAACAATATTGTTAAAGCATTTTCTTTTTTTACAATCAATTCAATTTCTTCTGTTTGTGTCTTCTTTCTTCAAATATTTTCTTTTCTTTCTATGAGACTCTTTTTCACTTCCTCTGGAGCTGAAAGGGTAAATTGAAAAAACACAAATCCTAACCTAGTCTAGGATCTTAAAAACTTATTCCATGAAGCATATCTTTCAAAATATGTTAAAACTTTAGCTTTGGAATTCATTTAAATCTTATTCTTTTAAATCTTATTTTAATATAAAGAAGAACGTGAACAGGGGCGGAATTCCTGGCATCGATTGACTCCGTAAAACAAATAAAAACGTTGATTCTCCGAATCAACAAACAAATCAAATGAAACCATTCCCCTTCTAGGGAATAAAATTACTTCTTTTAGCCTCGGAACTCCACCGAAGCCAACCAAATCTCCTCTTCCAAATCTCACAAACAAACAAACTGCAGCTACGGAACTCCACCGAAGCCGATCAAATCTTCTCTTTAAAGATTTTCAAACGTAAACGAATATTAGCTACGGAATTCTACCGAAGCCATTTAAATTCTTCTCTTCAAAGCTTTTCAAATACAAACGAATATCAGTTACGGAATTCTACCGAAGCCAATTAAATCTTCCAACAAAGCCCTTCGATGCGTAAACTCACTCTCCCCTGATCCCATCCATAAACTAATCAGTAACATAGCTATTAAAAGCTAAATAAATTAATTCTATAATATTTAAAGGCAAATAATTCGATACTGTAATTCGAACTATTTAAGGTAACATTAATTTACGTGGCCAACTATAGTAGTTCACCACGGAGCCAGAATAAGGACGTCCGTATCGTCCGACGACAAAGTTCTGACTGAAGACAAAATCTTCTGATACAACGGACTCGCTTTCAGCTGCCAAATTCCATGACAATGGGGCCATAAATTTTCCGACCGCCCCATCCACAGGCCACCGACCCCAGACATTAAAACAACATATCATCTCTAATACCGAAGTCGTTGCAAGCCCTCTTCTCACCTCATGTTAAATCTCTGTCAACAAAGATTTCCAAAAAACACTCAAAACAAGAATCTCACCACCGAAGTTACTGAAAGGTGACCTCTCACACTTATGTTAAATCTCGGTCAACAAAAATTTCCAAACCTCCTGTATCGCTTCACCAGTGCTGTGGTACAGGTGAACGGGAAGTGGTCAAGCGCTTTTGCGCTGTCCCGGTTGGTCCTACAGAGGTGTCCACTGTCGCCCTTACTTTACTTTACTATAGAGTTAGAGCCTAAGTCGTGGGAGAATTGAGTTCCAATTTCTCATTTATTTATATAGATAGAAGATCAGATTGTAAAATGTTTTCATGCTATCACATTATTTCCCTTTAACTCAACTCTCCAAGTTTTTGGTTCACCACTGAGGCCAGTGGATAAAGGCGTTGGTTAGACCCAAAGAGTTGTGAGTTCAATACCAGGCTATAGCAGTGGTGAACCAAAAATTTGGAGAGTTGTGTTAAAGGGAAATAACGGAAACATCCAGAAGAGGCTTACTCTGACCTGAAATTTGAAAGAAAATTACATTTTTTTAAATGACATGAAAAATGATAAACCTGGAGAGATTTGATGTTTTCTCTTCTCATCCTCTCCTAAAAAATCCTATTATTTTGCACAAAATTAGTTAATTCCCGGATAAAAGAAAATAAATTTGCCTTCTCTTTTACTGAGCTTGGGTGGAAAGATAAATTATATGAGACTGGCCGCTGAAAAATCAAATCAACAGAAACAACACGAGATGTGGTAAAGTTGTAAACTGAACAACTTTATATTAGTTTTGAATTCAATCGACCACTAGATCTGTTTTGCTACCAGAATTCACTAGTGAGACTGGAAGTGCTTACAATCATCATCATAATCAACATTATTGGTGTTGTTATACACGTCCCCCTTCCTAAGTTAATTTATTTTCTTTATTAATTTATTTCTAACTTTTCCAAATTACAAAATAAATAATTACAAATCAAAGCTTGTTTTGCTTACAGTCCAAGGGCGATAACTCACAAACTTTGTGAAATCAAACATGTATTTTGGAGTTTGTATTGTTCATTCACTCAAGAGTTTTTCCAATAGTTTCTCTTGTATTTCTTCCTTATGAGATTTTATTTATTCACAGCTGCTGGTCATCTCCGTAGCTTTCTCGAGTGAGAAAGAAAATGTCTGGAATATATTTTTGGCCTTGTTTCCCATGCAATAATGAGTTTTGTTATCTTCCCACGGTGTCAATGCTTCTCAAAAAAAGCGTTAAAATCTCTGCAACCATTTCTGCCAATTTCCCAGGTTTGTAAAGTAAAGTCAAACGGTTCTGGTGTAATTTAATTTTAACATTTTTTACTTTTTTGAATAATTTTTTTTGTTTTTTTGACTTGGGTCCTGTCCTTCTACTAGAAAATAATTTTCTTATTTTAGAAAGGATTCCACTCTGACACCATGTTCCACTGGGCTAGGGTGGAAAGAGACTGACCGCTAAAAAGTTGAATCAACAAAGATGACACGAAATGTGGTAAAAGTAAAACCGTAAAACTCAACAACTTTATTCAGACTGCCTCTTTGCTCCCAGCATTCCCTCTAGTCTAGTGTGACCAGAAGTGCTTACAATCACCATAATCATAAATCAATATTATTGATGTTATAAACTTCTTAAACAAAACTCTTGTAGCGGTATTGACAGCATAAAATCAACCCGCACAGTTTTTTTTACTTTACGAATGTTTAAGCAAACAAGAGAAAAAACACAAGAAACACACCTTTCACAATCGTCAACAGTTTTTTTTACATGAATTATTAATGAGTTACTTCCCTTTGACTGGGTTAAAGATTTTACTACTAAAAAATCTTTTTACCTGAGCTCACAAAAATTCAAATAAATTGTTGCTCAAAATGTTCACTGAGAGTTTAAAGAATCCTGTAAAGCTGAAAATATGTTGATAAACTTTTAGCTTTAAAGAAGTTGGAGAAGTGAATGTTCCGTAAACGTCTAATTTGTTTTCGTTGCTCGTAGTGGAATGTATTGTTCGTAATGTTTGTAATTTAAGTTTCGTAAGAAGATTCAATAGCGTGATTGAATAGTTTTTTAGTAAGTTGCAGAAGAAGTTGGTGAGTGAGTTGAAAATTTAGATTGAATTACAGTGAAGTTATTTCATGTTAAAGAATTTGAGATTCTAACTTTGTACTTCGCTGCAGTAAAGGTACAGGCGTCGTGAACTCGTTTTTAGTAAATGCTAGCCGTCGTAAATTTTCACTGACTGGGTTCGCTCGTACATTCAATTTATATGTTTTTTAATCACGTGACAGGATCCTGAAAGCATTGTTTTTTCGTCAGGTCAAATGCTATTCGGACGTAGTGGTGAGCAGGTAAATTTTTTTTTTTAATATTTGTTAACCACTCAGGGAGCGCCTTACAAAACTCAGTCTGGAGCCTGATATGTTTTGTTTTGCTCTTTTGAGAACAAATGTACGTGAAGATAAGCGAGATAATTTTAATATTTATTGTTCAATTTGAAGCTAAGGTTTTCAGAAAAAATGTATGAAGCTGTGATCCACTTTTTGCACGAAAATCGACATTGATGAAAAAGTAGTAGCGGAATGCTAAACTCTGCTTTGTGAAATTTGGAGGGAAATATCAACAATTCTGACTTGATATAACTAACAGTTCTTTACAAATTAACAAATATATGTATGGTAAAATCTAAAAAAAAAGTAAAAGTAAAAAAAAACTGTCAGTCACTTTAACTTGAAATTAAACCTAACTTTAAAGATAAAATTATATGTTTTGTTAATGTAAAATTCAGATTCGAAGCTAAAGTAGATTTTAACTTAAAATCTACTTTAGCTTCGAATCTGAATTTTATTTTTACCCGTTAACAAAAATATAATTTTATTTTTAACTTAAGCTGTGGAGTGTTAATTTGCAAAGAAAACACGGAAAAGAACAACAAGAGATCATTGAATGATCAACAAGAAAAACGTATATTGAAACAAGTATATATACAATGACAATAAAGATTAAGTCGTAAAAAGTGATTTCCCTTGTATCGTGTGGAAATACAATTGTATGTTGTAAGAACTTTCTTTGTTTAAATTCGTTTAGAGTTTAAGAATGTTTGATGTTTGAATTTAAAAGTTAGATGTAATTGTGCAGAAGAATGTTAAAGTTCTGAATAGTTCACTTGGCTTTGATAACAGACTGTTCACTGTGTTGAGTGAATGTAGTTAATGTCTCTGTGTGTGTTTGAGTAGAAGATTGAGAATACACGTACGTAGTTATGGTGTGAAATAATAATCTTTATAATCTACTAAAGTTTCTTCCTTAATTTTCTGCTTTTTACACAAGTCAGGTAGGCTCCAAGAACGAGCGCGGGAAGAATATTGAAGAAAGTGTCAATTTATGTGATTGGCCAAAAATCGACCAATTGTTGATTTTTTACTATAACCAGTTTGGTGAGGTAAAACACAAGAAAATTTTTATGTGGCTCGTGTGATGCGTAAATTGTCTTTAAAGAAAGTACTGTTTATTTATTTTCTGTTCAATTACTGTTGAGTAATTTGTGGGCATGGTGTGCGTAGGCGTCCACTACAAAGCGTGGACTTTAAAAAGCTGAACCGAAAATTTTTAAAAGATTAACTTTAAATTAAAACAGTTGCAGTTAAAAATTTGTGTAAAGTAAAATAAAGTTTCAGATTTGAAACCGAGATGTTAGTTAGCATAATAATTTTGTATGTATGTTTAATAATAGCTTAAAATGAGCTCCAAGGTAACTCTAATCCCAAAAGGAAGTAACTCAGTCCAGTGACTTTTAAAATGAATTCCATTCACAAATTTAGACAATGTTCTGAATTTTAATCTTCATTTCGCCTCAGAAACTAAAATAAATTTTAAGCTAAGCACTTAATTTTAAAAGTAAAAATCAACTTTTAAATAATAATTAAAACATTTTGAGTTAAGAGTAAAATTAACTTCTAGAATATATAAAATTGTATTAAAGTGAAACTCAAAAAAATTATTAATTTAATTTAAAAGGTACTTTTAAATCTTTAAGTTTTAACTAAGATAAAGAACAAATTTCAAAAGGAGATTCTTTAAAATTGGCTGATATTTCTAGATTGTTGAAGAAATGCACTTTGATTAAGAATAAGGTTGAAACAGTCATCAAGTCAATGAAAGCTAAGGAAAGGTAAAGACCATTACTTTTATAAAAAATATCTCTTTGACAGATGGCACCTGCTGATAATAAGAAGAGCCTATTATAAACTGATAATGGCATAACCCAAAATTAGGTGGGAAATAGGATTTTGTGTGCCAACTGACAAGATGCCAAATCAAACACAGAATGCACGCATTTTAGATTACTCCAAACCAGAGACACCAAGAAGAATATGGACTGATGAGACATGATTCTGCACCTCCATAGATATGATTTAATGGTTACGTACAGCCCTGGAAAAGATATACCTATGACATGTTGCTAGACATGAATGTTATCAATGATGTCAGAGAAGCTAAGATAATTTTGGATAGCAACTCAACAAAGTGCAAATCTGTCAATCTTACACAATGTTGTATTGAATGGCTGCCCAGATAGAAGAAAGGACTGTTCATCATCTCTAAAACAATACTGGGAATTCCAAGATAAGATCATATATCATGATCAATTACTTTTTAAAAGTGACCAAATGATTGTTCTGGAATCACCCAGGTGAGAAACAACAAATAAGATCCATGAATCCCATCAAGGGGTGATTAAAAGCAAGCAGAGAGCTAGGGAGATACTATTCTGACCTGGCATGAATTCTCAAATTGAGGAGGCAGTTGAAAAGTGTTCTGTGTCAAATATAGAACAGAAAACACCAAAAATCCCTGCTGCTACATAAAATACCACAATGACATTGATCAAAGATTGGTGCCATCCTCTTCAGAGTGAGATGAATATATACTCACTGTAGACTATTATTCAAAATATACAGAAATGACACAACTAAGAGAGCAAACCAGCTTTGCTATAATAAATAAATTAAATCAGTTTTTTTCAGACATCAATTCCCTGACATCCTCATCTCATACAATGCCCCTGCAGAATTACAAAAATTTGTTGAAACATGGAAATTTCTCCATATCACATCAAGCCCATGGTCCCCACAGTCAAATGGACAAACTGAAAATGCAGAGAAGACCATTAAAAAAACTAATTAAAAAAATGCTGTGATGGAAACAAAGGCTCCTACCTAGCCTTGCTAGACTTGCGAACCATGACTATGCCAGATTGGTAAGTTACATGCACAACTCCTCATCTCAGCAATTAAAATCAACACTACTTGTCAGTAGGTGCTACAGGTGCTACATCCACATGCAGATAGACATTCTAAATGGAAACACAAAATGTCAGGCTATACAAAGATATTATGGTCAACATGCAAGAAAAGCACTCAGGTCATTATCACCTGGTGACCATGTGCGAGTACAGGTAGATGATAAAACCTGGACACCAGCAACTATCACAAAAGGACATCAGCTGAGAACGTTGTCTAGAAATAAATATAGAAGAAACTGAAGGCACATACAACCATTGAGAGAGGGTGATCAACAGTTCCAACTGAGAACACAAATGCCCTGGAATCCCAACCAGATTGAACCAATCACAGCTGAGCAACCACTGCCAATGAGCCACAACCAGATTCTAACAGAACAGTGACCAGAAGTAATCATGTAATCAACAAACCAGCATGTTACAGAATCACATAAGCAGATGGCCAGAATAATGCCAAATGAACATGAGAGTAGTCTACACCAGTAATTGTTCACAAAGTTAATACTAACATATGCAAGAGGGGAGATGTCATGTATTGAGTGAATAAAAACCTCGTTCTCCACAAGTCAGTCATCCCTCTATTTGTCATGGTGTCCGGCAGATTCAAGTGTTAATCAGGTTTAACTTAAGAAAAACATCATATAACAATTGGAAAATAAAATTCAAAGTTAATTCATTTTTTCTACTTGGTTTGCAGGATAATGAGTCATACATTGTGCACCTTTAAATTCTGTTGTCACTCTTAACATTTTGACATATACACAAATATATCACCACAATAATTGATCTATTACAGGAGACATTACAAATTAACCAGAGTGCTCCAGTAATGTTCAATTGGTTTTCATTTGATCTGGGCTCTTCCTGATGGAAGAACGTATCATAGAGAACATATCATGTTCATTCAGGCAGAATAATTAACCAGACAAATGGTCTTATTTAGTCTTAAAAACACCTAATCCAGTAGTTAATTTGCAAAAAGTGTGCTGGAAACTGAAAAGTCAGTCATAGTAGAATCACTTAAGTAAAAAAAAATTTCAAAGAAACATGGCTGCCTTGCTACTCACAAAACAACAGATAAAGACACCAGTTATAGAGTGCATTCCCACATAAAAAAACTCCTCTTTCTTAAGAGCTTATACTCTTTCATAAAAATACAGATAAACCAAACTTAAAACTGACCTCTAAACAATATTTCTCCAGAAAATTTCCATATATATTTGTAAAGGTTTTAATCAATTGTTGATATATAAAACTTTACCACTGTCATATACAGTATATATAACTTAACTTCCTTTTATGCTTCAATCTTGGTGTTGGGAAATAAAAACTTTTTTCCAAATTCTTTTAGTGGATTTAAGTTTAATAGAATATTGTTGTTGTTCTAAATATTAAGCTTGGATCCCCTACAACACACTGTTAACATCTTGGGATTTGAAAATTCATTGAATGTGATGAACAGATCACTTAAATAAATGATTTCCAAATTGTAATACAAGGAAGTGTTACAAACAATTTCAATGATCCTTGTGGGGAGAGAATTTTTCCAGAAAATTTTATCAAGTTTTGAGTTTGTAATTGAAAAAGTAACACCAATCTGTTGTAACTCCTGAGTCAACATGTACATTATATAAAGAACAATTGTTCTCAAAAAGCCACTTTTCACTTTTGATTGTGAAAGAGAGAAATCATATTTCGAGCTGCTACCTTTCTATTGACTCTGTAATAATTTGTATACGTTCACTGGTAGGTACAAGTATTTACATTTTAAAATTCAATGTTTTTTGTTGTGTTAGTCTGAGTGTTCAAAATGATTTGTCATAAGTGACAAAACAAGCAGTATGGTATGCCAATATGTGTGTGCATGTGAAGCACATGGTAATGAAACGTGTGACTGCTGAATAATGTGTGCAGTAGCAGTAATTTTAAATATGGTGAACAAAGCAAGAGGAGTCTATGCTGTTGATCGAGGCAGGGCCTGGTTTGCAATCTGTCACAGATTTAGTCACTGACTGTTCCTGGCAAGCCGTTTTTATCGCTATGACTTGGTTCTGAATCACTATCTGAGATTTGTGTGGGAATGTACTCAGTAAACCAAGTCATTTGGAGTTCAACCATGAGGATGTTGGAGAAAGCACATTATTGACTTGTTCTATCTAATTAGATTCCAGAAACCACTTATTTAATTTGGAGCTCTATTTGTACAAAATTGTAAAAATGTTTTTTCATATGTACTGAAATTAGTAAGACTTATTTGTAGGTGTCTCTTACTTATTTGTGCTTCACTTATTAGCCATAAAATATAGGATTTTACATCCTATAAACCCCCTCACACACACACCACACAGATTGATAAATATTGAAGATATTTTTCAATATCTATGCTTTAAAGTGAGTAGGCCAGTCTACCCAATTTTGTAGTGATATTTGTTGGTGTGTTTGCTGGTGTGGAAAATGGTTTGCACACCTTGATATTCAGTTTGGGTATAGAGTGTTCCATTGTACTGCTCTTTGTAGGTAAATCCAAGTACGCTGCTCTCTATGGAAACAGTATCTTGTTTACACTTTTTTATAATGGTAAAATATTTTAGTTTTCTGTCAACTACTTGAGTAAGTAGGGCAAAGAGACCTTTTACTGCATCATTTCATATGAGAATATATCCACAGTTCAGAAGATCCTCTGGTGTGTAAAGGTTTTTTGCTTGTGTTCTAGTGGGTATGAAAACTAAATCCCTCATTCTTTGTTTGAAATTTTGTACCAAAAATATGGTTGGCTGTAGGTGACTGGTTTTATCACAAAACTGTCCTGGTAGTGTTAATGATGTCTAAAAGATGAATTCGGATGCTGTGTATCTTAAATCTTCTTTCATTTCATTCCTGATGGATAACAAAACCAGTGGTAAATTCTCTAACCATGTTCTGGGATAGTTATTTGCTGCTAGTGCTTCCTTAACTTGCCTGTGAAAACATTCGATTAAGCCATTGGTACAAGGATGTAGTTTTTATGTTTGACTCCCAATAGCTTTGTGAATTTATCGAAAAGCATAGATTGAAATTGAGATGCTTGATCTGTTGTTACTATCAAGGGACAACCCAAAACAGCTATCTTATATGTAAAATGGTTTTAGAGATTGTTTCTGTAGATATATCCTTCAAAGGAACAATGACAAACCATCTTGTAAATCGATCAATGATAGTGTGTAGACAATAATGGCCATTTACTTCTGGTAATGGTTCGACTATATTGATGTATATGTTCGTGAACCTACAATCTGGTTTGATAAATTGCCCAGGAGGAGATTTTGTATATTTGGTTACTTTAAACAGGTTTGAGTCCATTTTATTTTTATGCCATTATGTATGTTAGGCCAGACAAAATGATTTCTAATCAATTTGATGCTAGCTTGACATCCAAGATGTGAGAGGTTGTGAAAGTGTTTAAACAATTTTTTCTCATCTTTTTCTTTTTTTGTTGTTCCTCTGTGTATAAGGGTTTCAGAACCTAGAGATTTTGTATTGTGAAGCATGAGAGTGTATCTGCCACGATAATGTCTGAACCTTTAATGTCTAATATCTAAAGTAAATTGTGATATATAATGCAGTTGTCAGGTACCTCTTGGTGTATATTTGTCTGTATTCATCTGTAAAGTGTGAGATGTTTGTGATCCATGAAAACAGTAAAATCTCGTGTTTAATTTTATAGAGAAAAAGGAAATTGTTTCTTTCTGGGCCATTTTGCTTCTCATGTAGAACTGATCCAATTGAATTTGCTGAAGCATCAGTTGTCAATGTAAGTGTTGAGTTATTATCATCACTGATATAGATTTTAGTGAAATTCTCTAGTGCTTTTTTAGTGTCATGAAATGCAGTTAATGTTTCTCCTTCTATAATTATTTTTGCATTCTTATTTTTTTGTTTCTGCAGCATGTATGTGAGCAGAATCAAGACACTGGAACAACCTGGAATAAATCTATGGCAATAGTTAATCAAACCGAGGTATCTTCGTAGTTGTCATGGTGATATTGGTTGTGGAAATTGTTGTATTGTTATTACTTTCTTTGGGACAGGCATGATCCCATGTTTGTCAATCACCTGGCCCAAGAAGTTCAATTTAAAAACACAAAGCAAAGTCACATTTATTTACATTGATCTTTAAAACAAAATGTGCTAGTCTCTTGAAAACTTGTTGTATGTGGTTTCTGGTTGTTAACTTGATTAGACAATAAACATTAAACAACCTAAGCACTTGTCCTCAACAAATAGTTCCTTTTACAGAAATAGTTCAAGAGAAATAACTGATAATTTGCAGCTCCCTCCATTTAGTGCGCTTTTTTCTTTTCAAAGTTGAGATGTACCAAGTACTTCTAACAATTTAAGTGTAGAAGCACCTCTTTTTTGTCAGGGAATCTGCTAATTATAATTTCCCATCCACCTAAAATACCTTTATTTCCCCCTTTGACATTATTTCTTTCAATCTTACCATGTCCACTCTTAATCTTCTGTCACTAATAACGTTTGTAGTTTCCAAAGCACAAGGTAGCAATGCAGCCATACCAAAAGTTTCTTGCAACAAAGAAGAGACAAAGAATCTTGCAGCTACTGCCTCACTTAATGCCAAAGTTTCAGATGCTAATAGACTCTTTGTTACACTGTCCAACTTTTTAGATTGTCAGCTAATTGGTACTACTTTCTTGTTCTTGCCTTGAACAAAAACAATAATACAATCCTGGGAAGACCGATCTTCCAGGGGTGCATATATCATCTGAATATGTTAAGAATCTCATTCTTTTAGGATCACACAAATTAGGAAATTTAATGCAATTTTCTTAGCTTTCAATTTAGACAGTTGGATGCTTTGCTGTATTGCTCATAACATGTTTCATAGTTTATATCTGGTCTTGTTTGTGAAGCAACCCACATCATTTCTCCAAGTAAGCATTTTAAATAAGTTTTCTCTTCTGCAGTCAATTCATTTGTCTTCCTTGTGGTGTGACTTTTAACTATGCTAATTGGTGTTATTGTGGAAATATACAATTCTTGTTTTATTTGCACTCCTTTTGTATTTTGCACAGCTTCCAATCCTAGATATCTAAATGATCCATTTCCATGGTGCTGACCTTAAATATTCACTTAGTTTTTCTATGATCTTTTCCTGAAAAAATCATTACCACAGAAAGCAAACTCATCCACATGACTAACCAAAATTCCTATAAGTGATCCACTTTTATACCATTTGAATAAGGCATTGTCGCACAAACTAAATGTATCTCCCAGCTGTAAGAGTGCATCTTTAACTCTTTTGTATCAAGATCTGGGTGCATCATTCAATCCATAGATGCATCTTTTAAGACATCAGACTTCAGTTTTTGGACAGATATCATGAGGTGGGCATAGATATACCTCTTTTTCCAAAGGATCACCTTATAAAAATGCTGCTGTTATATCAGTAGATTGCAATTTCCAGGACATCAAGGCTGCTGTCAAAAATACCAAGTGTAGACACTCTCTACTACAGGTGGGAGAAATTTTTCTAAGATTGTTAATGTCCCCTTCAAAACCACAGGCTGCTAATCTTGCTTTAATTTTCTTTTTGCTATCTTTATATTTTTCAGATATTATCCAGTGAGAAGACAGTCTAGCCTGTTTTTCTAAAGGAACTACTACAAGTACTTTATTATCAATCAAGTTATTCAGTTTTCTCTCCTTAGAATCCACAACATCCTGGGACACTTCTTCTGTGTAAAGCTTCCATGTTCTGACATAATAACACTAGATAAACACTCCATAGCTGGAAGTTCATCTTCTAATATTGACAGGTTAGTGCTCACTCCAAATACTAATTGGTTTGGACTAAAGCCAACATTATTTTATAATGTGTTCTTGCCACTGACTGCCCATGCAAGTGCAATTTTGGGTTCACATTCCACATCTGCAATAGTCTTGTAAAATGTCACTGCCAATATCTGATTATGCCATTCCACAATCCTGTTGCTAAATGGTGATTTACCTGCTGTTGTTGCAGTTTCTATATTTAGTTTCTTATTCATTTCCTTGTATATTTCATTTGAAAAATTCCCCTCCACTATCACTCAAGAATTTTCTCCGTGCACCAAAATAAGCTATCCACATCTGGTAAATGTTTTGCACAATTTCATTTTGCTGTTTAGAAAACACTAAACAGGTTGCAGAATATCTTGTAGTAGCATCAATCATATGCAAAATCCAAGTTTTATTTTCTATATGTTCCTTTAAGTCCATACACACAACTTGGTTAAATTTATCAGCGATGGATGTAAAAGTACACATTTATATCTCATGCATATTTAAGGAATTAAGCATCATTAAAATCCTTACTCCCTTTCACAAGTTTATACAACTTTCCTTTTGAGGCATGTGAAAATTGTCTGTGTAGCTTCACTGCTTTTTTTTTCTTTTCTCTTCTGGTGTTAAGGTTTTTACAGAAGTGGTGTGCAACACCATTGACACCTTCAATTCACCCTGCTTGTCAAATAACAAATTTGTAAGTGGAATACAGTAATGGCCTGATGAGGTGCAAACTAAGTCTATCGTATCACCCAGAACCATTGCTGTATTATTTACAAAATTTTAAATAATTCCAGCTTTCTTCATAGAGGCTTTACTCAGTAACAATGGAATTTCATTATTCACTACACAGGACACAATCATTTTTCTGCCAATAACTGCCAGAAAAATCAATTTCCTTTCTAACTTCAGCTCCATCTCCAAACTTGAATGTTGTCTCAGTCGAAAAATATCCAACTAAGTATTTGTCTTGATCTGACAAAGCATCAACAAAACGTCCAGCTATGTTTTACCAGTGACAGTTTTCGTACATGCACTGTCCAATATGCCCCTTCCAAAAGATTCTTTAACTAACCTGGAAGCATGGAGTTCTGTGCTATATAGGGTTATGTGAATCTCTTGCATGTTTCTTGTATTTTCTCAACAATATTTGCAATCTCTTGAGAAGTGCTTTGTAATTAAAGCATCTCATAATTTTTCCAATCCTTGCCAATTGGATTGGAACCTATATTATCTCCATAAGTTCTACTGGGAAATTTTGAACCACCTCTATAATTTACTCATCCACACCAATCTCTTGTTTGATATATTTTCTCATTTTCAGTTACAAAAACTAGTTCAGGATCCACAAAAATCTTAAAAGTGCATTTTATATTTTCATAAGTCATAGACATGCACATAATACAAGTCAGTCTATCATTTTCATCAGACACATTTACTGCAGTCAATAGAAAAAAAAGTCATGTACACTCTCTAGTAATTCAAGTCTAAAATTACCCAGTTTGTGATACAGGTATTCAAATTGAATCAAAAAGTCTGTTATACTTATGTTGGAAGAGTGCCTGTAAAAACTAAATAAGCCCAAGTATTTTCATCTTTTAACAAATGTGTCCAGTTCGTCTATTATTTCCTTGCCTCCATTTTCCTGACCAATTTCCTGAGGTTGCATGTCCCTAACACAATTTCTTGCTCATCCCGTGAAACTGAAAAAAACTGTTGGGCCGTGTTTACATTTATTTAAGTCCATCTGCCATATTAACTTGTTTTTCCATTCAACATAATTCTCTTCAGTCATCAACAATTTTAAAGCTTGCTGAGTTGTCATTTTGAGACATAGTATAAGTGGCAATGTGTACAACACAAAACAATATAAAATATTCCACAAAATAACTGGGTCTCAGACTGCTACCATTTGTTAACTTGCTTAGACAATAAACATTAAACAGCCTAAGCACTTGTCCTCATGGAAGAATTCCTTTAATAGAAATATTTCAATGGATATAATCCACATGTTCATTGCTATCATGATTAGCAACAAGAACAGTATCAATATAAGCAGAAATGAAAGGTAATCCGCTCAAAACTTTGGGCAGCATTGCTTAACTCAGATGGCATCCTCATGAACTTATAAAGCCTGAAAGGAGTGGTAATTGACATTTTCTTTATGTCTTCCTCTGTAATTGGAATTTGGTAATATGCTTTAACCAGGTTCAGTTTTGTGAAAACAGTGGTTCCCTGTAAATCTGTAGCAAAATCATGTAAGTGTGGGATTGAATATCTATCTTGAACAGTTTTCACATTGAGATTCCTGAAATCTTCACATGGTCACCATGCACCTGTGTCTGGTTTTAGAACTATGTGTAGTGGAGAAGAGTATGGGCTACTTGAAGAGTGTATGATGCCTAATTGCAACATGTATTGAAATTCATCTTTTGCTATATTGTATTTTTCTAGATGAAGCATGTGTGGTGATGTATGTGTAGGGGTCCGGTTGTTGTGATGCAATGATTAACAGTGTGATGAATTTTGTCTGTGTGTTTTAAAGGAGTGATAATAGTAGGACATTTTCCTACCAACTCCTGTAGTCCATTAGCAGTTGGTATGGCAGAACTAATTCCTGTTGAGATGTAGAGTGAGGTGATTCCGTTTGCCTTTAGCTTTGTGTCACTGTTGATGAGAGAGTGTGTAGCAATATTCACTGACAGGGGAAAATGATCAAAAATTCATTTTATGCCTCCTTGTACATTTGTCCCGCAAACAATATTTGGTGGATTCATGTGAGTCTGGGTAAAAAAAGATCAAAATATGGAAACCAAACAAACAACAATTTATAAATGTATTAACAAAACATGTTACAGAAGGGTAAAGTAAGAAACGAAGTTAAAGTTATGAAGAGTTCAAAGCAATCTAATCTTGTGCCACCTTTGGTTATTATCAGGTGTGGTAATCCAACAAATACTCCCCACCAGATTGAAGAAGATTTTCTTATGAAGTATAATGTGTTCCATATGTTTCTAAATGTTGTGGTGAGTGCACTGTGCAACCACTTTTGTTGGTGGGAGTGGAGAATTGAAATTTTAGGTTAGGGCATGTCTATTTGTTTGCTTTGATTTGTGTTATGTGCTTGTGTGATTTTTTTCTATGTAAGCAGGTTTTAAGTGTCTTTCTTTTTATTTCTTTTGAATCGTGTAATATTTTTTGTGTCATTCCAACACTTTATGTGGACCTGAATAATTTGTAAATAATGGTTTCTTAACTGTGTCATTCTTGAGAAAAATTCATAGGGTGACAATGAAGGAGTGATGTTAGAGCTGTGAAATCTTCCTTGCATTAATTTCAGTTCCTCTTATTATTTTTCTGCATTGTTTCTTTCCATGTAAACTGATATCGGGCAGACTTCAAAAGTAACAAGTAGTGATTTCTCTTGAAATGGACAAAATTTGGCAATGTGGTGTTATCAAGTACCTGCAGAAAAGAGTTTAGCCTCTAACATAGTTGCTACATTAGAGTATGATACCCCAGTTTTATCAACAATGCAACAGTGCGCACCTGAATTTAGGAGGGAAAGGGTGAGTCTTGAAGATCACCCATGGTCTGGACATACTTAACTACCACCACCGAGGAAAACATTGAATGTGTTCAGCACATGGTGATGGATGAAAACTATAAATCAAATAGCCAAGGCTATTAGCATATCCTGTGAAAGAGTTGGGAATATTCTGCACAATGAACAAAGGTTTCTGTTCAAAGTGCACAGGCTGATCACAACATGGGAAAATTGACATTGTTTGAGGCAGATCTAGCTTATTTCCTTGAACATTTCCTAACCCAAGATGA
The DNA here is from genome assembly GCA_964036315.1 of Acanthosepion esculentum. Lineage (NCBI taxonomy): Eukaryota > Metazoa > Mollusca > Cephalopoda > Sepiida > Sepiidae > Acanthosepion > Acanthosepion esculentum. The sequence goes on along the minus strand of OZ038490.1, from coordinate 29,480,945 downwards.
GTATTGGGTTCATTACTTTGAGCCAGAGACAATCTATACAGTGAAAACACTCCTCCCTTACCAAAGAAAGCCAAGGTTGTTTCATCTGCAGAAAAGTTGATGGCCTCAGTTTTTTGGGGATGAAAAGGGCATTGTGTTTATTGACTCTCTACAAAAATGGCTAAACCATCAGTAGAGAGTGCTATGCCAACTTGCTGAGACAGTTATGAAAGGATATGAAGACCAAACTCCCAGGAAAACTGATGAAAGGTGTCTTGTTTTATTAAGACAATGCTCCAGCAAACAAGTCCTTGGTTTCAATGGCTGCTCTGCATGACTGGATTTGAATTGGTTGATCACCCTCCTTATTCTCCTGATGTGACTATCATCTGTTCCCCAACATGAAAAAACACTTGGCTAGTAACCAGTATCGTAGTGATTATGACATTATCTGTTGTTGATGAACAATCTTCTTTAGACAGTCAAATATCAGTTTACAAGAGACAATGCAACCAATAATAAGAGGAATTGAAGTTAATGCATGCAAGATTTCACAGCTCTAGCATAGCTCCTTCATAGTCAGCCTATGAACTTTTCAGCCAACCCTCACATACTTGCAGTTATATAGATCTGCAGGTATAAAAGATTGTTTAGTCACACATCTAGTGGCTATAAAAGATAATCTGTTCATTTTGTTTTTTTAATTTCTTGACAAAGTCCATAGATGGAGGTTGATATTTTTTCTACCTCAAAGTATTGACCAGGTAATGTCAGTCATGTTTCAAAAGTGATATCTGCTGTTGTGTAGTGTAGGTTTTCTTTTAGAGTCCTGCGAATTGATAGAAGGGTAATAGTAGGTTATCTACCAAGTGCCAACTTTTGTGGCTAATACAATTTTTAGATGTGTAATCTTTCCACAGTCCCATTGGCACAAGAAAGGTAAGCAGTAGTTCAGATATGTTTAACTCTGAATAGGTTGACAAGTTTCTGGAAGAGTCTAAATTGAAACTGTAATCTCGTAGTAATTACAGGTGGTACTTACATATATATCCAGTTCAACTTTTGCAATAGTCTCTGCAGATGTATTTAGAATAGGAAAGCAGCAGGCCATTGACTAAAAGTGTCTACTATAGTGAGCATATAGATGAAAACGTGCGTTGGGGAGGGCCCAAAAATGTCAATATGCAAATGAGTGAACCTACCATAAGGTCTCTGGAATTTACCAAAATGGTGATTTTGTATATTTATAATTTTGTTTCTTTGGTACTGAATGCACTGCTGCATCCAAGTTTTTTTAAATTTCAGTGGACATGTTTGAACATATGAAACAATCTGTTATCACTTTTGTTGTTGACAGAATCAGGGAGGGACATCCGAGTGTGTTAGTGCTCCATTCTGAGGTGCCCATATGTCTAATATGTCTATCATCCCGGTGATTTCCTATTATAAGTAGATAAACATGGAGATGAGGGAGGTCTTCTGTCAGGGTACATCGTAATATACATACAGTTGTGATAGGAGGAAAGAAAGACATAGCAGATACAGGGAAGAGAACAGTGATAAATACCAAGAAACTGGTGTAGAGGTAAGAAACGCCCATTCTGAAATTACATCCCAAAACAGAGTTGCTAAGTTCTTTTGACCACAAGCTATTTCGGAGAAACGGGAGACAAAGTCGACTTAAAACTCATCCCAGACTTTGATGACTCTACTCCTGTGTTGGAATGGGTGGAAAGAGTCAAACTAATGTGTTGCCTGCATGGGGTGAAATGCGTTAAGCATGTGATTCCTCTACAATTGACCAAGGGTGCATTCGCTGTATATCAACAGCTTAGTGATAAGGAGAAGGAAGATCCAGTTAGAATCAAGGTGATACTCTACAAGACCTTTACCATTGACCCCTGCATTGCCTACAAACAATTTGCAGCATAGACTCTGCAGCCAGGCAAAACTGTGGACATTTATTTGGCCACAATGAAGAAGCTGGCAGTCCTGTTTGGCAGACTACCCAAATGAGCATTAGTGTATGCATTCTTAGTAGGACTCCTGGCTAGAGTAAAGCAACTTTTACAGGAAAATTCTTGTGTAGACTTGCTAGTGTTCAACGAATTATTGAACCAGACCAGGACTATCCTGAAAGATGACTCTACCTTAGAGGAACCTGTCGTTGCGGCAGCACAAACAAATCAAAGTAGAGTTATAGTTTCCCCCATTTGGGTTCATACACCAGAATCGTCTGCTATAATTGCAGCAGTCCAGGCCATGTGGCAAGAAATTGCTTGGATAGAAAATGAGGAGTGCATGTGTACTGTTATCAATGCAATGAGGCTGGATATATTGCTCAGAATTGCCCAGGAAATGAGGCCAAGGACAAGATGGTGCTGATCTCTTCCCCAGACAATATATAAATGAGGTGCCACTGGTCATCCAAATCTATGTCAATGAGATTCTGTGCTCAGCACTCCTCGATTCTGGCTGCTCTTGCACTATAATAAGTGTGGGACTTTGCTGCACTTGGAAAAAGAGAAGTATCAGAGTGACCACCATAAGTGGTGAAAAACGCACGTCATGGGATAGGGGTAGTCAGGATCCATGCTGACGTTGAAGTGCTGTGGTGTGTGAGAAGCCATTAAACTTTGACCTGTTGCTGGGTTATGATGCCATCAAAGCCTTAGGCTGTGTTCTCATCATGCAGACTAGAACAATGAAGTTTCAGAAGGAGGTGCCCGTGTGTGTAGCACTCAAGATTGACCAACCTGACTTCAGTGTTGAATTCAACCAGTGTCAGAAGATCTGGACTGTCTCATGGAAGTGGACAGGAAACCAGAAACCAGCCATGCTACAAAACCACATAGCTGAATACTATGTGCCCAACCAAATAAGACCTGCATATGAAAAGGAGCACCACACATGTATGAAAGATGGCTGGTTTATTCCTATCCTCATAGAAAACTTGAACCTCCTAAAGGCCTGATCCCTTTGATGGTGTTTGTGCAACTGAAGATGTCAAAAGTGAAGCCTGTAATGGATTACAGGGAGCTGAACCAATATGTTGATGCATTCATGGCTGATGCTGATGTTTGTGCCAGCAAACTGCAGGAATGGCATCAGCATGGATCTAATGTCTCCTTTCTGGATTTGAGAAAGACCTATTTGCAAGTCCGAGTCAGTGAGTCATTGTGTCCATTTCAGACAGTGATAGCTGCCAGCAGAAGGTACTGCCTTACCAGACTGGGCTTTGGATTAAATGTGGCACTGCAGATAATGAAGGAATTTATCAGTGTTGTGTTGTCTCAAGAAGAGACAGTAAACGAAGGGATGTCAGCATACATAGATGACATTTATGTAAATGAAGACAGTATGTCATCACAGAAGGTAAGAGCTAAATTGGTCCAGTTTGGCTTAACCTGTAAGGATCCAGAATGGCTGAAAGATGGCACCTGTGTATTGGGCTTGGTTGTTTGAGGTGAGCAAGGAACCTTGCAATGGAGATGCAGAACTGCAGTTCCAACAGTACCTCATGTCTTAACAGGATAAATAATTTTTTTTCTATGTGGAAGGCTTGTGGGACACCTACTGGTGGCTCTGTGTGGCAGCAGGCATCATGAAGCGCAGGGCAAGAGTGGTCACCAAGGGTTTGGATGATGAGACAACTAACCCTCTGCTTATTCACATGGTGATGGACCATAGCAGGAGTAAAGAAGAACAACCCTGCCAAAGGAGATTGATGTGAGCATGGAGAAGAAACGAACATGTGGGTCGATGCAAGCTCTCTAGCAATTGGAGTCTTGTTGGAGAAGAACGGAACTGCAATCAAAGATACGTGCTGGTTGCGACCAATAAATGACACCGCACATCAGAGATGGGTGCTGTACCAATGGGCATCAACTTGGTGCTCCAGTCGAGGGTTAAAAAGTTGCATGTACAGACTGATTCTTTATGTGAATACCATTGGGTATCGAATACCCTGACAGGTAAAGCCAGAGTGTACACCAAGGCAGTGAGCGAGATGCTGATCAGAAAGAGGTTGGAGACAGAAACTGGTTACTGAATATGATCTGTCCATGGATGTAATTAAAGCTATGAAGAGTTCAAAGCAACATATGTGTCTCTGAAGTACTTCCATGCCTTGTGTCTATCAGAATGAGAAATAACTCTTTCTCTTTTGACTTGCATTTTGAAAATCAAAAAAGAAAAAAGATTTCAAATCTTGCGCCACCTATGATTATCATCAGGGGACAGTAATTCAATATTGTGCTGCCTGTGATTATTATCAGGGAGTGTTAATCCAACATGTGCATTGATAACTTGAACTTTGTAGATTTCATTGTGCTTTGAACAAAAACATTATTACATTTTACTATGGTAATTTATTGTGATGCTGTTTACTATTTCAGTATTTGTTTTTTAAAGTAATTGCTACATTACTTCCAAATTCTTATTAAATGTTTGATTTTTCACTGATTTTCTCATGCATATTCCCTTGCTTAATATACCGGCTGACACTGAATACTACATCCAGTAAGGTTATTAGATGTTAGTGTTGAATTTATTCTCTTCCAGTATTGTCACCTTTAAATATTTAATCTTTTACGTGTAATCGTTGGAGTCAGAACAATAATTTTCATTCATGTATTATTATATTTAATAATTTTCTTAGTATTGGTTCTGTCACTTAATGAGTTATCATTTCTATAACTTGTTGGATTAGAGTCAATCTGTAAAAAGAGAGAATTATAATCTTTTTAATTTAATAGAATTTTTAAATTAATTACTGTTTTGAAGTACAAAACCCTTGTCATAAAAGAAGTTTACTTATGTTTTGTGTAATGAAAATCTGAAATCTAATACAGAAGGATAACATTAATCAATGTGTCTTTGTGTCAAAGTTGGCTTTGTCTAAGAAAGATTTACATGCTGTATTTATTCAATTACAAAATAATGTTTTAATTGTATTCCTTAGGATTTTTCTGAAGTTTGTTTCTTATCTGCTTGTTTGCCATTACGTTTGACAGGAGAATAGATCACTTACCATTTTTAGAGTAGCTATTTGGTTAGGATGTTAGGTGATTATTTGTTAAATTGCTCTGATGTTACAATATGGAAATAAATTTCTGTTGACTCCAGAAAAGAATTTATTTAATCAATTATATTGCAATGATTTTCCCTTTATTAAAATTTTTACTCTTCCAAAATATTCTCAACGTCTGCAGAATAGAAGAAAAGAATCCTATCTGGTTCGTTTGAAATGCCTTTTATCACTACTGCATACTATATATTGTTCTTATAATATAATCAGTTTATATAAAATAGACATTCAGATTAAACATGTAGACACACCCACTCTGCCAATAACAGCTAAATCATGATACAATTAAAAGATGTATTGCTCAGGAAAAAAGGTAAAATTGAATTCAAAGACAGAAAATAATTCCATAATTTTGCTAAAAACAAATAAGCTAAAAGAAAATGGAGGCAATGTGATAAAACAATAGATGTCTGTTAAATAGAATAACTCACAGTAACTAGAAATGTTTGCACTAAATGTCTACTCATCACTAAATCACTTCTACCCATCTGTAGAGTCTATTTCATGTCTCGGTTTTTATTTTAATCTAGTTTAAGTAGCACAACCCTTCTGGTTAAGCAAAGAGACCTCTCTGCTTTAGTTATGTCTACTTCGCCAGCATCTTCCAATTTCACAGCTCTGTCTACTCTAGATTCTAATGCAGTTTCTGTCAGTAATCCATTTAGACTAAGTCACTGATCATAGTGTTCAAAAACTGACCTAATTTTACTTTTCAAATTGTCCTACCACTTATTCCCAATTGCAGATTCTGTCAATTCCCTCTTTCTGATTTGTATTAGCTGTTCCAGGAAATCATCCAAATCCTGTTGGCAGTGTTGAATTTCCAGTACCCATCCATCCTAAGCTTAAATCTATTTCAGTTTATTCAAACATAGATGAGACGATGATCAAAATAAACTATACTGAGAAAACTTGTATAATTTAAGAGTCCTAAGTTGAGTCTTAACTCAATTCCAGTTGATGTTCTGAAAATACTGCACTGAACCCAACTTGTCCCTATCTAAGTCCATTCTACTGGCTTTGGTTGTTCATAAAATTTATCAGCCATATCAAATTTGACGATAAATTCATGAAAATCTTTTATATCTCAATGGATGTTAGTACACTTCCTATAGTCTAGATAAGGATTGACTACAGCATTCCAATCAACTACTAAAACTACCCACCACAACAGATTGGTTTGACAAAAAGGACATTCTGTACACACAATCTTCCTCTGGAATTACAATAAAAAGGCAAGAATGTCTCATTCAAAGATTATCAAAATATACTGAGTATGAATATGAAGAGTAAAATCCTCGGCACAATATCTTCATAGTCATTTGCAATAAAATGTGTCTCTTGCACATAACATAAGTTCACAAAAAGGCAGTAAAAGTCATCTAGACTCCAATCTCAGCATGCTGACATTCAATCAGAGTATCATAGAATGGGTGTTATTCAGTTGAGAAAAATATGCCAGGTATGAGGATGTTAATAGCTTGTTTCATAAAACTTTGTCATTTTCTCTTGAAGGAGGTGTTCCCCAGACAAAACTACTTCAATTTGTTTTCTTCTTCTGTTCAATCTGTTAGGAGAGGTGACCATTTTCTTGTTCGATTCCACAATCTGGAAATTGTGAATGTGTGGTGATAGAGAAATAAATAAATAGCAAGAAGACTAAAATTTCACCATCTTTAAAAATAGATGGATAATAAAAAAAAATACCCAGGGAAACAAAGCCATAGTTTCAACAACCAATCAGAAAGCTTTCACAACCAGGATGTAAGAAAAGAAATAAACAAATAATAACAAGACCGAAATTTCCCCATTTCTAAAAGTAGTTCGACCAACCAATCAGAAAGCTTTCACAACCAGAATATAAGACCGCAAGCCAAAAAGAAGTGAGCACTCTTTTAAGAGCAAATTTATAGATGTCTATATAAACAGATGGAAAATCAATCAAAATCAGTCTATAAATCAATTTTGTTCATTCTCTGATGCTGTGGGGCATTGTAACATACCCAGTGATGAAATACAACATTTGCATAACTAGCTAGCCACCTTACACAGCTAAACAGTTCCTTGCTACATTGAAAAACAAACACACTTTCCTTCACTACGTTGTCAAGGAGTGACTACTATATTAGGATACATACATATATATTTACTTCCATCCAGACTTTCTATATCTCTCTTATGTACTCGGACTTTTACACTTGAACCCTTGAAACTTCACCTTTCACCTAATCCGTCTGTATTATTATATTGTGATATATAAATTGATTTTGTAGTTATCAACACTGCATTTTCTTTAATTCATTACACAAAGCCAATATACATCCTTATCAATGAAACCAATTTGTACACAGATGTTGTTGTAAGATAAATGACTCATCCATAGCATAATTTCCTAACTTCCTCCATTTTTTTTCTCTAACATCTCTAGGTCAACATTGTGGATGTCTCCCCCAATATTGTATATATATATATATATATATATATATATATATATATATATATATATATATATATATATATTTACTAATTTAAAAATATGGTTCCATCCACTATACAGGAATTGCCATGTTTCAAAAACAGAAACTAAAAACTTCAAATTTAATTATAGAATTAAATTAAAATCCCTAGTACTGTTTCATTTTCAAGCAAATTTTGGAATAACTTATTTTGAAATTTACTGTTTTTGTTTTATAAGCACATATATTCTTAATATTAGTTTCTAAGGATATGGGGAAATTCAATCATTTTGACAAGGGGTGGTAGGGTATTCATTTTCACTGACAACTATTGTATCAAAATATGAGTTACTTTCAAAATGAGGTTAAGTTAAGGTAGGATAGGGGTGCCTGTTCAACAAATGATGACATCCATTTTTCACATGTCATCTGTTTTTTTTCAATGACAAAAGTTTTTCTGCACTTTTTTTTTGCTGTTAAATTTGTGATTGTATACATAAAGATTTTTTCCAAAAAGGTTGTTTGAATATGAGTACGTTGTATTAAAATACAATTTTAAAATATTATTTCTAATTCTAATTACTAATAGACTCTACTTCTTTTAAAACAAAATTATTATTTATTATTTAAAAATTATTATTAAAATATCAAATATAAATATGTATGTTTTATTTTTCAGCTTTTTTTAAAAAACATTATTTAAGGAAAATTTTTGACAATGTCGGCAAAGAATAGCTATATCATTTCTTTGATTAAGTAAATTTTTATTTTTTATAAACCTAGTAATGTATGCACAAAGAACATGGATCATTTAATGACCTACATATTCTAGCTTTTTTTTTTATTAATTTCCATTTCACAGTAGGTGTTTTATTGGTTTCTTTTAAGTGCCAGAAATATTTAGATATGGACGTTTGATTTCAATATTTATTTATTCTATAAAAACTTTGATGTTGGTTAAAACGTTTTTTTAATTCATGTCTTGGGCATCCAATGTAGACTTTTACCTTGTTTGGATCCTCAATAGATGAGATATTGCATTGGTACACTAATGATTCAGTGCGACATTTATTGTTAAGAGGACAGTTTTGAAGATTTCTGCAGTTACATAATTTTTGTTTATCTTCATCTCTTTTTATTATACTGTCTAAATTTCTAATTTTTGGTCTAAGTATTTACTCAAGATATTAGCATTATGTTTCTTAATAATCTTAATATTAGCATTATGTTTCTTAATAATCATTTCTAAGTTTTTTCTTAATAATCATTTCTAAGTTTTCAGTATATTTATGCTCTGCAGAATTGTATTGAGCACTATTTAAAAAAAAAAAAAAAAATAAGACCACCAGATTATAAATATTACTGTTCTTTCTCTTTTTTAAAAATATATACACACATATATATATATATATATATATTGTTTTTTTTTGCATATTGAATTTCTGACCATTTACATTTATTGGGATTATAACATTGGACCTGTGATTCATGATTTTGATATATCTTTCTACCTTTGAATCTTTGAGTTTGAACTTGCAATTTGTTTATTCCATTGTGGAATTGGGTTGCCATATCAATTATTTGAACACATTGTTTGAAAGGTAAGAAACAAAAACATTAAAAGCTTTTTTTGCTATAACTTGGTTATGCTGCCCATGTGGAGCTTTAACCCAGACAATGTCTCCCATCTCATATGCTTCTCGAGCATTCCATGGTTCAGGCAGAGGCATCGCATCGATGCCTCATATGTAGATGTGATACTTATGTACAGTGGGGAGAATAAGTAATTAATAAATAAATAAGTAGTTTGCCACCTTACAAAAATGGGAATGGTCTATAATTTTCAGGGTAATTCCATCTTGAAAGTGAGAGATAGAATATTAAAAAAATTCTTCAAAATCACATTATATTAATTTTTGAACATTTATTTCTTTTTTATTAAAAAAATATTTCACCCCCTACCAACCAGGCCCCACAGACCAGTTATGTGACCAGGATGCATATAGATTAGTCCTATTACTTAATTATTACTCCTAATCAAGCACTCATTACCTGTATAAAAGACACTAGTTCACAGAATCCTTCAATGAATCAGAATCTAATCTCTGATTGCACTACTAGTTATTTCTATTGAATTGCTGAAACCTTATCCTTGTAAGTTGAATCTTTGTTTGCATTTGTGACCATGTTCTTTGTCTTCTTTTTGTTGTATCGTTTTATTTGGAAATTTTGTGTTTGTGTGCTGTGGTGAGGTGACAACCAAAATGGCCAAGTCTCCCCAGTCAATTGTTACTGAAACAGAGACACCATCTCCAAGTCCATCTGCCTGGAATACAAAAAGGAAAAAAAATGTGACCTATTATGACCAAATGAAAGACGTATTATAATACCTCAAGATAGTCACAAAGATTTTGGTGAAATGCTATGTGGGATTTACTGTTAGCTTCAGAAGAAGCTAAAAAACTAGCAGGCAGCATCCTTATGATGAAATTATTATGGTTGCAAACTGAGTACATGGGTACCCGTCAGACAAGAGTTACCTTGCATGGTGCACCCATGGATATAAACGAGGACCATGTGGGTGCTTTCTTTGCTATGTATGGTCAGGTGGAGGAAGTCGCCCAAATGACAAGTAAAGCTGGTATACCATCTGGAGATTTCATAGTACAAGTGATCCTGGACAGGACAAAGTTTCATGAAATTTCTGATATACTTTTCTGCAGAGGTGGGAAGATTTTTGTTGTGGTTGAGGGGAGGAGGCTGCACAGTTATGTCACATGGCCATGTCACTGGTCACATGGTCAAACTGTGTCCCGGCCAAAAACCAGTGCCTCAGCCAGCTACATCAAAGGAGGTTGTGATGAAAGGCAAACCCACCGAGGGCCTTGATGGTTCAGGTGAATGGAGGGAGGTGGTTAAAAAGAAGTCAAAAGTTGTTGCCCCTTCTCCCTCGCCCTAGAAGGAAAAAAAGGAACATACAAAGAAACACTTGGAGGAAGGTAAATGCCAACAACAACAGCAGCAGAACAAAGAACAGCCAAAGCAGCAGGAGCTGTCTAAAAGACAGCTAAAGCAACAGGAGCAGCAGCAGTGGTGACTGAATCAACTGGCCAGAGACCATCAGCAGCAGCAGTAGCAACAACAAAAAATAGAGTTGTCACAGCTGGATAGCAACATGGAGGTAGAAGACATGCCACCACCATGGGCCTCCTCTTTAAAAAGGGTGAGGGAGGAGGAGGAGGAGGAAGAGAAGTCTACGAAGAAAGAGAAAAAGGCTGGTTGAAGTGGAGTGGAATAATCTGGAGAAAGGTACATTGCCAGCAAAAACCCACAATCCTGATGCCACAGGTAAGTCAAGGAGCCTCTCCACTTCCCCATCTAGGGGTCTGACTTCTCCTTCTCCCTCCCTGAACCTATCCCCCAACCAATCTAAAAAAAAAAAAAAAAATCATTACCCGGGGGTAGGGGAGAACATTTGCATCATTGCAGGCCATTGAAAGTAACCTGTCCACTTCCAAAAAGTTGCTTTTGAGACCCCTTTTTAAGTGTACCTCTGTTGACGGGAAGTCGACAGAGCACCCTAGGAACTTCCTGCATGCATCCAGAGTTATTACACTCATCCATAACATGAGGAAAATTTAAAAGTATGTGATTACTTGGCTAGTGCAAAAGAAACTTTCCTGAATGGTGCAAATAAGGTCATCTGACCTGAAAAAATTAATTGAATATGAAGGGCCTGAGAGATCGGGGTAAGGCTGTCCACCTGCTTTGTGATCTCAGGTCCTTTGGAGTGGATGTAGCTGTGATCCAGGAAATACTTTGTTTGCAACATCGATACTAGTGTGCTGTCTAACGACTTTGTTATTTATTCAGCATACAGGGACTGACAGGCCAGAGGTGTCTCCTTGTTAGTCAAGTGTTCCCTGGATGCGAGGGTAGACCTTGTCTGTGTGTGCACAGAGGGTCACTTGGTCATGGCTGATATTGCCATGAGCAGTGGTTCGTTTCAGTTTGTTGTGGTTTATATGCCCAGGGGGAGCGTATCGACATTTTCCAGCAGTTGGGGCTGTTCCTGGTTGATTCATTGCACTTAGTCTTAATGGGGGACTGGGATGCCATTTTGGACCCCAAGTTAGACAGGGGGTGGGGTGCTAGTGAGAAGGCATCAAGTGATCGTAGCTTGGTTAATCTGATCAGCAACTTTGGGCTCATCAATAGATATGTGTTGTTCATGATGATGGTAGTCTTTGAGTATAGAATCCTGAGGTTGGCAGTGAATATTTCGAAGACAGTAGGGAAGCGTAGTTCAGGTTAGCAGTGGACATCTCGATAAAGTAGCAGAGCATAGTTCTTCCTTCTGTTCTTTCACCTGACAGGTTGGCACTGGCTATTCGGAGAGAGTAATCAAAATGGCCACTTTTATACACGACGGATTGAATATTTCATATCTCCTGATTGGTTAACCTTCTTTTGGGGAAACTATAAAGTGAGTCAAGTCATTTGGATTTGCTCACTAGTACCAAAGTACACAAAATAATCCAACAATAAGGTCAATTTTCCGGGGTGGGAGATGTAAACATGGGCTCTTAAGTGGCTGTCTCTCCAGATAGCTGGCTATCTGGGCAAAATGTTAGTGAGAAGTGTCAACCTAGGTTTACTAGATTGTCCCATTGTTTAGACGATCATATACTCGTCTGTGCCCAGATGGTGTTCGGTCCTAGGCCTAGAATGGCTGGACACTGAAGGTTCGATCTGTCCTTACTGGACAAGCGGGACTTTCAGCAACAGCTGATTAGATTAGTGCAGCGCAATTAGTGGGGGCGGTTGTTGGGAATAAGTGGTAGGAAAGGCTTAAGAATAGGATTAGGTCCTTCACCACTAAATATAGCCAACAACTCGCTCTAGATAAGTCTAAAAAGGTGAAGGCTCTAGAGAATAGTCTGTCCTGTGGTGGGGGGGGGGGGGGCATTCCCTAGAGATAGCTGTAGCTAGGCAGGTCCTGAGGCTAGTAAGTGCTATTAGGGTCAGGTAGTTAGACATAGGTTAAACAAGTTGTCAAATGAGGCTGTTTTACATTTTTGGTTGTTTTTTGGGTTCATCCCCATCTCATCATTTCATACATCATGAAATTTTTATATATTTCTATATATTATAAACAGTGGAGTTTTTATGTCATGAGATGTTTTGTAGGTCCCCTGTGAATATGCTGGTGTATGTAGGAATGAGAGGTGATGGATAACTTCTTCTTGAATGAGTAATTGTAATGTATGAATAGGTCGTGAATCTTATTAGCTAGGACTAGGACCAGTCCTCCCTTATTTCTGCCCTACGGCCTTGTGCCACAATTTTGTACTTGTGCAAAATAAATACCCAGAATATAATCTCTTCATAATGGGCAAGACAAAAGAATTGTCTAAGGACATCCGGGACAACACTGAATACCTGCACAAGACTGGAATAGGCTACAAGATGATTGGCAAGCAGCTACGTGAGAAGGAGTCAACTGTTGGTGTGATAATAAGAAAATGGAAGCAACACTATCATTCTCCCTTGGTCTGGCGCTCCATGCAAGATCTCCCAATGTGGAGTGAACCTGATGATGAGAAAGGTGAGGAAATGACACAGAACTATGCGGCAAGAGCTTGTTGATGATCTCAAGGCAGCTGAGACCACAGTCACCAAGATGACCATTAGTAACACACTACGTCGTGGTGGACTGAAATCATGTAGTGCCCGCAATGTCCCCCTACTCAAGAAGGCACATGTACATGCCCGTCAGAAGTTTGCAAATGAGGACAAGGATGATTCATAGGAGGGTTGGGAGAAAGTGCTGTGGTCAGATGAGACTAAAATTAAGCTTTTTGGCATCAACTCGACTTGCCGTGTTTGGAGGAAAAAAAATGCTGACTTGGACCCCAAGAACACCATCCTAACCATTAAGCATGGTGGCGGAAACATTATGCTTTGGGGCTGAAACTGCATTTACGTTTTTGAAGGCCATGCACATGCTAGAATATTTTCAACAGAGAGGAACAGCAAATTCATTGTAGCAATGGAAGAATTGGTTTCACAAAATGCAATGATATCAGGAGACTGTTCCATGAGATAAAATTCTATGCTGCAGAAGTTGGAACGGATATCACAAATATTGGAGAAAGAAAAGTTGAGAGGGTAGGTGTTTTTTTTAGTTTTTCTAGTTTTCTTGTATTTCTTTTCATTGTTTTTGTCACAAGGAGATTTGTTTTGAGTAGAAAAAGCCAACATATTATCACCATTTGTCGTCAATGGTAATATAAACGAGCCAGACAATTTAATTTTATGAAATTGCGAAATTGTTTTCTCTATCACTTAATGTTTATATTTGTTAAAGTCCATGGAGAATTTAAATCGTCAAATTATTTTGGTCAAACAGGTCCACCTGTTACACAAAAACTGCTCTGAAGTGTAAAAATAAAATGCAATAAAACTATGATAAACTATTTAATTAGAAAAGGTTTTTTATGATTGTCTTAAGATATAATGATAAATAATGCATTTTTACAAGGATTTATTGTTTTTTAAAATTCTATATTAATTTGTAACAGTCAAATGAGATTGTTATTTAAAACTATATTTATTAATCATAAATGGAAACGCTCATTACAATTCAACAGACCCGAGTATTATAAAAAGAATTTTGATTTTTTAAACTGTGTAGTAAACGTTTTTGATTTTTCTAAATAAGGACGCCCATACAAGACAAGACATTATCAGAAAATAAGAGCTTTACCTATAGCAAATTTACAATTTATTGGTAATTTTCTAACATTTTCTCAACAGTAAGCCAAAATTTCAATGTACTACCTAAAAAATTCAATAAAATATTAGAATGCTTAAAATATTTAAAATGTTTAAGATTACTGGGTAGTTAACAGGATCTTTTCTTTTAATTCACAGTTCACACCCAAATGAAAATAATTTATATTTAATACTAAAATTAATACCTAATTCACCCAAATTGAGGCCCTTCCATTGCACTCCGGTTGGGCTGACCCGAATGTGGGAGTGACCCGTGAGTGCTATTTCTAAGTGTGGGGTTAGCATTCACGCTCTCCCCGATAAACAACCCCCCCAATTTTTTTTTGTCAAATTGTAAAAAATTAATTGTAAGTACCACGAATATCATCCTCACTTACGAAATGTGAATAACTCCTTGATTTTTTGTAATTTTTCATTCTGAGAGTTGGAGTTGTTGCGAGACAACCTAAACAAATTTTGATTTAAAACGTATAATTTCAAAAGACTGACAAAAATTTAATAAAAAAAACAAACAATCTTTGATTTAAAATTTATAATTTCTTGGTGTGAATTAATATTTGCGATAAGTAACTATTTGGGATGAATTTAAAACTAACAGTAAAGAAACCAAACAAAAAAGATCCCCCCAAAAATTATGAAAAAAAAAGGCGTTCACGTTGTATCCATGTGTAATTTTTCCAGTTATTGTCCCTCTTAAAATTCTCAACCATCAGACTATCAATAAATCACTGAACACATCAAAAAATATCCAGTTCGTCTTAAAAAAGAATATTTTTCTTTTTTGCGATATTTTAACCTAAAATAAATAATATTTGTTTCAACTTTCAATTCAGAAAATAAAATTTAAATCAGCTACTTGATTTCTCAAATGTTTCAGAAAGGGATGAAGAGTTTTTTTTGTTTTTTTTTAATAAAGAGAATCATGATGTGTTGACAAAAAAAAGAAGAATTTATCGCTTTTATTTATTTTACTAATGAGTAAAAAAAATCATTCAATTCACTTTTTAAATTCGGTTTGAAAAGAAGACAAAAAAATCTGTCAGATTGAAATTAGAATTAAAATAAAAGAAAGATTTCATTTTTTTAAATCCATTTTAAACTTTAAGTATTGCTTTTTTTTTCTTTCTTTTTTATCAACGATTTCTCATCAGCGGCACGTTTTTGAAAAGAGAAGCGAGATAAGTACTTTGTAACCGAATTGGGCATCCGTAACTAACGATTTTACATTATTTCTTAAACTTTGCTATTTCTAGGCCAGTTAGAAACCGTTCTACTCGAGGAAGTTTTGGTATTTGACGACGGGGAAAGCATCTGTTATTTACGTTACTTCCTAATGCATACCTTCCCGTTAATGTTATATGATTGCAATAATAATTTAGCAATTAATTTTTTTACTTGTTTGCTTTTTCGGTTTATTGTACATAGAGCGTACGTATTTTGTAAAATTAAGTCAATAAGTACTAGTAATTATGTACCTAGCAATAAAACTTATCAAGATGTGTATTACAAGCATCGCAACTAGTAAAGGAAAGAAAAAATGAGGTAATTTGTTTTATGTTATTGCTTGGGGAAATGATTTTACTTATATTCTGTTTTATTTCTGTCTATTGTATTCTTGTAGACATCCTCGCTTTATTCTTTTTGCCTGATAGCCAAAAAATCGCCATCAATTATTTTTTTGCTTTCCTCTAGCATGTGTGTAATCATGTTTTCTTAATTTGTTTACGTTTAATGTGTAAAATATAATATTGTTAACGTTACTTATGATTTTTGGTTTAAATGTGCAGATCTTATCAATTTATTTGCTTCGCTTGAAAAGTAGATTTTAATTTTTAAACCTGTTAGCTTCAATTGAACAAATCTCGCATGAACTACCTCTATTTCAAAACAATCTGTTTTTATTTCAACTCCTCCATCACATCAGATCGTTTAAATCTCAACTTACGAGGTTTGGAGACAATTTAATTAATAATGAAAAATATAACTCAAACTTTTTCCACTAATATTTTGAAATTAAAAGATTGGCTCAAGTTTTTCTACACAGAAAAATATTAACATTCTTATTAATTAAAATACATTCACTGTTGTCTCATAATTTTTTATTTTTAATAATTTTTCTCAGGAAGACTTAAACTCGCACTCACCGATTTTTAGGTAGAAAATTTCATTGTTTCTTATTCTTGTTTGTTCTCATGTTGCATGTGATGAGGAGATTGTAGCGTTAAATTAAATTACTCAGCAGTCAATTTTAGCGCACAGCTAAATTAAGACTTAGGAAGAATATAAAAAAAACAATGTTATTGACAATAAATTTATAAACTCATGATTAAGTTCATAAATTTATAAGAACAATGAAGAAGTTTAAAAAAAAACTGCTAATCTTTTTGAAGGTCGGAAATTGAAAACCATCTACCAAGGTTCTCAATTTTTTGTAATAATTGTCATGTGAATTATGATTGCTATGATTTTTTTTATTTTAAGTTTCTAACGATAACCTTTTACATTTTATGTTACAAAGATCTTTTGACACAATTTTTAAGCTTGCTTGATTATTGCTTACTGATGAAATATAAGTTTGGAGTTTAACTTAAACTCCCAAAAGATGTTTATTTTTAAGACTCAGCAAACGTGTTTCTAACTAGTTAAAGAAGTAAACAATAAACATGTTTGCTGTAAAAAAGATACTTTATTTTGTTGGGAGTAGTCACGATAATTCATTTTATTTCTCATTGCGAAGATAGTTCAAATATCGCTGAAAAATGAAAATATAACAAATTTTGAAACGTCCTACCGAACTTGCATGGTTCCTGAAATAACCGGATAGTTATTTTACCTATTATTCATTCTAAAAACTTGGCTTATATTAAACAGGGAAATGGAATTTTTCACCGGTTCTTCAAAAGCACGAATTTCAGTGACGCAATTTTAATATAAAAAATGTTAATAGTATATTTAAAACATTTTTTCTTTTGTTAGTAGGTGATACTGAGGTGTTTTAATTAAATTGGTACATTTTTTCCATTCAAATTTTACAAGTGAAATGTGATGGTAAAAAAAAAAAATTATTTTTTTTTTATCAGCTCACTAATCACACAATATGGCTCCTTTTTGGTCAATCAAACAAGCAAGAGTCAAGACTTTGTTTGTTGTATAAGATCCTGAAAACTCGCCAGTTTTTTGACAATATTCCTTCCTAATTTGAACAATTTTTTACTTTAATTGCTGTACTTTAAAGGAATAATTATCAATTTTTGTATATATTTTAAATTAATGAAAATCGTAAAAGTTGTTTATTTAGTAAAGTTCCTAAACTAAGACTAAGAATATTCTTTCTTTCTTTCTTTCTTTCGTACTGATTTTAGTTAGACTGGTTTAAAAATGCTTTTACTAGCTCTGCATTTGTTTTTTACTAGTTTCTGTACATAGGCATCGCATATAAAACTAAGTGAAAGTCGTTGAATAGTAGAGGAAGAAATTTCCTTAAAGGTGATCCCACCCCCGCAAACCATAAATAAACGGGGAGTAGCAAACTAAAATTAGTAGAGGGATAAAAAAGCAAAGCTTCAAACAAAAATAGATTTTAAAAAGTACTACACTAGTACACTTATAATAGCTGAACACTATTTTTTAATTTTTTTTTAGTTATCAGACTTTGCAAACTTTAAATTTTAGTTATCACCGATCAGACTAAAACAGCTATGTGCACAAACTTGTCTTTTTTATATTTTGTCTTGCCTGGTACCAAACTAAAAGGCGATTGAGCTTTTTGTGGCGGGGGACGAGATTTCATCTTGTGATGAGGGCCATTTCGGTTTAGGTAAAAAAAAAAAAAAAAATTGACAATCCTCCATAGTTTTAAGTTAATAATTGACAAACATTTCTCAATACTTTTTTTTTATCGATGTTTTTCATCAAAATTTCTTTATAAATTTACTTCTAAATACGATTCTAGAAATTTTTATTAGCGCGTGGTTTTAAAAAGTAAATTAAAATTATCCACCTTTTTATTTTACAATGTTACAATTTAAGTTAAGCTATTCCAATTCATTACATTCGTTACAACTTGCATGTTCTGAATTATTTTTGGTAAAAAAAAAAGTCTAGAATCGTGGCCATAAAACAAGGGACATAATTTGCATGCGCAAAAATAAAAGTAGTTCTTTTGTTAAATACGCTTAATGGGCTTATGTCCTAAGTGGTTGATTTAAGTCAAGTGACTACACGGTTACTCGAAGCAAACAGTAGTTGTCTGGTTCAAATTCTGTAGGAATGTGTGCTGCTATGTCACTGTAAAAACTGATAATAAAATAACAGGTCCATACAAAATAGTGGAGATTCATGAAAGTGAAACATTGATTTTTTTTTTTTTTTTTTTAAGTAAAAAGAACATATAATCGCGGCCAAGTGCTCATCAACTTTGGGAAAATTGAAAGAAATTTTGAAGAATTTAATTACTTTGTAGAATTTGTTCCTGATAGTTTGAGTAGTCATCCAAAGATGTATTGAACAAGGTTCTACGATCATTAGTGATAGTTAATCCGCTTATAATGGGCTCTAACAAACTAAAAGATCTGGCGTACAATAAAAAAGGAAAGAAAAAAGTTACATGAACTTTTAACTTTCAGTTCATAAATTAGAGAATAGATGGTTTCATTTTAAAAACCTTTTTCTCAGAGAAAAAGGGATCAACAAGCATCCGCACGAATGGGAATATATATGTGATTTCGAATAAAATCAAAGAATGTATTTAATTTAAGAAATATAACAATGAATAATAAACGAACTCTGGAAATGGTTCCAATTCTAAACTTGATATCAAAGAAATAATAATGCATAATTTTTAAATTATCTTATTTTTCAATTGAACTTCACTTTTTTGTTCTTCGAAAACTTGATTCAATTTTAAATATTATGAGTTTTACTTTTACAGCACGAGTACGTTTAATAAGTAAACGTACTCGTGCTGTAAAACTCATACTTTTACTAATTGAATTGATTTTGAGAAGTTCCTTAATGATTAAATTGCCACATAAGTTGTCTTTTTATAACAAAAACAATATATGTACTCTAGGAATTTTGATCCCCCCCCCCATTCACAATAAAGGGGAAATAATTGTATAATGGTTTAAAAAAAAAAAACTAAAAAATAAACTTTTCATTATTAGACAACGCGATCCATTAACTTAACTTTGATAACGATTCGATAGAGGCTAAAAAAAAAAAATTAATATTTTTCTCCAAAAATGTTTTTACAACTGGTAAAGCTTATTAAAATGAATATTTTGAAATACTTCGGGCAAAGTGGCTCTAAAAGGTTTTTTTTTTTTTAACACTCTTTATTAGAGTTTTAATTTAGAGGAAATTCATTGCTTGTTGGTTTCTGAGAACAATAAAAAGTTAAAAACTGTGACTAATTTCTTGTAAGATGATAAAGCAGCCGTTTCTGTTAATTATTAACAGTTCATTTAAAGCAGTTATTAACAGTTAATAACTGCTTTAAATGAACTTTTTTTTAACAAGTCCTAGTCATTTTCAGTTATGTTGACAAACAGCTAATTTTCCTTTCAAAAGTAAGAAACGTCAGAGTATGTAATTTCATCAATCAACTGAAAAAAAAGGCTATTTCAACAAAATTATCTATCTAGTTGTCGCAAAATGTTTTCCTTTGTCTAGATAGATTTGTTCTCAAAAATTGAAATAAGTTGTTCAATTCATGATTGAAATAATTTAATTTAAAAAGATCAATTCATTTTTCATAATGACAGAGAAGTCAATTGTTTTCATAGTTAATTGGTGATAATCAAAAGGAAATTTTTTTTCTTATGAATTGCTGGAAATTGGACAAACTTACTATGCAATTCTACACAGTGAGCAATTGGATCAGTTGAATGGCACATTTGCAGATTTTATTTTTAAGAAAGCTAAAACACCAATATAGATTTTTGCAGTCTGAATGTGCTTGTTTATGTTTCTGATAAAATTTAATGAAGCAGGAATGGGAAGTTTTACATTTGGTATATTCTCTGAACTTCTGTCTTCTTCACACTATTATTTGTTTTAGCTGATTTAAAGTTTAATTAATCTAA
Source organism: Acanthosepion esculentum (assembly GCA_964036315.1). NCBI lineage: Eukaryota > Metazoa > Mollusca > Cephalopoda > Sepiida > Sepiidae > Acanthosepion > Acanthosepion esculentum. Next base: position 29,460,537 of record OZ038490.1, on the reverse strand, counting down.
TTTGAAACAAATATTACTTCAAAATATTGCAGAATATTTTTAACCTGGAAGTGATGACAGCTTGATTGACAGAAGTTTATCTAAATTTTTCTACAGTGGACATCTCTAAAAATGACTTGTGGAATATAACATAAGCACCTTTCTTATATCATCAGCTATGCAGTAATCTTAAAAAAATCAGGAAAATATTCTCCATGATCTAATGCTTTAGGTACTTTGGCTTTAAATTTATTATAGTTATCTATCCTATTCTCTGAATATATGTATGGACATCCATATTTACAAAAATCTGCACATGTTAACTTTTTTAAAATATTGGTGATCACTGAATTGTAAGCTTTTCCATTTATGATTAATAAATATAGTTTTTGCTTAATAACATCACCAAATTAATACAGAAATTTAAAACTTTATAAATTATTCTAATTAAAATGTTTAAAAAATTATAACAACTCTTGTAAAAATTCATTATTCATCAAAGAAATGTTTTTTCTTAATAGTGTCCATAATATATCTGATTCATAAAAACAATTAAAAGCTTTTCTAATGAAATAATGACTTAGTTTTATTGCATCTTTTTATTTTACAATTCAGTACAGATTTTTGGTAATTGGCATTCCTATTTTACAAAATAAATTGATTTAAATTCAGAGTGTTTTGCTTTAAACTAATATAAACATTAAGCAGTACAAAAATTAATTTTTCAAAATTTCATAAAATTAAATAAGTGGGGAGGGGGTAACATGTATGGTTGGGGCATTTTTTCATTGTGGTATGCTCATTTTTTAGTGAATCTTTGGAGGTACCTAATTTTAATAAATAAACTTTCTGTAATATGCATTACTTCCTATTGATGACTTAGTAATCATTATTGTATAATCTGATTGTAACACATTTTCTATTTGTAGTCATGTCAGTTTTTGAGGCATAGTATCCAAATTTTTTTTTCTCTGAAAAATTGTGAAACAGAAAATTCTAGCTTGTGGTGAGATAAATTAAGGATGTCCTATACAAATTTGCATCTTGGTATTATTTGCCATACCATCTGGATTGGTGAAAAACAGATGATATACTTCAGGAAATTGATTTGTTCTATCTTATACATGTAAATCTACGAAATTGGATTAAAAATAAAACTGAACAATTTCTTTTAGATATGTAATTAAAGATTGACAAGTAAAAAAAAAAAAAAATGATGGATTTTATTCCAAAAAATATATTTATTCACTATTTTCATTTTTTTTATTTTATTTTTTTAAAAATTTGTTCTAAATTTTTCAATCTGTGTATAATATTTTTTATACTCACCCAATATTAGTTGCAAATTTAAATTTTTAAATAATCAGTCAAAAATATAGCTGAATCAGTCTTGCATCTTTATTTCTTTAAACAATAAAGATTTATGGTCAGTTGGCCTATTCATATCAAATTCTGTTGTTATTTTATATTTTGTTTTGATATTTTCAGTTACAAAATCTTTAGTTTTGATATTTACAAAAACTTGTTTTGATATTTTCAGTTACAAAATTTTATAAATTATATCAAATTAAGTATAAAATTTTATTAAGTATTTCTATTTAATAAAAACCCTCACTTTTCTCCATATTTATTATATGTGAATATATTTATGAATTCATTTAATAAAGTAACATTTATTTGTTATTTCATTCTAGTTTCAACTGCAACCCAAAGAAGGAAAGACTCATTAAAACCAGAAATTTACCACAAACGAAATGGAATATTCTCAATATTTTATTTCCCTGAAATAAGTGTAAATAGTTATTTTCTACTGGTTTACTAATTTTAGAAACCGTAGTTGCTATCTGTACATTCCTTTGCAAGTACGACATCAGCAACTTCTGATTCAAGAGAACAGTGGTTGCTGTTTTTTGATCACGGATTATTATAATGTTAACAGATAACAACAACGAAACAATAACTAGAAGTAATGCGAACAACAATATGAACCCAGTTACCAATAATAATAATGAGGATGAAGAGGAGAACAAAGATGATGACTTGAAAGAAACATATCATTCTTCAAGCACCGACTCTGGTGGTAGCAGTTGTGACTTTATTGAATTACCGTCCGAAGATGTCTTCAAGAATTTGAAGAATGCACGTGGTTTTGCTATTGACATTGGTAAGTAGATATGTAGATATGCTTTTTTTTTTATCAGCATATAGATGAGATGCTGATCTGTCTAAAGTAAACATTCTTTCTAATACTAATGTATATTTTTTTAAGTGAATTCATTGCTATTTAAAATGTTATTTACAAGCAGCAAATCTCCACTATAAAATTACAACAGTATCATTTTATGTTAAGCCTTCATTCCGGAAGAGGGGAAAACAGTTGATCATGGATAAAAATTCTCTCATATGCACACAAACTAGATTTTATGACTTAGGTAAATATCCTACTTATTTTTATTGCTTCTTCAGTTTTTCTTTATTTTTCTTTACTTGTTTTTTTGTTTATAAATATTTTAAGAATAAAATCATAAGATCGTGCAAAGCTAAACCTTTAAATAGCCTTACTAACCACAGTTAGCCAAGTGTGGTAAGTACAGCTACACCCATGAAGACATGGTTATTGACCCACCTTGATTGACCAATGGTCAATCAAGGTGGGATTCCTCCAACTGGAGTGATAAGGCCCTAAATTTGGCAGCCCTGAGAAGAAAAAGAAAAAAATTTTAAGCATGCATAATTTCATTTTAGTCAAACACTACATTACAGAGTGGAAAATTGGTTCATTAAATTTCCAACATTATTTCTTATACTGAAGTTAAAAAAATCTTTTTTGTTTTGTTTTTTTCATGTTCCTATCCAGGATTTTCAATTTATTGTTTTTTAAATTTTTTTTTTTTTTTTTGAAAAAGTCTCACCCATGACAATCAAACTAAGTTAGGAGATGCATATAGGTATTGATATAATTGATTATTTTGTGCTGTTAATCATACTTGGGTTTGTTATTAATCTCTTATCTTTATAGAAACAGATTGATTCCCTGTTCATAAAATTTTTTTCTTCAGATTTATTTAAAACATTGCCCTGTTAACTCTGATAAAACAAATTAAGCAAATGATTGAAGCTTGACATTTTTGGTTTCTTTCTTTCCAAAAACACTACTGATAATCTAATTAGCTTTTCAATTTTGTTTGCTTGCACAATGTTGAAATTTCAAACTACTTTTTCATCACTATAAATAAAATGGATATGGGTTAGAAATATTTAACAGATCCTTTTATTTTATAAATCTGATCTCCTTTTAAGAATGATCTTTCTCATTATTTTTTATTTGATCATAAATTCTCTTCCAATTCTACTCTTGACTCATCTGGAGTATCTTTGTCTAACTTTCCTATTAGAACTGAGTCTCTACTGTGTGATATGCATATAGTTTTGTGTATGGTTACCTTCTCTAAACTGTATCACCACAAGGCACCTGTGGTGCTTGATGGTATCCCTGCAATAGTCCTTAAGAAAGGTTCTCCTAAACTGGTTTCTGTTCTTTCTAGACTGTACAATAAATGCTTTCTTGCTTTCCTGCTTATTGGAAATTGTTTTTTGTAGTTCTTGTTTTTAAGAACTCTGGCAAACCATTTAATCCTTCTAACAATTGGCCTATTAGCCTTCTACCTCTTTTTGGCAATGCACTAAAGGTTTTAATCAACTCCAAATTGGTTAAGCATCTCACCTCATAGAATCTTCTTTCAGACAAACAATATGGCTTTTACTTCTGTAGGAAAATCTCTGATGTTTTAACAGCTATTAATGAAAGAGTCTGTCAAGCTTTAGATAAGAATGAGGAGGCTTGGGCTGTTGCTCTGGATATTTTGAATGCTTTTGACAGTGTTTGGCATGCTGGTCTTCACAAGTTGAAAGTTTATGGTATTTCTGACTAATTTTTGATCTGATTCAATCTTTTTTATCAAATCGTGAAATGAAAGTTGTCTTGAATGGATACTCTTCTAGATCTTTTTACATTAATGTGGATACCCCCAGGGCTCTAGTAAGAGGAATGAGGGTCAGTCGATGTCGGACGACAGTAGTCGATAGTCGAATACGAAAGTAGTCAGCGACCACAAGATTACTCTGCGTAATACCTATTATATCAAGTTCCTAACGTTTGGTACGTCGAACTTACTTAGGACCGATTTTAGTACAAATACAAGTCTCCACTGCGAAATAACTCCACAACTTTGGTGACGGGGATTCGCACTCATACGGAGGAAGAAAAAATTTGCTCACCACAATAACTTCGGCGACAAAGTCAACTTAGTGACGAAAAAATCTGTCGAGAAAAGAAATATTTTTCTCGATAATACAGTTTGCTCAAATAGGTCTCAAATTGCAAATTCGTAGGACCCCCACCCCTACAGTATTTAGACATTGTGTAAACTTTTTTGTGAAGATGGAGGAATGCAAAAGTCTATTCCGGGAATTCTTTAAGTTCCAGTCGGAACAACAGACGGAAATATTAGAGCAACAAACAACATTCCAGATGCAGCTACAGGAGGAAACTTTCAATAGACAAATGCAATTCCAACAAAAAATGGAACAGATGCATAGGGAGTTTCAAAACAAAATTCTGGAAGTAACTGAGAAGAGGAAAGAGAAAAATCTACAAAATGATTCTTTCCCAGAGAATACAATATGGAATTCAATTGAAATATTCACGTACAGTCCAGATAAAGAGATAACTTTTGTGGAGTATTATAAAAAAATATACGGACGTCTATAACGAGGACTGCCACTCGTGGTCTGAAGGAAAGAAGGTTAGGCATCTTTTAAGCAAATTAGGAACTGCTGAACATAACAAATTGGTAAACTACATTTTACCGAAAAAAACTAGCGAGTTGACATTTACTGAGGCGGTAAATATATTAAGTCAATTATTTAGTAAAAAGACATTTCTGTTCCACAAGAGATGGAAATGTTTGAATCTGATGAAAGATGATGAACAAGACTATATAACATATGCAGCCAATGTGAATAAGCATTGTGAAGAATTCAAGCTGGCAGAGTTAAGCGCAGACAATTTTAAGTGCTTGGTGTTTGTTCAGGGGCTGGTATTGGAAAGAGACGCAGAGTTGAGAAAATTAGTACTGGCAAAATTGGAAAGCGATCCAAGTATTACGGTACAGAAATTGGCAGAAGACTGCACAAGATATGTTAGCATAAAGAAAGATTAAAAAAAGATAGAACAGTCTGGCGTTTCGCATGTAAGGAAAATACGCTACAAAGAAGAAAGTCAGTCTACCAAAAAGAATTCTAAAATTGCGGATTATCAAGCAAAAAGTGAAATACCAGAGAAAAATAAACAAAAACTCCCGAAGCCATGTTTTGCTTGCGGTGAACTACACTGGTACAGATATTGCGATTTTAGGAATAAAAAATGTTTCAACTGTAAAAGAGTGGGACATAAAAGCATGCATTGCAGGTCAAAAAATAAAGACAATAAAATAAGAAAATTAAAGTCCAATGAGGTAAAAGTTAGAATAACTAGAAAATTTGTTACTGTCGAAATAAGTAATAAAAGTATAAAAATGCAACTTGACACTGGTTCGGATCTATCTGTCATAAATTTGCATACGTGGAAGTTGGGGAAACCAACTTTAATGAAGACAAAGAACATCGCGAGGTCAGTGGCAGGAGAAAAAATACAATTTATTGGAGAATTTCTTACAAACGTCACGTTAAATAAAAAAAATGTGAAAAGCTAAACTGCAAGGTAACCAAAAAAGTTCTGTCCGTTTTTTTATTAGTCATTGAATGAAGTTGAAATATATACGAAATGCGTGTAGCAATTATTTTCAAATTCAGACAGCCAGAAGTAGGAACATCAGACATTATAAAAAACATGCGCACCGTGCCTGGCCATCATTTATAAGTGGACAGCTGTGAGAAGGATGGAAGTGTCTAGAGATCTTGTTCGGGGCTGTTTGCTTTACAACTTCAAAGTGAGCTTATCAGCAGCTGCATCAAGTCGCTGCATATGTCAAGCATTTGGTGATAGTGCTGTGGATGAACGTACTGCAAGGCGTTGGTTTCGAAAATTCAAGTCTGGAGATTTCTCTCCATGATGAGCCTCGCAGTGGACGACCACAGGTCTTGAATGACGGAGTCCTGAAGGCGGCCATTGAAGAGGACAGTAGTCTAACATGTGGTGAACTTGCAAGATACTTCAGCGTTTCCGATGAAACAGACTTCACCTGCACCGCCTAGGTAAGATGTACAAACTGAGCAAGTGGGTTCCGCAAACACTGTCTGAGGTCCACAAGGGACAATGAGTGGCAGCCTGTGTATCGCTGCTTTCTCGCCACCGTACCACATCCTTATTCAATCGAGTGATGAAAAGTGGGTTCTGTACGAAACTCCCAAGCCTTCCAGACATTGGTTGTCTCCTCAGGATGCTGTCCCTCACACTGCAAGACCACCTATACAACCACGCAAGATTATGCTTTGTGTCTGGTGGACAGGTCGTCAAGTGGTTCATTATGAACTGCTACCAACGGGCCAAACGGTCACTGAAGACCTATACTCGCAGCAATTGAAACATGTGCAACAGGCATGGAGCCAGCACTGGTGAATCGCAAAGGTGTGCTTTTCCTCCATGACAACGCCAGGCTGCATGTCGTGCGAGTGGTCAGGGATACCATACAGCAACTTGGGTGGGAGACTTTGTGCCATCCACCTTATTCACCTGACCTTGCGCCATCCGATTACCACCTCTTCCACTCCCTGGATAATCATCTTCGTGGGAAATCCTTCACCAATGAAGCAGACTTGCACAAAGCCCTCACGGACTTCTTTGCGTCAAAACCCCCTGAGTTCTACTGCAAGGGCATTGAACAGCTGGAGACACGTTGACAGAAGGTGCTGGATGCCGATAGTGATTACTTCAAAGACTAAATATAAGTTACACATACTGTGAAGCATTTTCTTTTTTTGTTTTAAAAACGGACAGAACTTTTTTGGTTACCTTGTATTTGTCATAGAAAATACCACAAACTTACTGGGTACAAATTGGATAACAGAATTCCAATTATCAGATCTACCAATGAATTCTTTCTGTTACAAGGTAGAAAGTTTAAACACCGAAGCCCAAAAATCAATAAACAAACTTAAGGAAACATTTCCTACTGTTTTTTCTCCAGGGTTGGGAACGTATACCAAGATGGAGGCAAAATTCCAGCTAAAAGAAAACGCTCGGGCGGTATTCAAAAAGAAAGGGAATGTGCTGTTTGCCTCAATTGAACAGATAGATAAAGAATTGGACAGATTAGAGAAAACCAGTGTACTCTAAAAAGTTGAGTATAGTGAATGGGCAACACCGACGGTATACATGAAAAAAATGTTTAAAGAAATTTGTGTTTGTGCTGATTTCTCGACGACACTCAAAGACTATAATTATCCTCTACCAACAGCGGAAGAATATTGCGAAGCTTAATGGAGGCACAATATTTTCGAAGATGGACCTCAGCGACGCATATCTGCAAATACTGGTAGAAAAAGAAACGTCAAAACTTTTATGTATAAACACACATCAGGATCTGTATAAATTTAACAGACTACCTTTTGGGATTAAGGTTGCGCCCGCCATTTTCCAACAAGTAATGGATTCGATGTTGGGTGGTCTAGATTTTGCCGTAGCATATCTGGACAACATCCTCATGAGTAGTACAAGTATAGCAGAACACGTGGAACATGTAAATGCAGTAGTTTCAAGAATACAGGATTTTGGATTTAAACTCAAGGAAAGCAAATGCGAGTTTTTTATGGAGAAAGTAAAATATCTGGGGCAGATCATCGATAAGAATGGTAGAAGGCCAAACCCAGAGTGAGCAGCGTTTATAAAAGACATGCCAGCTCTGAATGATAATAACGCATTACAAAGTTTTTTGGGATTAGCTAATTATTACCAAATATACATCCCTAAAATGTATGATCTGTGGACACCCTAAAAAGAGCTCTAAAGAAAGCTAGGGAAATACCTGCAGATGAAGCCCTACAGAAGTTTCTACAGGTATACAGAATTACCCCAAATAACGGAACACCAGCCTCACAATTGCCAGCCGAGGTGATGTTTGCATGTTGGGTAAGATCTGTCTTCGACAAATTACTACCAAAAAAGCTAGGTAGAGAAAAATTTATTCAAGTAAAAAAAATACAATCCTGGTGAAAAAGTTTACTTTAAGGTCTATAAACAGAATAAATCATTCTGGGAGATTTGAAAAATAGAAAAGCGGATTGGCAACATGATGTACTTGGTGAAAGGCGAAAAATTCACGTGCAGACGGCACATTAACCAAATCAGATGACGCTCTTCAGATGTGGTTGACAGCGATCCCGTGGAAGAAACGCCTCTGGAAGTGATTTTCGATATGTTTGATCTAACAACGCCAGCAATGATTTTACCTGAGGTACGCCGATTCAGGAGAAAAAGAAAGGCAACTGATCATTTAAAAGTGGATCCAAAACGTAGGAGATATGCTACGATGTTGCTAAAAAATGAAGTTTTTTTTGTTTTTGTTTGTTTTTTCTTCATATTTCCTGTAAAAAATAAAGAAAACTGTTTTACTCCTACAGAGTAAAGTTTTAGGAGGGGGGTGTTATTGTGAAACACACCTATTCTATAGTTATTAGACTCTCCCACCTAATATAAGTAGGAGTAGTAAGAGGAACGAGAGTCAGTCGATGTCGGACGACAGTAGTCGACAGTTGAATATGAAAGTAGTCAGCGACCACAACAAGATTACTCTGCGTAATACCTATTATATCAAGTTCCTAACGTTTGGTATGCCGAACTTATTTAGGACCGATTTTAGTACAAATACAAGTCTCCACTGCGAAATAACTCCACAATAAATTAAAAGTTGATCTCGGAAATGATTTACATTCTGTTGTTAACTGAGGTAAGAAATGGCTTGTTAATTTAGCAGTTTCAAAACTAAACTCTTCTCATTTGTTTTAGAGAACCTTTTTTTGCCATCCATCAGCATGGCTGATCCTAATCTCCAGGTGACTGACTCATTGCACCTTCTTGGGCTAACATTTTCTGCTGACAAGAAATGAAAGAATTGAATCAAATGTTAGGTCTGATGCTAGGAAAGTTGGTTCACAATGCCATGATAGATTCTGTCAAGAAAAATTGCTATCTCATGCCTTTATAAGTCTACCATTCATCCAGGCATTGAATATTGCTGCCACATCTGGTCTGCTGCTTCTGCTAAATATTTAGAAATTCTTCCAAAGAAGAATCTGCAATGTTCTGACTAGGCATCTTGGCTTCAGTCACTTTCCCACTGCCATAACATGGCTTGCCTGTGCCTTTTCTATAAATATTTTCATGGTAATTGTTCTAATGAGCTTTCCTCTTTGCTACATTGGCTTTAAGTGTAGTACTAGATTGTAACCATAAGTTCTATGTTAACAGTTTCTTCTCTTCCAGTCTCTTGCTTTCCAGTTAACTTTGATCTTCAAAAATTTAAATGCAATATCAATTGTTATCTTCTGTTTTCCTGTTCTTTCATTGTTCTCTTTCCTTAATGTTTTTCTTTATCTCATATTGTTTCACACTCTGTAACCACTGGCATCTTAATGACTTTATTGCCTTGCTTGGGGTAAAATGATTAAAAACTATTTCTGTTGCACATATGCTTAAAAATTTTTATCTCATTGAATAAAAAAAAGAAAAGTTATTAAGTGACAACAGTATTGTTGAAAGAATGTATGAAATTTATGGCAGAGGAAATAACTTGTAATCAATGACCTTATTTTTAAGATGAGTGGATATCATGTCTTTACATGTTTCATGTTAAGATTTTTCAGCTGATAAAATCTTTTGCTGATTTGTTTTTTTTTTTTACATTACAATCCAAACCTGACATAATTTTCAATATATTATCTATTTAAGATCTTATTTCATCCTTAACCTGGTCAAAGTGTCTACTAATTTAAATATGAAAGTTTAATCTGATATATATGCATGTGTGTGTATAAGATAATTGTTTAAAATAAATTTAATATTGACTGTTCATTTGAGATGGGTTCTATCTTTTCACCCATGTACTTTACTGTGTATCTTTGGAAAATACTTTTCATATTATACAGTACTTGACAAAAATTAAAGAATTGCCACACTTGAAGGATGTTTACTTAGTTTTTCAGTTCATAGTAAATAAAATAATCACAGAAAGGATAAAATAGCTGAATAGTCTGGCTTCAAAAAACAAATTAAATACAATTATTTTAACTAATAAAATATTTTTCCACATTAAATAAAGGAAAAACAAACTAATCATCAAAAAAAATCACAATGAGTACTTTGTTACTCATCCTCAGTCTTTTTTAATGGCTTAATTTCTTTAACATTTAGATTTGAAAATGTAACAAAAATATATGCAGATGTTAAGTGTCTGAGGTCACAAAAGAATAAAGCAAACTGCAAATGGGAAGCAACACAGTTTCTGTCAAATACCAATGGCTAGCCTCTCAAAACCAGGAGCATTTTTATCTGAACAGTCATAAAGTGTATATAAATACACTTGAGACAGCCATGATTGTTGAGATAAAAATTTACACGAGCTGATAAGCCCTTAGAAAACGATTTAAAAATAAGGTCTGAAACAATTACATGCATATAACATGTAGGTATTTTGGTTACTCAAATAGTAATCGACTGTTTTGTAAGTTGGAGTCTTTTTAATTTCTACCATAAATTTTCAACCTGATTAACATCTGGACTGTTTGCCAGCCATATCAATGATATTCCTAAAGAAAACCTTTAAGTTTTTTCTTTGTAGCAAAAAAGACTTCAATATCACCAAAACTAGACAAAAGTTCCAGTACTAATGACCTTGTTCAATGCAGATGTTATTAATTGCTGAATATGGCTTTTATCTGATCATCCACTCACTATAATTGCTTCTATGTTGTCCACTGTAACATTGTTTTCTTTGGTTTAGATTTTTGTGCTGGTTTTTGACTTTTCTCTCTGTAACTTTCACTACATTCAGTTTAATTCTTTCAGTTCAAACACAATGACTACTGTTTCAATACTATTTTTCATTTCATTTTCTCTTCTCTTGGTCTATGATGGTGCTTGAAATCTTTTAATTATCTGTGTGTTTGTGTGCACACACACACACACACACACACATATATATATATATATATATATATATATATATAAACTTGATATTTGAATCTGCAAATTCAGAATTTGAAATTAAACACTGACCATAAATCAACTTGTATTTCTTAGTGACTTAGATGCTACATTCATTGAATATCAGTTTTTAGTTAATTTTGACAAGTTTATAGCAACATAATTTGTGTAGTTTGTAGTTATTTGTTAATTTTTCATACAACTGTTTCTATGATAAAAGGAAAATATTTTTATTTTCATATTTCAGACATGGCAAAATAGACATTTTCAGACAAGAACCTTTTAATTAATGATCTGAACAACTAAAAAATATGCAAAGTTGGTGTTATTAACAAATTAAGTTATTTTTTTATATTCTGAAAGACTTTAAATGTCAGACATGGATTTTTATGCCATATATTTAGTATGAAGTAATTACTCAAAATATGCAATGGCATTTTTAGAATTCTGTACTTAGTTGGTAGTTATTTTGTGAGAGATATATTTAAGGGAATAAATTTTCCACGATCACAGAAATGCATCCGGAACCACAGAATCATTAGTCTTAAATGGAATCTGGGTTTTTAATGTAATTTTCAATAATAAATAACAAATTAATTATTTGTATTTTTTTTTTTTTTTTCAGATCTTTTTTAAAAAATTTTTTCAAAACTTAATAAATAGCTGTCTCTCCAATTTTGTTAAACATTTGAATAAATATAGCAATAACATAACATAGTTATTTCCTTAAAATTTGTTTTTATAAGTTTTTGTAGTTTTTTTCCTTATAAAGCTCAAAAAATAATTAAGAACAAATGTTTACATAAGAAAAGTGGGTTGTCGATTTTCTGAGAATATGTTGGCTAGTCTATTTTTAAATATTTTATAACTTTTCTAAGAAACTGTATGTTGCAAACAAGACGAAAGTCAGAATGTCACAGCTCGGTCCATTGCTAAAGTGGAAACAGAAGACAGACATTAGTTGATGTCAAAATTGGAGAGGGGGAGAGAAATCAAACCAATAAGTTTAACAAATTCATTTTCTTTAAATGCTATCACATGCCTACCATACAATTTAGAAATAAAGAAAAACAATTCACCAAAAACACCCTTCTATGAAACAACTGGCTTGTCTACTCTGAAGCTTACCATCACACAGCGATTCTCCCCGATTAATAATTGCATCATCTTCAGTGTTTCACTATTGTAAACAAATTTAAATTGAACAAAAAATCCTTTAATAACATTAACTACCAATGATTATTTTTTCATATTTTATTTATATTTTGTAATCTAAACCAGTTGTATGAATAAACAACAAATTGCCAAGATGACTGAATCAAATCATTATAATGATAATTGGCCTGCTCCTCTAAAAAAAAAAAAGAAATTGACCCCAGTATCTAAAATTTGGTCTAAAGCCAGAGTAGAGCAATTTCCTGATGACTTTTATGCAGAAGAAAAGATGTTGTTTTGAAAATTCTATCTCCATAATGTTGACATTTTTAGAGTTGACACAATCACATCAAATCAAAAACTCATTTAACAAAAATGTCTTCAAAAATATCAAATCAACTGAAACAGAAGATAATCACAACTTTGTTGAAGAGTAAAGAGATGATTTTGTTCTTAATTGTTTTAAAATGTGCACTTTGTCTGACATTCCCCTAGAAAATGAAAGCCATTCATATTAAAACATTGTAAAGAAGGTGGTGCTATTCCAGGTGTCAACTGTGTTAGGAAACTTCATCTACCAAAATTGTGAGTTTGTCACTTTGCTGCCCTGAAAGCCAAGTTTGCTAATCAATCAGTCAGCATCATAACAGAGAAAACAACTGTCATGACTACAGCATTTTGAATGTAATTGCAAGCATTAATGGGGAGTCATTTCTCATTGATGTTACAACCTTGTGAGAATGCAATCATCAAACTGTAAGTCAGGCATGCAGCCTATTGCAAAAAAGCTCATAAGGAAATGTTGTCAAATGTTTTTGTTAACAGTTGCAATGTGTTGTGCTTAGCACATATTTTAAATCTTGAAGTATTTTCACACTGGCCAACATTTGATAATGTTATCCAGTTCAGTACTTTCATCTAGTCAGCCTTTTTTTAAAAAAGCCTAGTCAGAAAATGCAATACTTAAAATGGCTTGAAGGTTCCTTGCCTAAGGAACAAGTGAAACTACCTTCTGTACCAGTGGCAACCAGTTTAATGCAGCCAAATATCATAGGATTTAGATAGGATTCTAGAACTAGTAGATGATGTTTGGCTACATAATGCCTCTTACCATAATTTGCACCTAAATCAGAATTTTATAAATGAGAACTGCACTCGTTTAATAACAGCTTTGACAAACTTAAAAGAAACTAAGTCTCCACTTGCATGCGTTGTATATAACATGATACTGGTACATCAAAAAATCAACATTTAGCCTAGAAAGTGATCATCTGTCTGAACTAAAAAATCGGAGAGGGAGAGAGATATCTCAAATTTCCAAGATTTTTTTCAGCACATCTTTTTCAAAACTGAATAAATACCTGGATACCCACCCTGTGTATAACTTTTACAAGGTAGCTCACCTGTTTGATCCTAGACAGCTACCCTGTATAGACCATGATCTAGACAGTTTTGTAGCCATCAAGTATTTGCAATGGCCTTCTACTGATCTTGAAGAATTCCAAATGTATGTGAATTACCAAGATGATTTACCAAATCCTTTTAATATCACATCATTTTGGAATATGAATAAGAGCAGATTTCCTCTTTTGAAACAGATTGCCAATAAGATCATATGGATGCCTGTTACCAGCATAGATGCTGAATGTTCATTTTCTCAATAATAATTTATTACTCAATAAACAATGTGAAAGTTTTACCCCTGAGAACAGCAAGCAACTCACAATGTTGTATTACAATGGAGGTTTAGAGAAGAGATTTGAAGATTAGATATTTCCCAAATTGAGATTAACAGTTTTCTACCACTTGACCCTTCAACCCCTCAACCTCCAGAGTCTTCCTCTTTGGGTTGAGGCGCCCACTCGGTCTGAACCGAACTCAGGGGTAACTGGCTGCATGCTCCCTGAGTACCCGTAGATTATTTTGACCGGTCAACTGGTCAAGTCTTGCTCGCTGCCCACGTTGTGTTAGTTTTTAGATCCAGTATGCGGTGTGTTGTCCATACGTTCACAGTCGATTGGGGATGTAGGCACGGCTGTGAGGGTGGGTGGCAGGAAAGTTAGAATGTGGCAAAACAAGGAAACAACATCTGCAGAAGCCGAACAACAATGGGTAAAATATTGATGTCTTTTATATAAAAAAACAAAAACAGTAGAAAAAGTTTACAGCAATTAACATAAAAACAGAGGACTACTCCTCTACCAATTTTCCAACAGAGAGAGGTGTGTGTGTGATTAACTCATTCTGAATCAACTTGGGAGTATATGTGACTTGTAATTCCAGCCTTACGTGGAAGTGTAGCCTTTCAGTTGGTTGTTGTGACAAATGTTAAGTTTCAGCGACATTCAATTCGACTGCTATAACGACGATGATGTTTCTTGAAGTCCTTATCTTTGACTTGTCACTGGACCGACTTTCTGCAATGACAGTCTCTCTCTTCCAACATCACTCTCCAACCTGACTCACGTCTAACGCCCAAGTCTCTTTCGTCTCTTTGAGAATTCTCTCTCGACGACTGTCTCTTTCGTCTGGCCTCTTCTGTCTTTCTTGTTGGCCTTTCTCATCTGCCTGTAGCACCGCGACCCGTTATGGTCGCTGCGGGTGCCCACGCATGTGACGGCACGCAGTGACAACGATGTGCCGACCAATAGCGGTCTCTGCTTCACCGACTGCCTTATTAGCAAAATCTCGAGTTAATATAGCAACCGAAGGTTATAAGCCAGGTTGTTCACGCGCTTAACATGAGTGTCGTCATCATCACGTGTATTCGCAACATTTAAATTCAGATCTATTTCAAATCTCTTAGTAGATAAAATTAATTAGTTCAATGTTCATTTCAGTTGTCTTTTCGATGACCAAATTCAGCGGATACAACTTATGTTTAGATCAGATTTTGCTAGTGGTACACATACACTGAACTTACCTCCCCGGTCCAATTTACTTCAATATGTTTTTATCAAAAATATTGTTTTCACCTATTTCTTTTTTAATGACCCAAATTAAACATCGCCTCCTGCCCTTTGTATTTGTTTATAAACAAGTCTTCGCCAACCCGATTTGAAATCCATCAGCCGTCTTAAGTTTCGTATATCATTGTTCTAGATTATTTTCTATTAATAGTGCTGACGCAGCCTGTAACCTTGTGTTTTCCATTTTCAATCAATAAACGTTATATTTGCGTGTGTGCATACATGTGAGCGTGTGCGTCAACCTCTCTCTGTTACAGTTTTAAATTTGAGCAGTATTTCAACTTGGGATAAGTTGTTTTATTTAAATTTTGAATTAATATGTCTAATTTGTTTTTTGATATTTTGTTACAAAGATTCAGTTATTATGCTTTAATTACAGTTTTGTAAAATTTAGTCAAAATGTTTAACTTTATTCAGATATTAATGTTATAGTGGAATTAGAATCTGTTAAAGCAATTGTCAAAAAATACTCTGCAGGGCTTTCCCTCCTCTCTGTAATACTTTGCTGAGGAATATAAATGTAAAAAAAGGTTAAGGAATAGCAAAAAAATAGTAAAAAAAAAAGAAAACCAGTTGACATGAATGTTGAAATTATTTCTATTTATTGTTACAGGTGGATCTCTGACAAAGGTTGCTTATTGTTCAAATGTACAGAGAAAAACTTCCCTTGTATCAGATGAGTTTTCTGGTAAGGTAAGGCAAGGCACAAAATTCATTTGTCAATCTAATTGTCAATAAGTGCAACCAATTTAAAATAATTTTTAAATGTATCTATAGAGTTTATAACCAAAGCAAAGTTAATGATAGGATTTGAATTCTGATACATCTCATACAAAACCATGTAAATCTTGTTTCTATTGTGTAACTACATTACACAGTCAATAATTAAAAAAAAATGTGTATGTATTGTGACATCACAAAATGACACTAGTGTCTTTAAGAATTTTGGGATGAGAAGAAGAATGAATTTGAAAATTTCATAAAAGTACAATATATGTTAGGGTGCATAATAAATTGTAGGGAAGAAAAATGATGATTGACTAGAAAAACACATGCTTAGTCTTTGTTTGTATTTCTTAGCAGGGTTCTCAAGCTAGAAAAATGTACAGATTCTTTCCTCGTTTCCTGTAAAACGTTACTGTTGGAATTGTAAGACTGTGCTAGTGTCACTTGCTAAATGAGACTCTTGGTTTGCCTGAGAAGCTGGAACAATTCCCAGTCTGGTTAATTGTTAAGATACTCTCTATAAAAGTTTCACAATTGAATTCTGAATTCAACACACTTTGGTGACTACTCCTTATGCCTCGTATAAATAAGTGCAATTGTTTAAGTTTTACTTGTGTTATTTCCTGCCTTGGTAACAAAAATCAAAGTCAAACTTTTGGAAATTGCAACAAAGAGTAACTTACAAGTTTACTCATCATATTATAACTGGTGTCTGTTATGTGAGGATGAAAAAGAACATTAACTTACCTTTTCCCCACTGATGACATATTCGGGAGAAAACAAAAAGGGGAAAACTGAAAATCAAGAAAGTGGAGTATTTATTAGGTGAAAGAAGGAAATATTATGCATTATGACATGTTAAGTGACTTGCAAAGCTGAAGATGAGGATTTTTGTGCTGAGTTCAACAGTAGAAAATTTAAAATAGCATGACTCTAGACATATACACCTCCCAAATTGAAGAACAGTGTGGGCATTTGTGAAAGTTTTATGTTGGGAGATAAGTGGGTGGACTATGAGAGAGAAGTTGAGAGTTAGGTTTGTAGAAGGGAAAACTGCTTGCCTCCTGGAACAAAATGCGCTCGTGTGTGTCTTGTGTGCAAAATATGTGACAGAAAATATAGCCAATCCAAAAGCTGCCGTTCTTGGAGCTTAGAGAATTTGTGATACTGGTGGAGAACGTTGATGAGCCTTCAACAAGTTGAGTTGTCATGCATTGTGTGTGAAGTTTACTGTTAGTCTCACTGATTGTAATTTGTAAACTAAACTACAAGAAAAATGAGTGGTTTACTGGGAGAACCTTTGTCAATCAGGATTAACCCCACTAAGGATTTTTGCCAGTCACTCAAATTCAAACTACAAGCTATTTTGGCATTCCAATAGGCATAATGTTAGAGGGTAAATTCGATAAGAAAATCATTCCTGAGTTTGATGGCTCAGTGTCTGGACCATCCGTGGTCAAATGGGTTGAAAAGGCAGAACTTGTATATAAGATGTGCAGTGTAAAACAACTTGAACAGATAATCCTCTTAAGGTTGTCAAATAGAGAAGAGGAAACAGTGGGTATTAACTGAATAAAATCTACATTGTATACAGCTTTTGCAATGGATGGGTTTCTGGTGTATGAGCAATTCATTGAGTGACAACTTTGTTGTGGGGAGTCGTTCAACATATACTTGGTGGAGTTGCGAAAACTAGTGATATTATTCAGTGGAATGAGTGACCGGGGACTGGCATGTGTGTTCGTGAGCAGGTGAAGTGGCTTCTTTGCACTTTGACCTGGATGGATGCTCTAGTGATTGACCAGCTATGGCTTGAGTGTGGGCAATTATGAAAGATGAGGTGATGGAGGATGGTCTAGCAGTTGTAGTATACAAAAAACAAGAACATTAACGCGATGTTGAGAGCTATCAATCTCATGTTACATTGGAAGGTGACTGTGATTCACCTGAAGACAGATTCAGCATATGTACATCCCTGAGTTTTCTGATACGCTGTCTGGAAAAACAAGAGTGCACACAAAGGTAGTGACAGAAATGTTAATAAGTCATTGACTTGGCACACTCAGGGAACTGACTGCAGAATATTGGCTAACAGTCAACATGAGAACCAAGCCAAGCAACTTACCAGTGTGCCTCAATGATGGCTAGATGCACTTAAAAAAGAAATGGAGCCAGTGTGTGTTGTGTCTGTAGAACAGCAGGAATCCACTCATACAAACAATGAAGTGGGCATCTCAGCATGAAACGCATGTTATATTTTGTAAAACAGGTCAGTCCTAAAGTCTCAAAAGCAGCAGTTCAAGTGATAGTCAGAGATTGCGAGGCATGCAAGTCCATAGATCTGACGCCAGTGCATTGGGAAGTTTGAAAGCTGGATGTGCATGATATTTAGAGCAGGGTGGGAATGGCTATAATCCATTATGGAGGCCAGCATTATCTGACTGTGGTCCTAGTCAATTTTCCATTTGACAGCAGTTACCATGTCAAGACTCTGCCAACATCATCCAGCAGTTGGTCTATTCTATGAGAGAGAGAGCCACCTGCCGAGCTATTTATCAGCAATGATGGGGCATCTGACTGAGATTTCAGTGCACCTATGTGCCATCAAGGAATGGTATTATAGAGAAATGTCATCGTACCATCAAGGGAATTGCCACTAGAACACAATGTTCCATCAGGGTGGCATTATATTGGTATAACATGATGCCTAACGATGACGCAAAAGCTGTGACAGCACCAGCTAACTCTATATACAAATATCAGACCTGCATAAAGGGTGTTGATGTTGCACCACTAATTGAATATATAGATCCTGGAAGCTACAGAGTAGGAGATGCAGTCTGGATAAAGGCCACACATGGTCAATGCATGATGCAATTTAAAAAAAAGGGAGAGTGACAGGATTTATAGCCCACAATCAGTCCTTGTCAATGGAATACCATACCACATCAAAGATCTTCGTCCTTGTCACAAATCTATTTCCTCAGAAGCTGACAGTAATGATATGTCATCTGAGAGCAATTCAGAATGCTGCTGCTTTTCAGAGCAGAGTCAGATGAGTCATCTGCAGAACCAGGAAAAAATAGTCATAAGATGACGATGATGATGCTGAGAACATGAGAGAACCTGTAGACACAAATGAGGTCAACAAATGCAATCAACTTTATAAAGAAGCATGCATTGAATGAGACCACCATCTCCCTGCCACTTATGAGATCAGCATGGAGTGTAGAAGGGTAAATGGCTTGCCTCCTAGAACAAAGCACTCTTGCATGTCTCGTGCAAAATACATAACAGAAAATTTGCCCAATCCAAAATTTGCCATTTAAGAACAACTCTTGGAGCTTAGAGATTTTGCAACACTGGTGGCGAATGCTGATGATTCAAGTGGTCATGCTTTGTTTGTAAAGTTTCACATTAGTCTCACCAATTGCGATTTGTAAACCAAACTACAAGAAAAACAAGTGGCTTGCCTGGAGAACCTTTGTCACTCATGATTAACCCACTTATGGATTTTTGCCAGTTGTATGAATTTAAACTACAAGATTGATGAAGGTATCCTTGCATGTTGGAAGGAAGAAGTCAGGAATGGGATGTTGCTGTTGATGGTGGTGATTCAGTCAGCTAAACATAAAGTCAGGTCAGTCCTGGGCTTTAGAGAATTAAACAATTATGTAGTATGTCACATGGGCAATGATATTGTTGTGTGGGAGAAATGAAGTGAGAGTGGAAGCAAATGGGGTTTGCTGCTATAATTGTAAGCCTGAAAGCAGCATATCTACAGTTGCATATAACAGAAAATCTGTAGCAATACCTACTGCCTGACTAGATTAGGTTTTGGGATCGATGTTATACCAAACTTCATGGCAACAGTGATCAAAACTGTATTCGTTAAGGAGGGAAGAATAGAGAAGGCCACAAATTTAGACATAGATCACATCCTTGCAAATAAGACTGCTAACAGTAGAAGTGGAAAAGTGTCACACTGAGATGTATGGATTGGTGACAAAACCATTAGAATCACTCTTGGAAGAAGTAGCACTAGAGCCCAGATTGCAGAAGAAAAAAGGAAAGTAGGGAATTAGTATTCTGGAATGAGAATAAAATTAAGAGGATTTGAGAAAAAGA
Source organism: Acanthosepion esculentum (assembly GCA_964036315.1). NCBI lineage: Eukaryota > Metazoa > Mollusca > Cephalopoda > Sepiida > Sepiidae > Acanthosepion > Acanthosepion esculentum. Next base: position 29,440,380 of record OZ038490.1, on the reverse strand, counting down.
GTTATCTTCAATATGTTGTGTTAGACAATTTTTCATACCAGAATCTATCTTACACTTTTATAAGTCTACCATTCATCCTTGCCTTTAATATTGATGCTACATCTGATTTACTGCTTCTATGTATTTAGAGATTCTTGCTAAAATCCAAAGAATATGCAATGTTATCAGTCCTGAACAGGCATTAAATACAAATAATGGCAGTAAAAGCTTCAATTCATTGAACAATATGTTCAATTTATATTCCTCCAGTACACAGATTGAATAAGACTGAAATAGAAAGCCTAATTGGCCAACTTTCCACTCCCTTTCTACTAATGGGAAATTGATACACACAGCAAAATGTGGGGGATGTAGGAACCCCAGTCAAACTGGTAAAATTATAGAATCTCTATTAGAATCATCTGATCTATGTATCCTTAATAACCAAATGCACACATATCTACACCCAGGTGTTCAAGGTTATCATGTGGTATCAATATTCTTTGATATTGAAAAAGCCTATGACACCACATGGAAGTATGGTATCCTAAAAGACTTGGATAAGATGGGAATGAAAGGAAGAATGGCTATATTCATCCAAAACCTCCTATCAAACCAAATATTCAAAGTAAAAAATGTAAACACATCATCATACACATGCACACACAAGCAGGAGGCAGGACTACCTCAAGGTAGCATTTTTATCAGTTACGTTATTTATTCTCAAAATAAATAGTATTATTAAAACCATTAATACAGGAATTGAAAAATGCCTATATACTAGATGATCTCTCAATATCATACTCTTCACCAAACATGCCTTCCCTTGAAACACAAACTGTTTGTATGTGTTTCTGTAAAAAAACAAGCCTACCACCTCGATCCAGAATTAAAATTAAATGGACACATAATTCCCATAGTCCAAAAATTAAATGTCTAGGAATCCTACTAGATAGCAAACTAAACTTCAAAATGCACATTGATTACCTTAATTAAAAATGGAAAAAGGCTTTGAAGATTCTAAAAGTAATATCAAAACTGAACTGGGGTACCAACCAAAAAGTAAGAATATATAGATCACACATCAGATCAAAACTAGACTATGGATACATTATTTACAGTGCTGCATATAAATCCTATCTTAAAAAACTACAAATCTTACAAAATCAAGACCCGAGATTAAGTCTTGGAGCCTTCATGATTTCACCTATGCAAAATCTCTATATAGGACAATGAAACACCATTATCTCTGAAATAGGGGAAAAATTATCCCTACAATATGCACTAAAACCACAATCCAACCCAAATAAACCAGCATGCCATAAAAACATATAAACCTCAACATATCCAATTCTATAGAAATAAACCAACAGCCATCCCTTCATTTGGACTTTGAATCAAAGAAGCACTAGAACAAATAAACAAAGATCTTGACAATGTAACACCAGTTACAATAAATAAGGTAGCACTATAGACAATCTCCAAACCTCACATAGACCTAACATTGACACATGAAAAAAAAAAAGATACAATCAACAAAAGTATATATGGAAAATTAAGAGACAAATATCATGACTATAAACCATTCTGCACAGATGGATCAAAAATCCTAGATAGAATAGGTGCAGCATCCACAAACAGACAAGGTTACTAAATAATGCATCCATCTATCCAGTTATATACATACTACAAGCTATGAAAATGTCACTTAAAATGATAGGAAATTCAAAAGATAGGAAATTTTTATTCTCAGACTCCTTATCTAGTTTAACAGCAATTAAATGAAAGAGCACAAATCATCCCTATATTCAAGATTTCCTAGAAACCTGTCATCATTTAATAAACCACAAAATAATAACATAGGCCTGGATTCTTAGCCATATAGGTATCAAAGCAAAATCATGAAGCTGATATACTGGCAAAAGAGGCAATGATAATGAAAATAACTGACATCAAATTCCCATATACAGATTAAAAAAAATTACACCACACATCAAGAGAAAATGGTAAGCAATTTGGGACACATTCCCAAACAATAAACTATATGAAAGGAGAATATAGCTGATTGCAGACAAGACATAGTGCTCAACAGAATAAGAATTGGACACACACAGACACATGCTCAAGGCAGAAACTATGCTTCAGTGTACCCACTGCAATCAATTTCTCGCAGTCAAAGATATCTTGATATAATGTAAAAAGCACAAAGATTATGTAACAACTATTACCAAGCACAAAATCTTAACACACTCTTCAAAAATACTGCGCAAATAATAGGATATCTGAAGAGAATAAAATCCTTCCAACTTCTATAGAAAATAGTTTGGATTTTGAACCATACAATTTATGTTTTGAAATACTCACAAACTATACAATTTGTGATATTTTGAAAACAATTTTAAAACCTCACAACCACTTGAAACGTTTTGAAACATTCCTGAATAAAAATCCAGTTTCAGCTTTAAATGACCCACAGGGGGTTGATATGCTGGTAAAACAAATCAACAGTCAATCAATCTTTGGTACCTTCACACTACTAGACTGGCAGTTAGGTCTCATCATTTTACAATTGAAATTACTAGATGTAACCATAAGTTCTATATATGATTTCTTTTCTTGCACTTCTTGCTTGTGGCCCTCTCTTCCAACTTTTTGCTTTCCAGTCTACTTTGATCTTCAGATCTTAAATGCAATATCACACATCATCTTTTGTCCCCTTAATAATGGTTTTTCTTATATTCATTCACACTCGGTAACCACTTGTGCTGTAGTGGCATTATTGCCTTGTTTGAGGTGAAATAAAAAAATGTGGGAAGTTGGTAGGAGGGATGCATGTAGTTATGTCAAGAGACAGCTCAAAACTAAAGAATGAGAAAACAGTCCTATGCCTTTAACATGTACGTGATTCATATTAACACAGGCCCATGGCTCTTTTTCTTTAGGCTATGAATGTATCTTGGCTTGCCAAATATTTTTTTTATTTCCTTACATTTGGTGTAGTTTTGTACATATTTTTCTACATCATGTAAATACCCAGGCCACCATGCTTCCAATTTTAATCATCTCTGTTGCTGTTATTCCACAATGAACATTATCAGGTACACTAATCTCTCTAGTGGTATTAAAATATCTCCATTGCATCTAATACTCTTCTGTATAGTTAACTTGTGCCTTATTTTTTTATAGGGTCTCTCTGTCCCAGAACAATCACTCCATTTGTTTTGTTTTTTATTTTACATGCAATCTTGCTTCTAAACTTTCAAATGCAAAACGATTTAAGGGAAATACATCTGTTTCAATTCAGTGCAATATTTTATCTTTTGAATTGTCTGATCTTTTTAATCATTTATTATTGAATTTTAGTCTTGATAGAGCATCTACATATGGAATAGTTTCCTTTCATATATTCAATGTCAAAATCAAAGGTCATGAGCTTTATGATCCATTTTTAAAATTCTAGAAGATGTAATTTTAGGTAACTCCTTCCTGTGGTTAAAATAAACTCTAAAGGTTTATGGTCAGAGTTAAGCAGACATCTCCGGCCTAATAAAAAAAACTGGTGAGCCCTATTTGTGCTTCATACAATAGCTAATACTTCTTTTTCAATATTTGAATAGCTAGCCACAGTTGACATTAACCTTCTGGAAAGGTACATTATAATGAGTCTAGCTATGACCTTCTTGAGACAAAATCACTGATATGGCATGCTCACTTGTATCTGTTGTCAAAGTTACTGCCTTTTTAGGGTAAATATTTTTACAACAGGTTTTATTATAAGTTCTTTCTTTAAATTTTCAGATGCTATATTCTGCTATTGAGTCTTATTTAAATTTGTTGTTTTTTTTTGTTTTTTTTGTAACTTCTGAAAGGATTCTATAAATTCACTATACTTTGGTAAATATTTGAGGTTGTAACCATTTTAAAATTTTGTCTTTGTATGAAGCATCACACATACCTTCAATTAATCTTAACTGTATCAACTCATCTTTGATGGTCCTTTCTCCAGTGTCAATTTTTTCAAACTCACAAAATCTGAAAGCCTCTTATAACTTGTGTACATACTGTTTCATTCAACTCTTGGTTGCTCATGAAAAACATTGTCCTCTCAGCAATGACCAACTTCTTTTTTGGCCACAAATTTCTCTTTATAATGTCTGAAATCTGTGAAAGGTCAAATCCTCCAATTCTTTGAGATATGTCATGACAGATTTTTCTGATGGCCTCATATCCTGCTGAAGCCAAAGAGATCTGTAATCTTGTTTTCCCATCCTGCAACTTTGTGGTCCTTCAACTTCTTGGCATACACCTGGGCAGCAAAACAACAAATTCATGTTTCCATAAAGTTTGGTTCATCCAATGATGTTAGAGATCTGTGATGACTTACCCAGGAACTCAAAACGCGTACGAACGTGTCTTGCCTGCGTGGCGAATCCTGCAAGAAACATGGCCGCGTGTGAAGACGCGTTTTATGCGCGCCGGTCTCGTTCAGAACGAGATTGCGCAACAACACATGCAAATTTTGCAGTGTCGGAGTGCCATAAAAAGGAGACGTTAGCGGCACAGATAGTTTCAGTTTTTCGGCGGACTTCGTGAAATAGAGTCGGACGTGCGAACTGACTGACTGGCGTACTAAGAGGCAGTTATAGCCTGTACGTTTGATTTGGGTGGAAAGGAGTCTTGAAATCTCTTTCTGTGTAGCGACGGTAGAGAAGAACAGCTCTTGTCACTTTGCTTATTTGTTTTTTGTGTGTCTTTACCGTCTACAAGCTATTTCGGCGCATTATGGCGAAGGTTCGCATAAGCAGCGATATCATAAAACCGTTCTCTGGCCAGGGTGATGTAGTGGCCTGGTTAAAAATGGTTAGGCTGGTGGCGAAACTTCAGCAGGTGGATGATGTGGCTAGTCTGCTACCCTTATACTTGGAGGGGGACGCACTTTCCCTCTACATGGAAATGGAGGAGGAAGATCAAGGAGATATCGACCAAATCGAAGCCAGACTGAAGCAGGCGTTCGCGGACGACTCGTTTTCAGCGTACAGAAAACTAACCCTGTTCAGGTGGACTGGGGAGCGCGTAGACGTTTACGCAAATAGTCAGACAGTTGGTTCGATTGGCCGGATTCGAAGGCGCCAAGATGGAAAGGCTCACCAAACTAGCCTTCGTCATGGGGTTCCCTGATGCGATCTCCCTCGAACTCCGACAGGCACCGAATGTTGAAGCACTGACTGTAGGGGAATTGTTAGCAAGAGCGAGAGTTCTGACAACTACTGGAGATGAAAGTCATAACGTCGTTGCGGCAGTGCGCCCACCCCGTAGTCGCGGCGCGTCTCCCACCAAAAGCGGCCCACACACCAGTCTGACATGCTACAGGTGTAGCGTTAAAGGCCACATGGCGAAAGACTGCCGGAAGCGCAGAACGCGCTGCTATCAATGCGGGGAGTTTGGACACTGGGCCCGAGACTGTTCGGGAAACGCCACAGGGGACAAGGCATCAGCGCCAGCCTTTTCCCCAACCAAGATGTAAATACGGCGCTCCCAGTGGCAAATGTCCTTGTTGACGGAACTTCGTGCTCAGCACTGATTGATACCGGCTGTTCATGGACAATTGTGGATGTAGATCGGTGCCGGTCTTGGAGGAGAGCAAAAGTAGACGTCATGACCATTGGAGGCGTGTCCCGTCAATGTTGCGGTGTGGGAGTGGTAACTGTATCCACGGAGGAAGGCGATTCTGCCAAGATCGACGTGCTAGTGGTGCGCGGCAAACCGCTAGGATTTGACCTGCTATTGGGGATTGATGCCATAGCAACATTGGGAGGCGTCACTGTTGGGCCTACGGGACGGGCGCAGATTGGCAATGGGCGAGTAGCTAAGTGCGCAGCCATTACTGTGAATGAACCAGACTTCACTGCCACCTTCGACCATCGGAGTCTATCCTGGACTGTAGCATGGAAGTGGTCGGAGAACCGTGCGCCTGAAAGACTGCACAATGGGGTTTCAGAGTACCCGGTAGCAGCAGGGATCAGGGAGAGCTATAAACAGGAGCTCCGCACGTGGATCAGCAATGGCTGGCTCATACCGTACCCGGAAGAAAAACTGGGACCTCCCAAAGGGCTAATTCCCCTTATGGCTGTACTGCAGCAAAACAAGTCGAAGGTACGCCCAGTGATGGACTTCCGAGAGCTCAACCATCACGTTGATGCTTTCACAGCTGATGCAGATGTCTGTGCAGCTAAACTGCGAGAATGGCGGCAGAAGGGATCCAACGTGTCCTTGTTGGATCTCAGGAGAGCATACCTCCAAATACATGTCCACAAATCGCTCTGGCCATATCAGACCGTGGAAATCGATGGGAACAGATATTGCCTGACACGTTTAGGATTTGGGCTAAACGTGGCTCCCCTCATCATGAAGGCGATCATCAGTACGGTGCTGGCTCAGGACGAAGCTGTGAGTCGTGCGGCATCTGCCTACATTGACGATGTCTGTCAATGAAGATGTCGTTACCGCGACCCGCGTTAAAGAACATCTAGCCCAGTTCGGGCTCGAATGCAAGGACCCAGAGCGGTTGAAGGATGGCGCACGGGTACTGGGATTGGCAGTTACGATGGAACAGGGAAGATTGCGGTGGAAACGAGGAAGCGTGATTCCTAACGCCCCTGACGTTGTTACGCGACGGAAGATATTCTCGCTGTGCGGAAGGCTTGTTGGGCACCTCCCAGTGTGTGGTTGGCTCCGCGTGGCATGTGGAATGCTCAAGAGGAGAGCAAGTACAGTTATGATGGGCTGGGACGATGAAACAAATGATGCCCTTCTCCTGCGCATGGTGTCTGAGACCGTGGATTCTGTGCAGCGGGACGATCCGGCCCGTGGGGAGTGGTGCGTGGACGCCCGGGAGCTGAATGTGTGGGTCGATGCAAGTTCCCTGGCGACCGGGGTAGCATTGGAGAGCCAAGAGACTGTGTTGGAGGACACTTGCTGGTTGCGACCAAAAGATGACGCTCAGCACATCAACCTGGCCGAGCTGGATGCCGTATTGAAAGGCGTCAATCTAGCACTCCAGTGGAAGAGCAAGACGCTACACTTAAAAACGGATTCTGTTTGCGTGTACCACTGGGTGTCGGACACCCTGACTGGTCGAGCGCGCGTACACACCAAGGCGGCAAATGAAATGCTCATCAGGAGGCGGCTGAGCACTCTTAAGGAGCTCGTGGAGGAGTATCAGCTGACCGTGAATGTGACACTGGTCCCTTCGGCGCTGAATATAGCTGATGGACTGACAAGAGTACCGCAGCGGTGGTTTGACTCGATGAAGACGAGCAATGGGCCCAGGCCAATGATTGGCGCCACCCATGTGGACGAACTGGATGCAGATCAAATCATGTCCATCCACAGAACAGTGGTCACCCAGGAGTGCGGCGTACCACCTACTTTGCAAGGAGAATCTGTCCATCAACAACCAAAGCAGCCGTCAGATCAGCTGTACGGACATGTGAGGAATGTCAGTCCATAGACCCCGCACCAGTGCGCTGGAAAAAGGGAAAGCTCGAGGTATGTGAGAACTGGCACAGACTGGGGATGGATATCACCCACTATGGTGCCCATCATTTCTTGACACTGACGGATTGCGGCCCATCGCGTTTTTCACTCTGGAAGCAGTTGGCAAGACAAGACTCGGCGGCCGTCATTCGCCAGCTAAATGAAGTGTTCCTTGAGCGGGGCCCACCCCATGAGCTACTCATGGACAATGACCCAGCTTTCTGCAGCAGGGAATTCGGAGCCTTCGCGCGCGGGTGGGGCGTCAACTTGCGGTTCCGTTGTGCATATGCCCCAGCTGGGAATGGCATCGCGGAGCGATGCCACCGTACAGTGAAGCGAATTGCTGCAAGAATGCGCTGTACCATCCAGGAAGCCGTCTACTGGTACAACGTCACACCAAAAGACGGTACATCACCCCAGACTGCGCCCGCCAACAGGATCCACCAGTACGAACTGAGGGTGAAAGGGATTGACGCCCCTACAATGACTTTAGACCCTGGGAACGGCTCCTACCAAGTCGGGGATCGCGTGTGGGTCAAGGCGCCTATGAGTCGGTGCACCACCAAATTCAACGAGGGTCGGGTGTCGAAAGTAATCAGCCCGCAGTCATGTCTGGTGGACGGAATACCCCGCCACGTTAAGGATTTACGCCCGCGCCGCAGTTACGACGTGTCTGAGGAAGATACCGACGACACGTCTGAGAGCGGGGCGGAAAGTTTGCTGCTTGAGGAGAGCATGGAATGCGTCGATCCATCTGAAGAGAGAGTAGCAGATCCCCCCGTTGACGCTCTACCCGAAGTGGGAGCGAGATCAGAGCCCCCCGCCCTGCCCTTACGCAGAAGCACCCGTCGGAAACGACCGCCGCCGAGCTGCCACCTTTGTGATCATGAGATCAGGGAGGGGTGTGATGACTTACCCAGGAACTCAAAACGCGTACGAACGTGTCTTGCCTGCGTGGCGAATCCTGCAAGAAACATGGCCGCGTGTGAAGACGCGTTTTATGCGCGCCGGTCTCGTTCAGAACGAGATTGCGCAACAACACATGCAAATTTTGCAGTGTCGGAGTGCCATAAAAAGGAGACGTTAGCGGCACAGATAGTTTCAGTTTTTCGGCGGACTTCGTGAAATAGAGTCGGACGTGCGAACTGACTGACTGGCGTACTAAGAGGCAGTTATAGCCTGTACGTTTGATTTGGGTGGAAAGGAGTCTTGAAATCTCTTTCTGTGTAGCGACGGTAGAGAAGAACAGCTCTTGTCACTTTGCTTATTTGTTTTTTGTGTGTCTTTACCGTCTACAAGATCCTATTGGCAACGCCATATTGTTGTGATGTCTTCTAGCTCGACTCTATGCAAAATAGAGCAAGTTCATTTTGCCTATGTCACTACAAGCACATTTAACCTGGACCTTTATTAACTGATCTTGGTAGCATTTCTTAGTTAATAGCTCCAGATTCTTCCCAGTATAATCTTAAGAGATTCCCATCCACTGCCTTGACAGTAAATGACCTAATCTTATTCTTAAAGACAGCTACTTAAAGCTCACTATGCCTTTGTGCTTTCTTTGTATTCCTTTTTCACTTTTCTGCTTTCCATTGACAGCACAGCCACATGAATCTTGTGACTATTGAAGTGAAAAGAGGCCACCTCGTTCTTGATTATTCTTTTATAAACCTCACCTTTGCCTACAATTAAAAACTGCCACCAGTTGTGATCACCACCAATGGTATTTAATTCCTCACCTTCAGTTTCTCAATTCCCAACAAATAATTTTTTTTTTTCAAATTTCAGACTATTTCCTGTATTTAATATCAGTCTCAAAGGATACTTTGTAAACTATTTTTGACATATCATTTTATCCCTTTGTTGAGTTGTATTTAAATCATAAAAGCATGATCTACCTCAAATATTTCTTATTTAATTCTATCTTTTGTCAGGATAAAAGTATATTCATTTTGGCAATTTTTATTTCAATAATGTTGATACAATAAATTTTTTAAAACGTTTTTATATTTTTAATGAAGTTGGTTAAAATTAAATGCTCTTAATGTCATCTAGTATCAAAAGCAAAATCTTTTATGGTGACTCATTAGATACCACAAGTATCTCTAACTGATAAGATTTATAGCAATTCATCCTGTCTACCTTGCAAATCAACGTTATGTAATCACAGCATTTTACCCATGTTTGAATATTGACTGCTAACACCAGTGAAAAATGCATAGCTATAATGTATACCACATAAATTAAGCTTAATTATTGTTGTTTGTCTTGTTAGTTACTTCTTGTTCATTGCAAATGCAGAATTCAGCAACTTGATTGAATTATCTTGTTTAAACTTGACTGTGTGTAAATATTTAGGTATCCAGCCTTCTTGGTTTCAATCTTTGCCTATTTTTGTAGGTTTATTTAAAAACTGTATTTTTCAATGCTTATCAGGATTAGGGCTGAACTTAAGTGGAATAAACTTGCACTATATATATATATATATATATATATATATATATATATATATATATATCTCAGTATGGTATTTTATACATAAAATGTAATTTAATTTATAATTAAATATATCTTGACTAAGGACATTATTAGATGAAGATACACATCATTAAATATGTTGAACAACCATGTAACCAACAAAGTACGTGTCATGTTAATGTGGTTTTGATAACGGAATACAACAAATTGAAGAAAAGGATATTTTGTGCTGAAGCTTTTTTTTTGCCTTGAATAACACCTATCTCTTTGCTGCAACTGAGTGTTGGAACTGGTTTAACTCTTCAGCATTCAACACACTCAAAATCTGCTCCATAAATATTGGTTCTCAAAGTTTCACTGTTTGTGTGACTTCTGTGTTATTTGCAATGATGTCGTCATATATTATGGCATTGGGTGGGTTATATTGGCTTGAACATTAAGAGTCCATGTTTACAGGGTGGGTTATGTCGGATTGAATTCTAAAGGGCTAAATAGGGAAACCTTGTCTCTTATTCAACTCCCCTCTCTCTCTCTTTTTCCATTCTACATCCAACATTCCAAATAAAGTGAAGCCTTTTAACCACAACCACAGCAAATTGTGTTTATTTTCTACTCTTAACTACCATGATGCCAGAGGATTACTGGATGCTCTCAGTACTTCTAATAATCAATTGACTGTATTATTTCAATGGTATCATGAAAATCAAACTATATTTATTATAATAAACATATCCAGCATACTATTTTCTTTTCCATTTGAAATATTATAACATGATTTTGGTTTAGATATTTAGAAATCACATTTTTTTTTCTATTTTTTTGATGTTCAAACAAAAATGAATGATTCTCAATAATGAATTACTTAAACAAAATGACAGCACTTAAGTGTTTTTTCCCCACAGAATTCCAACAAGTGCAGCATTTATGAGATCTTTGAGAAGGATGAATTTGTGTGCCGCCTCCATTTCATCAAGTTTGAAACTAAGTTCCTCAGCACGTGCCTTGATTTCATCCAGCAGAACCTGCTTGAGGGTAGTTCCAGCAGCAAAGACAGGACATTCAAAGCATCAGGGGGAGGGGCACACAAATACAAAGAATTGATAACTGAAAAATTGGGACCTCAGTAAGTCATAAGCACCTACCACTTGATATTGTAACAGGTCATGGATTATGATGTCAGTGCTTCTATGTTTGAATATGATTTTACAAGAGTGATTGTTAAGTCTGGGTTGAGATGAATCTGAAGTTTTCATAAAATCTGCAAGTTAGTTGCTTGTGTGTAACAATCTTATGTTTTATTTTACACATCTATAAAGATGTTGATGTGTTAAAAAATTAAATTTTGAATAGATTAAGAATGTTGAGGATATAATTGAAAAAGATTCATATTATTTCATTGGGCTGATTAATGTAACATTTCTTTTTCAAATTATAGAAAATGAGAATATGAACACATTAAATAGACACTTTCCTATACCTGAATGAATTTTCTTGATCATTTTTTAATATGAATGCACTTCTCAAATTTAGAATAATTTTCCATTTGTATTTATTGTAGTATATCTGAGGAAAATGAAATCCATTGTCTCATCAAAGGCTGTATCTTTTTATTGAAGAACATACCTGATGAAGCATTCCTTTATCAAAGATATGGAAATCCAGAATTCAAATTCCAAGGAGTTGACCCAGACATCTATCCATTCCTTTTGGTCAACATTGGTTCTGGTGTCAGTATCATTAAGGTATGAATGCTATCATTTATATATCTGTATGCATTACTAAAACTTACTACCAAAACTATTCTATGTATTTGACTAAAATTTATATTGTGTTACCCATTCATAATTCAAGTATTAATAAGAAACCTTAGAAGCCATTGATTCTGGTTTGTTAAATGGGAATGATTAATCAGATGTGCTAAGCAAGTTATAAATTAATTACATTTCAAGGGGATATTGTATCTCCAGTCTTTCCCATGGCCATTTGAGAGTGTTTGGATACTAAGCATGTCATTCTAACAAGAATAACTGAGAAATTGCAACTAATTGATGCACATCCAGCCCTCTTCCTCTTGAAGAACAGTTTTTTGCTACCGAATTTCCTCTACACTCTTGCTACCTCAAACAGGATTTCTTAAATGAGATAGATATCACAGTTAAGAGAAGCGCAGAGCTAATTTGCAACGTCAATTTCAGGCTGGAGGCAGACAAAGCTCCCTTTGAGTTTCGGAGGCCTGTGCCTTCGATCAGCAGTAGATTTGGCCCTTCCAGCATATCTTTCTTCACTTTCATCCAGTCAAGAATTGATGAGATAGTCCGTGGATTGTCTCAGTGTTTCTTGGGTAGCTCTTTTGAACAAGCTTGCAGCGTCTGGGCCCAAGAATTACTTTCTATCCCACTAAACACATCAAAACAAATAAGCTGGGATAAAATAAAACGCGAGGCCAATTTTTCTAATTTGAGGCTCTTTCTGGATCCGAGTAGTGGCGCCTGGCTCAACGCAATGCCCTTTTCATCTACTGGTACCCTTCTAGATGATGAGTGCACTCGTGTCAGTCGCGATCCATCTTGGACTCGAATTATGTGAGCGTCACAGATGCAGATGTGGAGCCTCCATCGATGAGTTTGGTTTGCATCCTCTCTCCTTTTGTCGTATTGCCGGCTGCTTTCCACGGTATGCAGCAATAAACAACATCATCAAAAGAGGTTTGGATGCAGCTGGGTTCCCTTCCCAAATCGAATCCATAGTCCTCGACTGTGGTGATGGAAAGCGGCCTGATGGCATTACCATTTTCCCTTTTAAAACGGGTAAGTCGTTGATTTGGTATGCGACCTGTGCAGATACATTTTCGGCTGATAATTTGATCAGGTCTGTGGTTGAGCCGGGGTCCATCGCCTGGGATGCAGAGATGAAAAAAATAGTTAAATATTCTTCTCTGGCTGATAGATTTTTTTTTACTCCTGTGGCAGTGGAGACTTCAAGGGTTATTGGCCCTTGTTCGATGGCCTTCCTTCAGAGGATTGGCATGATTGCATCTCAATTAAGGGACAAGCCTTGCAAAACAGAGTGGCTCTTGCAGTGTGTCTCACTGGTGATGGTTTAAGGTAATGCTTTCTCTATCATTGTGGCTGGCAGAGGATAGAAAAAAAATTTGTTTATAGTTACGTTCTTCTGGAATTGTCATCAATGGCCAACTGAACTTGCTTTGTTTCAATAAATTATCAGCAAAAATAAGAATGACTAAACAAGTGAGAAACTTGTTTTCTCTGTAGCTTTGTTATAAAGTATGGGAAAATAAAAATGTCTTTTGTTTGAAAGATCAATTACTGGATTATTAGTAGGAACAGCTACTGTCAATTCTTGAACATGTTTGTATATAGCTGCAGTTTTCTGTAATATTTACCACTTATAAGTTTTTCAAAGCTTGCATACTTTGAGACAATAAAAATAATGAAAAACTTTAAATGTTCAAATATTCAATTGTTATTAATATAAATTCTTTGCTATTGTGTAAAACTTACAGCAATTTAAAAAGATATTATGTTAATTATTTTCCTATATTTATGACATTAAACTTGAAAACAAAGCTTCAGTGTTACAGTTATTTAGTAGATGAAAAATGAACTTCTCAATTTGAAACTTGAAAGGTTGTTGTGATGAACCAATTTAGTAGTAATAATAATAAATACAAAACTAAAACCCAATTTACATATTATTCTACAAAATGAAAAGTAAGCCCAGTAGTATAACATATTTAAGATCCAAGTTCATTATACTATCAAAAGTGAGGATAGGTAAGTTCCCTGCAATCTCCCCTGTTAACAAGACATTGTTAGTAAGAATTTTATCTGATAACAAAACTATTTTAGAAGATTTAATCAAATAATTAATACAATATGGAATGGAATTATTAAAATTATTTTTTATTTTATTTTTACAGAGGAGTAAAATTTATGCTTTGATCTTTTCTCTTTTTTGTTCATATTATCTACTTTCATTTTCAAATAAATAACCTTTCAATTAAACTCACAAAATATTGACAAGAGAATTTTTTAATAGAAAGAGCAGTGAAAATATATAAAACTCATAATCTCAAGCAGTCAGGAGTTTTGCCCAAAGTCCTTGTTATTTAGACCATGAGAATCTTTTACAAAGAATTGATGTTTCTATTTGTATAATAGCTACCACTTTGTCCTGTACTGTATTTTGGTTAGGATCTATCTAAGTTCTGATGAGGTAAGATTGGGTGTTGCAGTTTACATTACTAGTGTAGAACAGTAGCTCTACACCAGTAATGTATCTTGGAGGGATACCAATGTTTCTTTGTCATTCAAAAAACAAATGGCATATCAAGTATTAGTTCTGTCTCTTTGACAATTCAATTGTCTTTCATGATGTTTCAGAAGAAATGTTCCAGGTGTGAACAGTCATAATAAATGCCTTACTTGAATGCTTCCTCTGGCTCTGCGTCAACTATAGACCTAACTATATGCCATCTATTGATTTACATGGATTATATTTGGAAAGTGCATGAAGATACATGTGTCAACAACTACTTTCTAATCTTGCTTGAGAATCTAGAACCAAGCAACAAAGAAAACCCTACTCATTGGAAACTAAATAGAGCAGACTGGAAAAAATTCAGAGATCAGTACCAGGAAAAATTGATGTCAAATAGCAGTATTAGAGATCAAGCAGACCACTTCACAGAAACACTAATACAAATAGCAACAGAGTGCATATCAAAGAGTCCCTTTAATATAGGTACCTCCACTAAATTGGTATACCTCAGGTTTAAAATAAATTTTCATAAATGAAAAATGTTTCTTGAGGCTTTCATTTTAATATAAAAATAAATAACATCATAAAATGCATCAGACAGCTCACTGTACATTGATGATTTTCTTATCTGCTACAAATCTAAAAACATGCACACAGCTGAAAGACATTTACAGAATAAATATTAAAAATGTTAAACTATTAAAAATGGTTTAAAAATTTAAAAAAAACAAAACCAAATGTATGCACTTCTACAAACTTCATAAAATGCATTTTGATCCCACCTTGAAAATTGATAGCACTGCAGTACCTGTAGTACAACAGCACAAATTTTTAGACATCATTTTCACTTTCAAACTAATTTTTATATCATATATAAAAGCACTGAGATCCAAATGCAATAAGGCAATTAAACTTTTGAGAGTGGTTGCTCATACCAACTGTGGAGCAGACAAAAACCATACTGCTAAATATAAAATATTGATATGATCAAAATTAGACTATGGAAGTTTTATTTACGGGTCAACCAGAAAATTCTATTTAAAAATAATAGATCACCAAGGTCTAAGACTATCACTGGGCGCCTTCAACACCTTACCAGAGGAGTCTATACACTGAAGCACATGAGGCACCCCTATCACTAAGAAGACAAAAGTTAGCTTTACAGTATTACACCAAAATGTCCAACAAATCCAGCCTGCAATTGTGTATTTAAAACCAAATATAAAGCACTCTTTGATAGAAAAGAGATTATCTAACCTTTGAATCTTCTACAAAAACAAAAACTCGTTCAGGAAGCTCAAATCAATGCAAAACAAATCCAAGAATTTCCCATTTCCCAAAATTCACCCTGGATACTAAAACAACCCCAAATCTTATTGAGTTTATTCAAGTATTTCCAAATTAAAACAAACCCCACCATATTCCAAGAAAAAATTTTAACATCCAAAATAACTAACCCATTAACAAAAGTGTCTTGAGTATTTGTTTCCTATAATTACAGCTGCACATCCCACTTTTTTCAATCTGTCATTACTGATAGTAAGGCCCACAAATTCATTATTTTCTGATTCAAAATATACACTCACAACACTGATCCATAAAGACAACAAACCCCTTAATCACAAAACTACTGAATAAGTTTGTTTAAAAATGAAGAACCCCCAATGTGCACTACAGGTCAGGAACCATACACATTGCTACAGTTTCTAAGTATATATTTCAATGTCAATCCAATCTGAATTAAGTACTATCTAGTAAATAACTTAAAAGACTTATTATAGTAAACCAGATGATATACTGAATTTCCTAAAAGACATTAGACTCTACACCAGAATTTAAATATCTACCAACCCAAAACAATAACCTACCAGGAACCAAAAAAATGCAATGTACCAGACTGTAGTCTGGTACATTGCATTTATGTATATGTTTATAATATATAAACAAAAATACCCAAACAAAATACGACAAGATACTAATGCTATTTTGGCATTAATGACTCATAGTGGTTGATATGCCAGTAAAATAAGCAAAATCTGATCACACAGTGTGAGTAATACAACAATAAGTCATTAAGAGTAGAGCATTGATTGCTGTCAACAGTAGAGTGCATATAGAATGCAAAGCATTTTGCAGAACCTGTTCCCATTGGCCTATAGGTTATGAGTCCCAATATCGTTGCTTTCAATATACTTTCACATCATTCACACTGTCCATTTACCTTGAGGGTTATATGGAGTGGTATGGCTAGTAAGAAATCCCATGACTATGTAGGAAGGTTTTCACTTCAGACAACATAAAGCTGGTGCCTCTGTTTAAAAGAATGAACATTGGCATACCAAAGATGATGAAAAGTTGAACAAGGCATTTGATCACTGCTTGAGATGACATATTTGGACAGGCAAAAACAAAAAGGAGAACTTGTCGACTATAGTAAGTAAAAATTAGAAATTGGGAGGGGACCTTTGTAGTCAATGCTGAGTCTCTCAAATAGCATAGTTGCAACTCTTCAGATTAAAAAAAACTGTAATTTACTCTCAGCACAAATAGGACGTGAGATTGATATTTATGTCCTCTGTGGAGAAAAGCAGATTCCTAATTTTAATAAAAAGGCAATATTTGCATAAAACTTGACAATTATACAATTTTGTCAATGTGTCTGAACCTACAGCTAAATAAATATGCTCTAGACAAAACCTCAGTAGTAACATTATCCCTCCCCAAGTGGTACTTTGCAACAAAATTATAACTGGTGAGTTTGATTCTCCTCTTTGGAATTTTGTCATTTTCAATTTTACCTGACTATTTAGCTTCAGACATGAATGGTATCAATCTCAGTAAAAAGGATAAATTGACATCCCGTTATGTAGTGTTTTCATTTCTGTAAAGCCTCCATTATTTTGTTTTCTTTTTCTGCAACTGAGTGTTTTCATTTGCTGGTATTTAATTTTCTTTAAAGACAACAGAATGATTCAAGGTTGTAGCAATACTGTGAGTAGAAGCATGTCTCTACAGCAGTGGTTCCCAACCACTGTGGCGCGGCACGCTAATGTGCCGCGGAATGATTACTGGTGTGCCACGAAGAGATAATACCTAGAAGCCATTTAATTTCTTAATCATGATGACACCGCTCAATTACGGCAATAGTTGCTTTTAAGAAAAAAGTTGCAATATGGAAGAAAAGAATGAAGGTAGATGATTTGGATATATTTCCCTTAGGTCGCAAAACCTGCGTTACCAAGATGATTCCCGTTATTAGTGAGCATTTGACATGTTTAGAAAATAAAATTGAAGAATATTTTCCCTCAATCAGCATTGAAGAATTTTATTGGATTCGCAATCCGTTCCTAGATTTATCAGTCATCAACCTTTTCAATTTTGAGTTATGTGAAGAGGAAGAATTAGCAAGCCTTTCCAGTGATTGTGGTCTCAAATTGAAGTACGCACAACTGCCATTGTATTCCTTTTGGATTTCTGTTATGGAAGAGTATCCAACTTTAGGTAAAAAAAGCCATCAAAATCTTACTGCAATTCTCAACTTCGTACCTATGTGCACTGGGATTTTCTTACCTAAACAACATTAAAAATAAAAAAACGTGAAAGACTTAAAAATATTGAAGAAGAGTTAAGAGTATGTTTCCCACATTCGCCCAAATATTGCAGCAGTAGTCAAGAAACACCAGGCACTGACATTCACCATTATTATTTTATACCTGATATTGAATACAGGATATGTTGATTTATGTGAATAAAAATTCTTATATAATATTCTTTGTTTTTTATTATTTTATGAGTGGAAAATATTTATTTTTTGTGATAGGTGTGCCGCCATGTAAAAAAGGTTGGGAACCACTAAGTTTCAGCAATAGAATCCATTTCAACCATTATGCATTTGAATGCTTTTTCAGCTATCTTAGCTAATGAAAAGCTTTTGGTTTGTACAAAGGAGGAAATCATTTCAGAATAATTTGCAATCCACTGTGAGAACACTACCATAGTATGACAAAGAGAATTCATATCATGAGAAAGTTCTTTCTGGTTTGGGTTTAATATTACCCTATATCATATAGCCCTGAAGATCCACTGATGTCTTAGAGAAAGAATATTTATTATGATTGTAAATTAAATTTAACTTGGTTGCCACTGTAAATTTCCTGAAGTTCTCATCATATTCTTCTTGACCCCTGTCAGAAATAGTTATAAGTAGGCAAATGTATGGAAATTGTCAGTAATAAATTTATCAATTATTCTTTGGAATCAAGCTGTACCATTGGTTATTCCAAATGAAATCCTGCAGAATTGGTTTAGCTGGTCATTAACTTCAAACGTTGTGTAAAGTTTAATACTTTGTCAGCAATTGAGACCTGATGGTAAACACACTTCAGGTCTGTTTTGCATCGTGCCACCATATTTACTAATTTTTCAAATCTTTGGTAATGGATAGACAGACATCCAACTCAGTGAATCTGTTCACCATCTGGGAGTAGTTGGCCACCATTGTCTTTTTATGCCATTCATTAGTGGTCACTATAACTTGAGCTCACTAAGAGGAAGTGTTACATGTCTAGATTAATTTCTGGATTTAGTAGCTATTATTAGCCTACAATTTTCAGTGTGATTAGCAAAAAAATTAGGGTGGAGAAACAATATAATTTGCACACATTTAGTGAAACCAAATTTCATTCAAATACTTTTTGTTTCCTTAAGGATGACCAGTTCCTAAATCAGGAAGCACAGATAGTTTTGTATTCCAGTATTTTTGTCTTCCCAACTCCATGTTTATTAGGCAAAAACCTGACATCTGAGAACTGAAAGAAGACACCACAGACATACTTTCTCTACCAGGGATTTTTAGTAAGTGAAAGTCCCCACACCAGGAACTGGCATATAAAGTTCTAGATATTTCTGGTATCTGTAAGTGTTCTGACTTTTTTCTGTTTATTTTCATGAAGGTAGCAGCAGTAAGGGAATCATTAAATGATGCTGCCATCACTGCAGGAGTAGAAGAATGAAGTATTGCAAATGACCTAAAATTGATGTACTTTTGCAAAACAGCTAATTTTACAACATTTTCTGCATGTCACCTTCCAAGCAAGGCTATCACAGCAAAGATGCCTATTATTTCCATAGAAGAAACAATTCAGGGCTTTAAAAACAACAGTGAATATTATGTTTTCAGTTTGGTTAGTTTAATATTACAATCAGACAAGAATGTCACATTAAAAATTGGAATAGAGTACAACTTGGATGTTTGTTCAAGAGCTCTCACTTGATCAACGTTGGAGAGATCAAGAGTTGTATTTTCAAGTAATTGCTGACAGATAATATTTTATGTCACTCCACTTATTACCTTGTCTTAACATTTCTCAGTACTGACTGCCTTGTAATTATAATATCCATTCAAATGTTTCAGAGCCTGCAGATATTTGTCTGTTTCCACTGAATTTTTGTCAGCATGTAGCTAGATGTCTGGTATCAACTTCATTCTTTGGTTTATTGTCCAAATTCTGCAGAGTAATACTCATCATAGTTTGAACAGTTGGAAATATTCATAGACAACAGAAGAGGGGATATAATTTATAAGTACCATCAGTTTATTTGAAGAGTGGTGTTCAATATTTTGAAGAAAAAGTTTTTAAAAAGTAGCATACCAGTGTCTCCAGTTCTGTACAGCAATACTCAAACAAGGGGCAGTTTCATATATCTCTGGTTGCAAGAGCTTGTCGATTGATTGATTTGTTTGTTTGTTTGTGTTTTTTGCTGCAGCTTATCAACCTTTGCAGGTTATTTAAAGCCAGAAAATATTTTTAGAATCTAAGAATTTTTTGAAGATAATGATTTATTGATACAAGTTCTAGTAATTAACCCATGGCTGATGGGGAGAAGATGTTGATTCATACCTTTCCCAAAGGTATTTGAATATAATAAATCTGATTGGAATTGGAACTTGGCTCTTTGATTTCCAATTTCAAGCCATTATCCATTACACCTCCTGCACATCCATGTTTACAGCACCTGGTATTCCCAAACAGCCACCGATCTAGGTACTGACCAAGCCTGATGTTGATTAACTTTGATCAAACAAGAACAGGTGTTTCAATGGTAAGCCAATCTTGCCCATGGCTCTTTGTTGAATAGATTGAAAGGAACCAACTAATGAAAATACAATACTGTAATAGAACCACATTTGTTCCACAAATATGTTGTACATGCAGTATAACATATTTAAGAAGCTGTGTGTATTATATAAAGAGAAAGGGGGATTTGCTAGCATACTTTTGTGCACTTTTTACAAGGATCATGCCACTGCCTTGTAAAAGGTTTAACATTATACCCAAGTTCAGTGAATAAAATAAGTGTATAACAATGTGTGAAATTGCTTAATGTTCAAAAGAAAAATGTAATATTGTGCTGCTATGCCTTCGTGTGAAATTTTTTCCTTTTCTTATTTGTGTTATACTTTAGTTTAAAATCCTTTTGACTATCTTTATTTGTACAGATATACAACTAATTTAGGTGTACAATTTGATGACTAATTCTTGAACTGATGATGATTAAATGTAGTGATTATTTAGAAAGCTGCTACAGTTCATAAAAAGATGTAATAAAAACTTGTGAAAGAATAGTAATTATTGAAGTTTACAATTTTGCTAAGATAAAACTACATTGCATAAAGACATTTTAGATGTCAAACTTTCCAATCACAGCTGAAATTATTTTTTTTTTGTAAAAGCCTTGATTACTTTTTCATTATATCAAGTAACAAGGTTTTATTATTAGTGACTTTTCTGGTTTCATAAATCATTGTAAGACAGGAATGACTTAACCATGTGGATTGAGATTGTTTATTTTGATTATTTCCAGGTAGAATCTGAGAATAACTTTAGTCGGATTGGGGGCACATCAATTGGTGGTGGTACATTTTGGGGACTTGGATCTTTGCTAACAGGTGGTAAGGTAAGCATCATTGTAGCAAGAATTGAGTATTGTCTGATCATTTTTATTCATTTTCCTTTTTAGTTAAAAAATAAATTCTTGTATGCATATTAATTCCAGTTTCAAGAGATGTTAAAATGACATACACCATGTCAGATTCTATTATGAAAATTGATGATTTTCATAATGCATATTAACCAACCACTGCTGATAGAATTTTCAGGATATACTTTATATGAGCAATATATCATGTAACTTTCAGTCAATAATATCCAACTTTATTAAAAATATTGATAACGTGTTTGGATTTTTTTTGTGTGTTTGATTTTGTTATGCAAACAAACTAAGTATAATATACATTCTTATTTTTCACTAAATCCAAAGCATATAGGTCATAGAAACACATTTTTGAACAC
Organism: Acanthosepion esculentum; assembly: GCA_964036315.1. Lineage (NCBI taxonomy): Eukaryota > Metazoa > Mollusca > Cephalopoda > Sepiida > Sepiidae > Acanthosepion > Acanthosepion esculentum. Next base: position 29,418,754 of record OZ038490.1, on the reverse strand, counting down.
AATATTCCATATACTTGAATTAATTATTTTATTTTACATTTTAATATGGGAACTTTAATATTCTATAACCATTATTAGTCTTTCATTCATTAATTTAATAATTTTGTTAACTATTATAATTTTTTTGACTTTAATAAAACATGCAGCAGTTTTTATTGCTTCTCCAAGATTTTCTTTGCTTGAATATTATTTTACATTTTCATATAATCACTGTTCAACTTTTTCACAATTTCCAATGTTGTATTCTCATCACTCAATAACTTGTTTCTATTTTCTTATATATATATATATATATTAATATATACTTCTTAGATCTGTCTAACCACAATGAACAGCATTGTGACATCTAGTCACTACAGTTTTAGAGATGTCAAAGTTAACTGACATAAACAAGTGGAAGCCACCTGAATAATGGATTTTTCTGCCGGGCATCAAAATGGTGCAATCATGTCAGCTTCTCAATGCTCTTTGAACACTGAAGATGTGAAATGGAGAGCTGCAACCATGACTACTAGACCATAGCTTGTAGGAAAGAGCACAGCAGATGTTCTGATTGTCTCCATACACCAGAATTCATCCAACAACTGCAGGAGAAAGTGATGGAAAACCCAAATAAGGGAATGCCAGATTTTGCGCAGGAAATGGGTGTTGCAATTTCCACTATGAAGTTGGCCTTAAATGAGGACCTGCTACCAATCATACAAGAGGTGTAAAAGTAAACTTCTTTCAAAAAAGTCCTGAGAAAACCATCTGATAAAGGAAAGGAAACTCCTGATAAATAAAGTGATTTTTGGTTTAGATATTCAAAGCTTCAAACACAGAAGGTGGTGATCTTGAATATAATCTTCATATTTTTCAGTGACTCTAGTGTGGTCTTTTTTTTTTTTCTTATCCATTGAAGATGCAAGCTATTGTCAAGTAGCTCTGCCTTTTTGTTTGTGGAGTGGAGGTCTTGTGTTTGTATTTTGACAAGGGGCCACTCTCTTTTGAGACGGCCAATGACATTTTGTCCTACCTAATTTTTCTTATAGCCCATTGGTCAAGCTGAAAAACATCAAAAGTTTTGGGCACAAAAAGTAAATAAAACTTTAAGTGTCATGTTTTTATGAGCTTTAATTTTTCTTTGTTTTGTAGTTACTCCTACTTCTGCTATCAGAAATAGTAACAAAGTAAGTAATAGTAAACCAAAAGCTAGTAGCAGTAAATTTTGTCAAATATACTGATTGATCAGACCTAGTCACATTAGTGAATAAAAACTTGCAAACAACTTTGCAATGACAATGATACATCAAAATTTAACATTACAGAAGAAAATCTACCTTCTCTTCAGACATTTCTTTAGATACAAACTTACTTCTGAAGACACACACCATATTCATTTGATTTTTTTATATGTCAATTGTTTTTATGATCCTTCAGACTTACTTCCTTAATTCATTTTTTTTTTATCTTAAGACTTTATATTAATATTTTAATTATACTGGTTGATTTAGCTTTTTGCACATTTTGCTTTCAGAGTTTTGATGAGCTGATCTCTCTAGCTGAGAAAGGTGACAATCGCCAAGTGGACATGTTAGTTCAAGATATATACGGGTCATATTCTCAGGTAATAAACTTGCCTGGCGATATTATAGCCAGCAGCTTTGGCAAAGCTGCCCGCTCATTGCGTGATAAAACTGGTAAGTATATTGTCTTAAAACTTAATTTGTTTTGTGGTTTTTTTTTAAAAAGATTATTAAAAATCAGTTTTCTTTCTTATTAATGCTTATGAGACATGCACACACACACACATATATATATGACTGCTGGGTCTTATGGGCATAATATTTTCTTATTTGTTCACTTTTTGAGATTTGTTTCCATTTTTGAAAGGAAAATTTGTTAGGAGTAGCTTTTAATTAAGCTGAGTCTTGCTTTATATGACTTTATAGTTCAGATCTTGCCTGTATCTGGTCCTCCTAAAAATTTATTTTGGAAACTTAGCCAATATATGCGTTTTATACAAATATCAAATAAAATCACTACAAAAGTGATAACTACCTAGTGCAATGGGAACTCAAATACCTACTTTTACTCAGAAAATGATTGGCAGGTGTATGAAATAATGCATGCAGCTGAATGTTCCTGCTTTGTGATTTCAGGACACCATTTTATATAGCAGCTTTCAGTCCAGCCTTTATAATTAAAAAAATTGAAGTAGTATTGTATAAGCACTGACATATTTTAACAGCATGCAAATTTCATTCATTCATTCCTCCATTTGAGGAGAAATGTTGCATGTTGATTTTTTTTTTTTTCTTCAATGATTGTTTCAATAATTTCATACTTTTCATTTTTATGTAATTAGATGAGCAATTCAAACAAGAAGATGTTGTACACAGCCTTCTTCTGTGCATTAGCAATGATGTAGGACAAATTGCCAGCCTCTATGCACAGTTGCATTCTGTGAATAAGGTCTATTTTGGTGGAGGATTTATTCGCCGCAACCCTTTCACTATGCACACATTGTCATTTGCCATCAATTATTGGTCGAAGGTAAGCACATTTTGAGATATCAGATACATTTCTTTTTTTAATTTGATGCAATCACTCATTATCTGCAGTTGTAGTTGCTTTTCTAAGATCAGTTGATAAATTATATTCTATGGACATTTATTTAGTAAACATTTCAGAGTAAGCCAAAATATACATGTAAACAATGACACCAACTGCAGTAACCCTGATGAACTGGAACTACACAAAGTAAACAAGTCAGATGAATGGACTGACGCCACTACAAAAATAAATGTACACATGCTAGGAAAAGTTTGGAAATTAACAAATTTGCTGTTAGAAGTAGACATGATTATATAGACAGATGTGTCCAAAGCCACCAGCAAAATTAATAAAGAAGTCAAAAATACTATTCTAACAACGTATAATAAAACCATTATCCTGCTCTAATAAGTTGGAACATGCTGTAGCATTTATGTTATATATATATTTATTTATTTTCTGGTTCAGAGCTCCATAATATGCACATCAAATATAATGGTCAAGGTGAGGCTAGCCAGAAGTCCCATGCTTATGGGAGTTTGTCCTGCAGCTCTTGCTAGCAGTGCAGGTAGAGGAAGAAGCAAACTGTCACAATTATTAAATTATAATAATAATTTATAAAGATATTAAAAATATGAATTTTGAATTCATACAATTCAAAAATACATACCATAATAGAAGCCAATAAATTACTTAAGAAAACCTGTAGAGTGCATCTTTAAAATTTAACTTTATATATAAATATTTTTCTTATATAGTAATAAAATTTCTTATTTAAATGGAGATTAAAATAAAATATGTGTAACGTTTATCATTTAAAATCTGTGTACTGTCTTGCCTTCATCAGAGGTATCTTTGAAGAAATTTTGAACAGAATTTCATATTTAACTTGTAGCTGTTTCAAGCTCTTTTGATATTTAGTGTCATTGTTACAGCACAAAAATAATGCCATCTATAGCCAGTCCTATGAATAAAATTAGAATAAAACTGTCTTGTAAAACAGTTGTTTTGATAAGAAAAAATTTGTGCATACATGCGTGTGCATTGCTTATGTTCAGTTGTTCTGGGATTGTAGTGGTGAATTACATCTTTGTCCAAGAGTAGTTTGCTTTGTTATTGCTCTTTTCTTTTTGCTACTAAAATTGGTGAAATGCACATGAAATTATGTTGCACATATGAAAAAATTAACAAGCATGTAAACAAAACACTTTTGTGCATTATTTGTGCAAGGTTCTGTGTTCTATAGAATAAAGAGAACATTTTTTAAGCTTTTCACCCCAGGCAAGGCTGGAAGCCACTAGCACGCAAGGGGTTACAAAGGATTTGGAGCAAGAGCAGATAGGAGTGATAGAGGAAAGGATGTGGAGAAGGATAGTGGATAGATCAATGCAACTGGAGATGTTGATTGACATTACATTTGAATAGTTGGAGATTATAGTTGTCGGAAATAGGAATAAGGAAGGGAGTTCCACAGGCGTAAGGTGCGAGATAGGAAGCTATTGGAGTAGAAGAGATGTCTACATTTAACAGTTTCAACAGTGAAAGGGTGGGAACAGGATGCCAGCCTCGTACAATGCTTGAATTCATGAAGTCTGGAAACCAGCACATGCAGCTCATCGGAGCAATTACCATGAAAGTATTTGTAAAAAAGACAGAGAGAGGCGACGGTACGTCTGTGAGAGAGCGACTGCAGACGAGAAGCCAGATCAAGGCCAATTACATTGCAGACCTATCTCTGGATCTTATCAAGAACCCTGAGGCAAACAGAAGGGGCTCCAGACCATATATGGCAGAAATACTCCATGCAAGGGCGGATGGTTGATTTGTAAATTTGGAGGATCGATTCCGGGGAGAAAAATTTCCTGGCCTGGCACCGGGAGCCAACTTTCCTTGCGGTGGATGAAGCAATTGACTCAATGTATTTGTTCCATCTCAGGTCAGCAGACAGTGTGAGACCGAGCAGCCACAGAGAGGAGCTCTTGAGAAGTTGAGCTTCAGACATTCTAATGGGATGCAGGGAAGGATCCTTGTGGTGATTAATAGAGAGCAGTTTTGTTTTGGAGGCATTAAAGTTAACCAGCCAATTCCTGCCCCAGTTCACAACCAATTGAAGGTCCTTTTCAAGACGAACGGCCAGGTTAATTTTGTCAGCGACACTAGATTTGTTTCTGAGGCAGGAGTAAATTGTGGTGTCATCCACGTAGATGCCAACTTGGGAATCTATGGCATCAGAAAGATCATTTATGAATATAAGGAACAGGGTAAGGCCTAGGATGGAGCCTTGCGGAAAAATGTTTTTGTATGAATTAGAGATATTTGGGTGAGTACATTACATGTTGAAGATAATTGTTCATTGGCAAATGTTATTGTTCAGAATAAGATTGTCAGTTGAACATTATCTAAATTTATCATGTGTCTGAGTTCTTTGAGGAAGTTCTTGAAAAACATGAATGTAAGAGTGCAAAAGGTAACTTAGCATATGATGCATCAACTACAAAGAGTCTGGTAGGGAATTGGGGATTTGCAAACTTGATTGTTAAGTTCAACCATGTTTGCATTTTGTGTGTTGTAAATTAATGTACTTAAGTGATGAGAGACTGGAAAATAGATGTTGAAGGATAGTCTCTTGGAGTTATAACTTGAACATGTAATTTGGTCAGTGTGTCTCTGATGCATCTTGCCTGGGTGTGTGCATTACTAACTAAATCTCTGACAATTAAGAATTTATATTCTTTTGGTAGGCTGCTTTGAAATTGAATTTCTGTCTTGATTTTGATTGGCATAAAAATCTATTTCTGATGAAAATAGGCAATAACCTAAATAACAAAAGCAGTTTTGTTATTCAGATTAAGGATGTCAGTTTTCACAATAGTCAAGCACACTTTGCATGACTGATCTCGACTAAGCCCTGATACCCAGCTTTGTCAGTCAATCAATTTTTGCAAGGTCAGCTGCAATCATAAGAGAAAATACAAGAAAATAATACATGTTTCTACAGTCATTTTTATCATTTGGTATAATTATCCTTCTTTAAAGATACTACATTGAGTTGTCTCTCAGAATAGTTTTTTAATATCTTCACAAAGAACTTCTGGGGCTTGCTAGTTTTTCATATTGAACCTCATGCTCTGGCATGTTAGTCTGAAGTCTTTAAATTCTGCTTCTTCATTTCAGAATTTTGGATATGCTGCCAATGCTGTTATAGTGTATTTGTTGTAGTGGAGTGACTAACAAGTTGGTTTTCATTCTTTGCTAGAGAATTCAATCCTTATTGGTTGCTATGTTATTGTGTGTTCAAGACTAAGCTAGACTAATAAATATTTATATAATTTTGTTGTTAAGAACTGATAAGGCATTTCCAAAATAGTCTTTGAAACATAAATGGTAAAATGCTGATGAACAAGATAATAGATATGATGAATACTTATTAACCAAAATTATCACTTGACAAATCTATTGATATCAAATTCACAGATTTTATTATTTATTCATTTTTTTAAATAGTTGTCAGTTTCATAATTGAAACATTGTTCTAATTATTTTAGACATTCAGATAACATATTTGCAATTGCATGTGGATTATCTCCCCTTATATGTATTCAGTATTTAAATAAGTTGAATAAAGCTACAGATACGTTATACACGCGATCGTTTTCACACTACATGCATATATTTTTAAGTCCCCTAAGATTATAAAATTAAGATAGCTGGTAAATTTGTAACTTGGTCTTTTAAACTTTAAAAATGGAACACTGAACTTTCCTAATAAGTTGCTAACAAGATTTTTATGATGTCAAATTGAAAAAAAAATGAAGAACTTAGTGTAGTTTTCATTTAAATGGATGTTTTTCAAATAATGCACTAGGAATTTAAACAATTTTCATTTCATTTTCTTTTCTTTTAATTATTTAAAACCTTGCTTTTCATTTAATTTATTTTTATAATGACCAGAAGAGTTCTAAAAATTCACAACTGACAAAACGATATCAAATTCACATTTTATTCTTTAGTAATTTTAAAAAAATATCAGGTCATCCCATAAGTTCTGTCTGGATTTTGAATAATAAAGAATAAGTGATCAAATTTAGGCATTCTTCTCCATAATCTGAGTGAATATTTCAAGTCGCTGCCTTTTTTAAACTCATAAAGCATTATGTGCCTTAAATGCACCTTTGACAACTCCCTCTTTGAGGGGCTAATTTGAGTAATTAATTCAGTCAAATTATTCTGTAAAAAGAAATATTAATTAGAGATTTCTAAATTCATATGTTTATCAATCAGTATCATTTGAAATTTTAGAATATCGTAAAATTTGATTGAAATTACATATATAATATTTTGGACAGAATTTATGGGATGACCCGATAGTTGTCAGTTTCAGAGCATATATACAATGTAAATTTTCAATTGTCTAATAGAAAAAGTTCTGTAAGTCTGTTTTAAAAGACAATTGTTCATATAATATATTTTTTTTTTACCCTTCAGGGTCAGATTCAAGCTTTATTTCTTCGTCATGAAGGCTACCTTGGTGCTATTGGTGCTTTTCTTATAGGAGCAGAGGAAGAACGTAAGCTTATCATTTATTTCTTTCAGTGTCCATACATTTAATTTTTTTCATTTAATCACTTTTTATTGAATAAAAATTAGTATATTATTTTGATTATTCTTACTAGTACTTAAGTTGTTATTTTGAATTAATGATGCATTAAGATTATATACTAACATAAGTCTTAAGAAAATGTTCTTGTTTTGCATGTTGCCTTTCTGATATCAAAACTGAATATTTGATTAAAGATTTTGAGAATAAATAGTAGGATAAAATTGTTGAAAATAAGATGGACATTCCTAAATAGAAAAAAATGCCAATTCTAAAATAATGGATATGAAAACCAGTTGGAGTAAAATTTTCTCTAGTCATTTACAATCATAATCACACTGCTTTCTATCATTGCGATTATGATTGTTTTAAAATATACAAATATTGTTTATATTTCATTTCATTTGGGAATTGAGAAACTTGTTCATTAGGATAACAGAAATGTTTAATTTTAAGCTTTAATATCCATTAGTAACAAAAAATTAGCTCATCATCCTAAGCTTATAAGTATGGCATTTTAATTACATTAATGAAAATCATTAGCAGTGGCTGAAACAATTTCATCACAATCCTGTGTATTACCTCTCGGTGAAACAAATGTTGCACGAAAAGGAATTATAATTTCATGTTGTATTGGTATAATCTTAAATGTGACCAAATTTCATTCATTTAATTAATTAATACTTTTAATAGACGAATGTTATCTCCCCTGCATCGTGTTTGGTTTCTATAAATTTATATATATATATATATATATAATAAATCAACATTATTAATAAGTACAGATTTGATATGGCTTTAAAATAGTTGAAATTCTTTATGTAGTGTTAAATAATTTCATATGTTAATCTAAGTCTTTCTGATTAACTTAAATTAATCAAGAATTGTAATACAAAAAAGAACCTAACATTTCTTCTTAAATAATGTCTATTTTCATTATCATTCAGTTTAAGAAAAAATGTTGTTTGTAAAGAATAAATAAATTGACCCATGTATATATGTGTAAATAAACATTCCAGCTTAATTATAATTGAACCTGACTAAATAGCTGAAAAGAAATTCAAATGGTTTTTGAAAAATGATTAGTAAAGAACTAAACATAGTTCAATTATTGTATAACTTTTTTCTTCATTCTTTTTGCTTATTAGATGCTGAGAATTATTGCTGGGGTGAAAACTTTGCAAATAGTTCTGGACTTGCAAGTCCTCGAAATCCTCGTGAATCATGTCGCTCCCAAAATAACACAGTATGTTGTCCTTTTTGTATGATTAATAAAAATCCTTTGTTCTTTTCTAAATTTGAAAAGTTAAATACACTAGTTTGAATGTAGGTAACAAGATCACAGCAGTCTTTGCCATGAGCTGTTCACCTAATAACTTATTTGATGATTAGATAGGAATCAACTAATTAAGGAGATATGTTCTAAACTTGCACATTACTTTTAATAATGACTATTAAAACTCACTTGTTGCATTTATCTTGTCAAAATTTCTTACTATTGACATTTTAAGTAGAGACTTTGCATATGAAAACTGGTAAACTCCTGTCTTATTTTAGGTTTTGTAGCAATCATCAATGAGTTTAACATATCAGCTGATATGGTTACTTTGGTGGGGCTGCAACATTATGCTAGTTGTCACCAACTAGAACTAGATGTTATTGATGACCTGCTATTATGAATTCAGCCAAGAAGCTGCTACACCTAATGAATAATCTTCTGTGGAGTCAAATGTAACTACAAAAATCCTCTAAAATGGTTGTTTTGTGTATTGTGTTGGGATTTAGCTGGTCCAATCAATCCTATTGCTAAAGATAGTGTCAGAGACATTTGGGTTTTGTTGATGATTTCTTAAGAAAATATTAAGAAATACTTAGCTGAAATCATACTGTATGGATCCGTGAAATCTATTGATACTGACAGTTTTACATAATTTATATATAAAGGATTTGAATCACTTAAGAATTTATGTGAAGCGTGAAAAATCTACTCTCAATTAACCACATTAAAATGTCAATATGGAAAGATTTTGACAGTCTCTTGATGAAATGCCACCTTGTCTATTACTTAAGTTGAAATTACCAAAGATGTGGAAATATGCTGTTAGTACTGCTGTATATATTGAGAATAGATTGAATTCTTGAAAAAATTCAAAGAATCAGCAACATTATGTGTCTTGATCTGGTATTTCAGCTTCAGTCACTTTCTTATCACTGCAACGTACCTTCCTTGTGTCTTTTCTATAAATATTTTTGCAGTAATTGTTCTGATGACATTTCCTCTTCAGTACTTGAACTTCACAAATTTAAGCACAAGGCTAAATTGGCAGCTAGATCTCATAATTTCACTGTTGAAATTGGTAGTTGTAACTGTAAGTTCTATACTAATAGTTTCTTTTCCCACACTCCTTGCTTGTGGAACTCTCTTCCCGTTCCCTACTTTCCTGTCAACCACAATGTTCAAAAATTTAAATACAACGGCAGTCGTCATCTTGTGTCTTCTTGAATTCTGTTCTTTTATTGTCCTATCTCTGTCTCTTTCACTCTCAGCAACCCCTCTTGCGCCTTAGTGGCTTTTATTGCCGGCTTGGGATGAAATGATTAAAAAGAGAAAAAAATGTTACCATCCTAGAACAGATGAGTGTCCTCTGAACTGTTCACTGTTACTAAGCCAAATGCAAGTAACATGCTTATTTTTGATAGTTCTATTTTTGTGTACAATATAAAGAAGCATGACACCAGAAATCATCTACTCTCTGTAATGAAATAATTCTTAGACATATGTATATTGAAACTGATCCAATTGAAGAGGAAAATATAAGAGAGAAATGAGAAGGTTGTCCCAGATGAAATAGAACAAAAACTTTGTTTCTGTCCAAGATCTAGAAACAGGTCACCATTTCAATACAAATAATGTTCTAGATTATCAGGTCATACATCAAGGTTGAAGTCACCAAGAAACAAATACTATTCACAGTGAAGATCTTGAGGACATAGAAAAGAAAGGAGTAATTGTTGGTTAGGATGCAAGATTGAAGTGTACTGAAAGAAAATCCAATTAATTTTGTTAATTGATATCCAAGTATGGATAAATTGAAATATCTTGAATATTATGTTGCTGTAAGTAACATTGATAACATTGTGAAATATACCATACACTATTGTTATTCATTACCAAGACATATCAAGCTACTATCACTTCTGTTAATTCAAGTTATTAGTTACCCATAAATAATGAAATTGAACACTCTTAGGGAAAATAATAGATATAAACTAGTCTCCTTACTAGAAAGTAGAACAGCTCTTGAAAGATTGTTGGATTTTAAATCCAATAAAAATAGTGAGGCATGTTTCATCACAAATCCTTGACATTGGTTATTGGAAAATATTTTCAAGTGTTAATGCAATTAGCTCTTTAATTTGATTTTCTGCCAAATATATGTTAAAACTTCTTATTTGAATGTTTTAATCAATTGTGAACTTTGTGGAATTAACATGTTTTTCCAGTTGTGATGTCAGATGTATTTAGATGTTAACTTTAGCTTTTTCTCATTCCGCTTTTTAAGATTAACATCTAGATACAATGGACATCAAAATTTAAATGTTTATTGTCTGTATCCTTTAATGTAAAAGTGTAACTGACATTTGTTGTATTTCTCACCTATGTTTTTATAAAATTGATGAAATTAATCAATAAAAACTGCTGTCTGAAGAAGTTCACTCTCAGAAGAAACCATGTAACTAGTCCATTTTTCATTTTGTCATTCATTTGCCCATGATTGTAATAAATATATTTTTATCATATATAAAATACATGTGTTACACTTATATCTAGACACACATTGTATTTTATATATATGTATGGATGTGAATTTAGTCTGAAGATTAGACTAAATACAGAATTAACATGAGTTATGATTTTTATATAAAACTTGAGTGAGGACCTAAATTTAATAAATGAAAGATAATATCTCAGCTGCCGTTCACATGGCAGCATTTTTGTATTTGCATAAATAATGTTGTACAAATCTAAGTTTTCTTGTTGCATCAAAGTATTTTTAATATTTACATTATTTAGTCAGAGTAATTTCCTCATCTTTTTTGTTATTATTATCAGTGTTTTGGCTGTTTAATTTTAAGTTTGGAAAATATTGATGTATTCAATCAATTTAGAAATAAGTTTAAAAGTAAATGTACATAAAAATTTAGCTAAGCTTGTGTGATAAAAGGTGTGGTTCTTGATTTTTATTTGCAGTTTGATTTGCTAGAACTTGACCGTTTGAATTGTGAACTCCTCCCTTGTCCACTCTTATTGGATGCTTGTAGCTACATCCCAGACACAGTTGATCTTACTGAAGACACTGCAGCTCGAGAGTATTGGCTCAAATGTCTCTCTCAGACTGTAGAAAAGGTAAAAATGCTAAATTAACTACTTCATTTTATTAATTAATCTTATGAATCTTGAAAGTAGCAGGCTGATTAGTTGGAGAAACAACACTTTGCTATTTACTTTCATTCAAGGTAAAAATTGGATATAATAAACTGGCTTAATTGCCAGTATTTCTTTGTTATTGAATAAATACAATTTATGTTCTCACTGAATGCAGCCAATGCAGAATTCAAATAATAAAAGTTTTAAGCACTAGACTGTTTAGGAAAGCATATTGCATTGATTGAAATGAGGATTTTATTTTTTTTTATTTTTCAATTGCTGAAATACCCAATTGATGCTGATTAGAAGAATGTTTCATTATTTCAGTAATTTTGTAGCAGTAAGTATTCTGTTCTTCAGTTCAGTGCTAGAAGTTTAATAATATAATTTTTGCAGCTAAATTATTTACATTAGGCTTTGTAGGGAACCACTTATTTTCATTGTCAATAATTGCTGGTAATTGTCAGCATGTTCCTGATGGACTTTGGACTGCCAGATAAAGTGGGTTTTGTATGGTCTTTTCATGGGCAGCTTCATGCATTTTATGAAAAGGCTGTCATGATATTGGCAACTAAATTAATGAAGTTGTTAAGACAATGATTGCCATATTTATTACATTTTTCTTTCTTGTAGGAAGACTGCATCCTATCATGAGAGACAATCTTCTGATGTCTAATTCTAGTGACCAGATTGATCAAGTAATTAATGGGGATTTCATTTCCACCCTTATATAATTCAGGAGTAATTCCATTTTCTCCAGCAGCTTTGTGTCTTTTCAAGGCACTTATCACCTGTATAAATTCTGTGGTTCATCACATACATTGATGTATGAATCTATTCTGTGATCTCTAGGTAGGGGCTTGTATGGTGGATGTCTCAAATTACTGTGCTAAAATGATGAACCTATAGTCCTGACATATTTACTTACAGGCAGCTTTTTATACTTTTCTTTTTATTGGTTTGTACAATCTTCTGGAGTTACAGTTGTGACTGCATTGGTGACCTTGAACCTGGTTTCTGATGGGACATCAATGTTGCAATAGTAAATTTACCAGACTCACTTTTTGATTCTTGTATAGTATGATTGTTTTGCTTAATCTAAGAATAGAGTTGGTGCTTTAACTTGTTAATTTGTTTATCACAGTTGCTAGATTAAAAACTTGATATTCTCTTTGGAACTACTAATAAACCATAGCAAACCTGACTTTAGTATTGCCATGAGTGTGTATGATTCCACAGGAGCTTGCAAGCATACTATTGCTTTGGCATCTTAGGTTTATTTTTGATATTAAATACACCGATTTATATAAGGATGATGGGATTATACTCTTATGCAAATCAAGTGCACAAAAAGCTGACTAAGAAAAACCTAATTAAGTTCTTTAAAGACCACAATCTGAGCATTACCGCCACCACCAATGTTAAAATAATCAATTTCCTGGATGTGACATTTGACCTATCTAATAGGCTCTGCAAACCATATACTAAAGATTTATACAACCATACATACATCAACAAACAATCCAACCACCATTCTAGAATACTGAATAATTTACATAAGTCAGTCCAATTTAGACTGTCCAACAATTCTAACAATAAAGACATTTTTTAACAAACATAAAGGCAAATACATAGAAGCACTAGAACATAGTAACCATAAAATTAACCTCATGGGATTAATTAACTAATATGGGAAAAATTTTTTTGAACTTAATCCATAAGCACTTCAGTCATTCCTCTATGCTTAAGATCTTCAACAAAAACAACGTCAAAGTTTGCTACAGTTGTGCTAAAAACATCGACTAGTATATAGCACAGCACAACTGTTCCATTCTATGCAAAAACTTCAACAACCTTCAAAACAACATCCCCAAAACTAAGAATTGCAATTGCAGAAAAAGAAACCCTGCACATTAAATGGTAAATGTATGTTCAAATCGTTAGTTTATAAAGCTGAAATCAAATATGATGATAAGATCAATTTTTTTGTGGGCTCTACAGAAAATTATTGGAAATCATGCTTCTACCACCGCCAAATGACATTAGGCAATATCAAATACAGTAGCAGAACTGTGGTCTTTAAATTTTTCTGGAAGCTAAAAAGCGAGAATAAAAACCCAATTATAACTTGGGAATTAGGAGCGAATGCTAAGCCCTTCAGCAGGAAAGGTAACAAATGTAACTTATGTCTTTCTGAAAAATTAATAATCTTAAAAAAATCCTAATCCCTTAAACAAAAGAAGGGCATTGATGAGCCTATGTAGAAACAAATTTCTGCTAAAACACGTTAGCCCAGATTAATATAGTCTAGCCAGATCCAGCATCCACATATACTAGTATTGATATTATCTTTACTAATATTTTTACTTTTTACTACACAACTATTGTTAATATTAGACTGCTTAACATTTTTGCTAATCCATTATTTCCATTATATTACCATTACCTTTTTTAATATATAACTTATTGTTTTGTTTCTTGTCTTTTTCTTTTATCTTTAGTCTTACTTTTAGAAACATGTTTATTTACTTATCTATTTGCATTTATTATTTTTATTTTATTTATTTACATAATGATATGTTCCTATATATATATATATATATATATATATATATATATATTACTACTACTATTAGTTAGTTCAGTAATATTAATATTTCTATTAATAATATTGTTAATTACTTAATTGATTTTCATGGTAAAATATAGTTACCCCCACCCTTTGATTTTCTAATATCTATTCTTGTTTATTACTTTGATTACATTAGTGTTTCTATAAATTAGAATTTATTATTCTTATTTTCAATCTTAAATGTTAATCTGGGCTTAAATTCAAAATTAAACCATAATCCAGTTAAATATTTTAGTAACAATAATATTCCACCCCAACAATAAATTCTCGCAATAACCAGAATTATTTTGTCTATTTATAAATGATGAAATAATAACTTTGTCAATGAGATAAATATGATAGGTGAAAGAAAGAGTAAACAAATGCTGGTATCTTCTTGTATGTAAACACGAGGAAACATGTCACTTCAAATGAAAGCCGTCTTAGCGATTTTGCTTTTTATTGCACCCCCAGAACTCCACAAGGAGTAATAAAAGTTAAAAGTATATTGAATTGTTTATGTATTTTTTAATGTATTTGTTTTTTATTTCATGTTTCAATTTTTTTGTTTTCAATATCAAAACATGCATGAAAAACATAATGCATTATATCAAAATATTACTCATTCATTCTTTTATTAGTATATAAAAAATAAAATCTATACACACAATACAGAGAAAATTATAACAATTTAAAAACAGTAGTTGTTTGTTTTTGTGCCCTCAAAAAAAAATGCAGTGGCAGGGTTTGGTTTGGTTTGTTTTATAGTACATCAACCTCAATGGGTCATTTAATGCCAACAACTATTTTTTTTTTTTTGTAATATTTTTGTTTTGTCAAAAATCTCTTTCTGTTAATATTTTTTTTCCTCAAAAACGTATAGCTGGTAATATTATCTTTCCAAAAAAATATAGCTGGTAATATTATCTTTCCAAAAACGTATAGCTGGTAATATTATTTTTTCCAAAAACATATAGCTGGTAATATTATTTTTTCCAAAAACGTATAGCTGGTAATATTATTTTTTCCAAAAACGTATAGCTGGTAATATTATTTTTTCCAAAAACGTATAGCTGGTAATATTATTTTTTCCAAAAACGTATAGCTGGTAATATTATTTTTTCCAAAAACGTATAGCTGGTAATATTATTTTTTCAAAAAACGTATAGCTGGTAAAATTATTTTTCAAAAACGTATAGCCGGCAACACTATTCTTTCAAAAAAAAATGTATAGCTGGTAATATTTTTTTCAAAAACGTACAGCTGGCAACATTATTTTTCAAAAACGTATTATCAGAGGCTTTGCTGTTGGATGTAGTTTATCATCATAACTAGGACGCAGATGTAGTTTATCGTCATACCCAGGACAAGATCTGGGTTTGGGGATGCTGTTGGATGTAGTTTATCGTCTTACTCAGGATGCGGATATAGTCTGGGTGTTAACTATTTACCCATAGCTGGGACCCTAACAGGTGCTACCACCCGGGTAAGGGTGGACCTGGGAACACCAGCAATTAAGAGGTGGTTCCACGCTCCTCAAAACCTCCTGATCAGTGGCCTTGCTGCTGGATGTAGTTTATCATCTTACCCAGGACGCAGATGCAGTTTATTGTCATACCCAGGACAGATAGTGGCAGGGGGAACCATTCTTGAAAGAAATTAAAGTGATAATGGTTAATATAATGTGTGTGTGTGTGTGTGTGTGTGTATATATATATATATATATATATATATATATATATATACACACACATTAATTTTAATTTAAAAATACATACTCATTATGAAAATATTTATAAAGCTTGACAAGCATTAATATTGGCAGTATGGTTAATAGGAGCATAGAGGACAGAGCTGGATGCATTGACTCTTTTGTTTCTTTCCTTTGAAAAAAGTTTTCTGATGGGCCTATTTCTTGTTTGATGGTCTCTCTCACTGCATCATCTTTCATAATGTAGTCTACAGAGAAGATGCCTACAATGATTCAGTAGCATCCCATTTCTAATGTTTGGACTTTTACTGTTCTTCTGGTGTACAGAATAATTGATAAGGCCAATGCATGCAACAATCTGATTTTCTTATTGCACATTTTCATGGAAAAACAACAACAAATAACAGTGGCTATTTCTTTTGACACTTTAAAAGAAATATGTCAACAAGAACAATTTGAGAAATCTTGGTTTCAACGTTTGTCAATGCTGACATAGCAGTTTCAGATGCAGATGGCTGCACAAAGTGTTGCTAATTCAACACTAAACAATTTTATGGACTTATTTGCAAACAACATTCCCAATTTCATCTATGATGCAGATAACAATATTACATTTTCTTCGTGGCACTGTCTAGTGAGACACCTTTGAGCTGTGCACAAAAGAACATGTGCGTATCACTAATTTTATTTTACCAAAACAGCGTTCATATTTAACTTTTGCAGAAACAGTTGACCAACTCACGGAAATTTTCTGAGATCAAAAGTTACTCTTTCATGTTGATTACAACTGTTTAAAATTGTCAAAAAACAATGCAGATGTCTATGTTACTTTTACAGGATACATTAATCATGAATTTCAACTTCAGACACTTACTGAATGTCAATTTAAATTGATTTTGATTTACACACTTGGCTATTACCCAAACTGGAACAGGATAAAAATGTCAGAAAAATAGCTCTTATGATCGAAAACCCAAACCTTAAAGAAGATACCATGATGGTTCAGCATCAACCCTCAGTTTCAAATTCATCTACCACCTGCAGCATTCTAGTAAAGGTAAAACTGCTAAATGCAATCAAGAAAAAATCCTCTTACTGCATATTGATTGTGCAGTGAATGGCACTACACACACTTCTGTCTGTTCAAGAAACATAAATGTCAATTATGTCACAAACAAAGGAAAGTTTTTATTGCCACTTGAAAAACAAACCCTCAAATCAAATTCAAAAATTTCAAATTCAGCTTGGAAAAATTTGTTCTGAAAACAGTCAAACTCAAATTTTGTGTCTGCAACTTTCAAAGTTGTTTTCAAATGCCACAGAAAATATATTACTGTTTCTGTCAACAATGTCCCAATCCATTCTCAATTTGACACCGCTTCAAATATTACATTGATCTTATGATCCATGTAGGAACAAATTAGCAAGCCTGAATTATTGAAAATAAATCACATCATCTGGTAATGAGATTCTATTCACCAGTGAGTTAAATTGCAGTTTTCTTTTTATAAAAAAACACTCTTCTGGTACTTGTTACATTAGGAACTCTGATCTACATTTAATTGGTTCAGACTCGATGGATGAGCTCAATCTCTTCACTGTTCTGCTCAATTCTGTTTTAACACATTTTAACTTTCCTCTGTTTCCAACATTGAGAAATCAATCTCAATCTCTCTCTCTCTCTTTCACACACTCACACAGACAATTTCAATGATGGTTTCCAAGAGAACCTTGAGTCAAGGTCAAAGCTGCCCTAAAGTTAAAATCTGATGTTAAACCGGTCTCTAAACCAAAACTAGACTACCTGTGACCCATTGGGTCAGTTACAGTTCAGATTATAAAGCATTGATGTTGATTTCAACATTAAAATATTGTCTGTTTGAAGAAAGTTGAAATAAAAAATACTTACTGTATAAACAACTTATATTTTTAAATCTTATTCATTTAAAATAACATTTTTAATATGCCAAAAAATATTTTAAAATCATATTCACTTGAAAATATTTTTTAAATATGCCAAAAAATAAATATTTAAAATATTGTTTGTTTAAAGAAAGCTAAAATATAAATAACCATGCACAAAATCTCAGGTGGAAAGAGAGAATTGAAAAGAGAGACAGGTGAAAAGTGGACATAAATGGTTACATTTACAGGCTCTCCAGTGATTCCTAGTTTTTCCTAGTTTTTCTTGGTTGTTCCTAGTTTTTCATAAAACCTTCCTAGTATTCCTAGTTTTTTATTCTCAAAAAAAAATGAAAAAAAAATTGTAATCCATTTCTAAAATGTGTTTGAAGTATTTTGCAGAATGGAATCATAAGATGTTAAGATTAAATATAGACCTATAAACTATAGATCTTAAAAGTATTTGAGCATAAAACATGAAGATTTATTAGCAATTTGGGTTTAAAAACTGTGAAAATATATATTCTTTATAAATGAGTGTGGGGCTTCGCCTATTCTATTTGGTAACCCTGTTTTGCGCTGCTGTGATCACTGACTGAAAATCAACTTAAGAGTTGTTATAACCTATAGTTACTGTAGCATAGCTTTGGTGGTGAAAATGCTTTTGCTTGTGTACTTGTCTGTGTCCTGTTCGCATGATACCAATCCTATTTTAGTGTTAACATGTAATCCCCCTTTAAGTAATAATATACATCATAGTTCTGCTTGGCTTGCATGTTTAATATATGATATTGTATAAATATCTAACCCTTTCATACTATGCTTGCTTTAAAACCACTTTCTTGTCTTTATCTTTCTTTTCAGAAACAAAGTAGTTTGCTTAGCTATCAACATTACTAATCATGCCTAGTGGAAAAACCAAATTTAACCATGCTTGGCTTAGTAAACTTGACAATAATGGCCAACTGCTGTCCAAAGGGTGTAAAGAGGATTCTTCAAACAGCTTTGCTGGCTTTTGTGTACTGTGTAAAAAGAGCATCTCATGTTCAACTACTGGAGCTATACAACTCATTGGTCATGCTGATGGTCAGAGACACAAGGATAAACTCTCTGATCCCAAGCAGAAATGGTTGATGCCAACCAATCAAGTGGCCCATACCAGCAAGCAAGGAGGAGGAGATGTGGAACAAAAAATGTATCTTCATCCGGTGTCTGTCAGTGACCAAGTAACAAAAGCAGAAGCACTGTGGGCAATGCAGGTTGTTGCTGGAGGGTACTCCTACATATCCTGTGAACATATTGCTGGACTATTCAAGGCAATGTTCCCAGGAACCATCTCTGACATGTTCACCATGAGCAAACCAAAGGTATCATACCTGATATAAGATGGACTTGGACCATACTTTTGAAAAGAGACCACTGCAAAAATAAGAGCAGCACAATGTCCTTTCACAATCCAATTTGACGAAACCAGCAAGAAGTGATATGCTTGTTCGATTTTGGAATGAACAAAAAGGTGAAGTAAGTGCTATGTTTCTGAAAAGCCTTATGCTTGGACATGCTAAAGCAGAGACTGTGAGTAGTGCGATTATAGATGCTGTGACAGAAGATGGATTTGAAATGCCATTAGCTCAGCTGATATCCTTAGGTAGCGATGGTCCAAATGTTAATAAAACAATATGAAAAGCTGTAGAAAGTCATCTGAAAACAGCTGAATTGCCAGGACTGATACCTTTTGTGCCATGCACACTGCACACAGTGCATAACTCTTTCAGGAAAGGACTTCATGTTTATGGAGAAAATGCTGAGCAACTAGCAATTGATATTTTCCAGTAGTTTAAGACGCACATCTGTCAAAGGGAAGACTACAGCCTTACTCTAGAGGATCTTGGTCTAAATGACGAGTTCTTCATTCGGCATGTACAGTGTCGGTGGTTGGCCCTTGTACCAGCATTGGAACGTCTTTGTAAGTACTTCCGAACAGATCTTCCCAAGAAGAGTACAAAGGATCACACCAATGCACAGCTGAAAAAGAACACCTGATACCAAAGGATATGCCAGTTCCTCTCTAGCAAAGAGTGCCTTGCACAAGTTCAGTTCATGGTATGTGTTGGGCCTTTGTTTGATCCTTTTCTTAAGAAATTCCAGAAAGAAGAGCCAATGATCCATCTCCTGTATGAAGAGTCATCAAGATTGTTGAAAACCTTCCTCAACAGATTTGTTAAGAATGATGTAGTTGGGAACAGAACAGGATGAAAGCTTCAAGACATTGATGTTTTTGACAACCAGAATTTAGTTGAACTCGAAGACCTGGAAATAGGTGCAGACACTGAGAAGACCTTAGGACCTCTTGATGAAGGGAAACAGAAGGTGAAACTGTATGACACAAGAAAATTCTACCAACCGGTCAGTGCCTAACCAGATAAAACTACCCCTGAATGACACAATCATCAGATGTGTTCAATGTCTTCATCCTGAGGTTAAGGAACAAGACAAAGCCTAACATCTCCTCAGAGAACTCTGCTCAGCATTGCCCTCCATAGAAGATTCCATTGTTTCAAAGATCATTGATGAATGAAAACTATACAGGTCAGAGCAAGTGGATGAAAGTGGGATGTACAACAAGGATGGCCAATTGATCAGGATAGACCACTACTGGAATGTCATTTTCAGCTTAAAGAATGCTAGTGGGGAGATCAAGTATGCTAATTTGAAGAGAGTTGAGATGACCTGTCTCTGCATTTCACATGGGAATGCTGATGTAGAAAGGAGCCTTTCTGTGAACAAGAAGTTGGTCACTCCTGAGAGATGTCGTTTGTCAGATGAGTCAGTTAATGGACCGAGACTCACAAGAGATGCTGTCAGCATGTTCCAGCATGTCACAGGCATCCCCATAACAAGGACCTTCTGGCTGCAGTGAGACAAGCCCACCAAAAGTATGAAACAAGGTGAGAAGCTGAAATGAAAGAGGAGGCATTGCTGGAGAGGAAGAAAAAGGAAGCTGCTCTCCAGAAACAGGAAGAAAAAGAAAAGATTGAAAAACAGCAGCAAACTAAACAAAAGCTTGATGAAAAGGAGAAAGATGTTAAGAAGAGTGAATTGGAACTGAAGACAGAAATGGAGAAGGCGAATCAGATCTTTGAAGAAGCCAATTTAAGATTATCTGAAGCTATAAAGTCTACAAATTGTAAAGAAATGAATATTAGTCAGGGTCTGTTGGATGTTGCAAAGGCAAATCTTCAGAAGATAACAGTTGCTATTAGCAAATGCATTGAAGATAGAAATGACATTGGAAAGAAGAGATTGCGATTGATAAACTCATTCATGAAGAAGTAAAAAGGACTGTTAAACTACCCCTTCAACTGTAATGCTTGATGCTTTATATGTACCTGTTCATTTTATATGTTTTACAAAGTACATGTTTATGTTTAATATACTTGTCTCCTTATGTTTAATTTTATCATTATGGAACTGTGTTCAATAATAGTTTTTTATGAAATCTGAAGTAATGTATACTTATTATAAAAGGAATATGGCCCTGCTTCTATTTGTTTGAAATATTCAATCTTTGACTACATATTCAATCTTTGACTTAATAGAGTAATGTCACATGAAAATGGAAATATATTTTATTAATATGTAACTGCATTTTTATCATACCATCATTGTTTTGTATAAAGATTTTGTTCTTTGCCTATATTTTAAAATAAACCTTTCAAATTGGGTCAGTGTTGCTGAATTAGAGATGCAAAAGAATGTGTTATGTCAGCAGAACATCTGTATGATTGTCGTAATTAATATCATCTAAAAGGTAAAAGCATGTTTAGCTGAAAAATTCCTAGTTTTTTCCTAGTTTTTCATTGAAAAAATTCCTAGTTTTTTCCTAGTTTTCCAATATTCTTGGCTGGAGAGCCTGCATTTATGTCTACAACCTAGATGTTAAATTAGGTCACCATCTGAGATGAACACACATCATTTCCTTCTCTCCCACTTCCTACATGATAATAAATTTACATCTTTCTTTCACCCACTTTCTATATATGACTTCTGGCAAGCACAAATGCAACTTTCACAGACTTTTATAATTATAAAGATGTCCTGTCTGTTATGCTGCTCTTTATGTAGTAGAAAAATAATTGAATCACCTTCAACCAGCCAGAGCAATCTAGTCAACAAATTACTCTGCATGGGCAGGCCCCATTGTCATTGTGAAGTAGGCAAATGAAAAGTCCATATATGTGCAGATTACTGGGTTAAAAAAAAACTCTTAGATTCAAATCAATACCCATTACCAATACCAGAAGACATTTTTGCAAAGTTAAATGGTGGAACTTATTTTGCTAAAATTGACTTTTCAGATGTTTTCCTGCAAAGTTGATGAGAACTCCAAAGAGCTCCTTACAGTCAGCACCCACAAGGATTTATTTAGATGTATTTATTATTTGTTAATAAGTAACAACCTTCATCTTTGTTTCAGCAGAAATTTTAACCCTGATTTTAGCATAAAAAAAACAAGCTAATGTTCAACTACAATGACTTGCCAAAGTTATTCATTCATTAGTAAAATGAGCAATTCCTACTTAGAAATTTGCATTTTATGATAACTGTCATCTCAGATCTTTCATTGGCTCAGGGGTTGTACAGGCCCTGGAAACCTTGAAAAGTCCTGGAATTTTCTAAATTAGGCTGCCCACACATCCTTTTACTCAATTCATAAAAATCAAAATGACAAATCTGGCTTTTTTTACAAGCTAAAATTGTCCTTTAAGAAAAGAGTTTTTTAGTCATCAGTATAATTTGGCAATTATTGCAAATGGTGGTTTGTTTCCTTGATTAGAATGAGTTCATGACCTCATAGTTACTTCTGTATTTTCTTGTATACGTGACGAGAGAGAATATGATGGCATGTCTTCTCTCAACTGGAAAAGAGGAAATGCAAAGATAAAAGATGTCAGAGACAAGTTGTAATAGACGTGACAGTGACTTACCAGGAACAAAATGAATTTGCTGCCTCGTGTGTTGAACCATTCGCTGAGAGTCGGTTGCGCGTGCGTACGCCTACTGCCATTTTTATCCAGCAGGCTTATTTGCATAAGAGAACAACGTTACCTGTTAAAAAACGAGGCGAGTGGTCGTGGCGGACCACTGCTCTTCTAGGCTTCGGTGAGACTAGATGTATTGCTGAAAGAAAGCGACATCAATTTCTGGACATCCGACAAGCTATTTCGGCCGATATGGACGGCTGGTTTGATTTAAAAATTATTCTCAAGTTTAAAAAAAAAAATTTCTCAGGACTGGATCTGTGGTTGAATGGCTCGAGAAGTTGGAATTGGTGTGCAACCTATTGGGAGTGAAGCGGCTTGATCGTGTCATCCCTCTTCGCCTAACCAGGGGAGCATTTGCGGTTTACCAGAAACTATCTACAGAAGAGAAATTGGATGCGGTTCGAATCAAGTGAGCATTGATGACAGCATTTGCCCTTGATAAATTCATGGCGTACGAACAATTCGAGGCATGTGTATTGCGTCCGGGTGAGACCGTAGATATATATTTGGCAGATCTACGGAAGCTGTCCGTCCTTTTTGGAGGAGTACCAGACAGTGCGATGGCATGCGTGTTCGTGCGGGGGCTTCCTGGTCCTGTGAAAAGGCTCCTGCAGAAGGCGGATGATATGTCTCTTGAGGAGCTATTGGCCCGAGCTCAGACAATCATAAAGGACGGAACAGCAGAGAGGGAACCGGTTGTCGCTGCAGTGCAGCCCTCCCAGACTCTTCGATCTTCCCCCCAGACATAAGCCCACTTGTCACATGCTATGAATGTAATGGGCCCAATCATTTCGCGAGGGACTGCGTGAAGAGGCGAAGGGCAACTAACACTCGTTGCTATCAATGCAACAAGACTGGTCATGTAGCCAAAAATTGTCTGGAAAATGGAGGTGGAGACGAGACTTCAGCGCCGGTCCACTCCCCAAACAGAAAGTAAAATCGGTGCTACCCATCATTACTGTGTGTGTTGACGGTCAATCTTAAGCGCGAGTTTATGTCGGTCTTGGTTGAAGCAGGGTATGGCGGTATCTACATTAACCGGAGCTACACAGGCTTGCTGTGGAAGGGGCACCGTCAGAATTCGCACAGCAACCGGTAATACTGCTACAATCGATGTGCTGGTTATGCGAGGGAAGCCCCTGGATTTCAAACCTGTTGCTTGGCATCGATGCCATTAAGGCACTCGGTGGAGTTCGCATCACGCAGCATGGAAGCGTGGAGTTTGAAAAACCACGGTCCATCTATGCAGCGATTCGTATTAGCGAAGCCAATTTCAGTGCGAAATTCAATGAACGGCAGGGAGTTTGGGTCGCAGCCTGGAAGTGGTCGACAGGTCATGCACCAGGGAAACTTCAGAATCAGATCTCTGAATATTTCATATCCAGCGAGATGAGAGAGGAGTACGAACATGAATTGCAAACATGGATGGACAAGGGTTGGTTGGTGCCGTACAGTGACAAGGAGTTTGGCCTGCCCAAGGGACTGATACCGCTGATGGCCATGCTGCAGACCAACAAGCATAAGGTGCATCCTGTGATGGACTATCGGGAACTGAATACCTATGTTGACACATTCACAGGTGCCGCGGATGTTTGCACAGAAAAACTGCGAGACTGGAGACAGAAGGGTGCGAATGTGTCCATTCTGGACCTCAGGAAAGCATACCTACAGATCCGTGTTGAAAAATCTCTGTGGCCATACCTAACAGTTATGTTTAAAGGGAAGCGATATTGTTTGACCAGGCTGGGGTTCGGCCTGAATGTAGCACCCCTGATAATGCGAGCTGTGCTCAAGGTGGTGTTAGCACAGAATGAAACTATAAATAGAGCAACGTCGGGATATATTGATGATATATATATCAACGAGGATGTGGCGTTGGTGGAATCTGTGAGGAAACATCTCGAGCTCTATGGACTGATGAGCAAGGATTTAGAGAAGTTACAGGACGGAGCCAGAGTGCTGGGGCTAGAAGTATGGAACGAACAGGGTCGATGGCGATGAGGAAGTAGAATGGTGAACATCCCTAAGACTATGACACGGAGAGGTATTTTCTCCATGTGTGGCCAGCTGGTGGGACACTTCTCTGTGTGTGAATGGTTGCGAGTGGCGACAGGCTTCATCAAACGTCGAGCCACTGCCGTAACGCAAAACTGGGACGACAAAATTTGTGATGCTCCCCTGGAACGTATGATAACGGACACCCTAGCCTGGGCACAGCAACTGGATCCTGCACAAGGAGAATGGTGTGTGAATACGAAGGAACTAGACGTATGGGTGGACGCGAGTTCGCTGGCTGTAGGAGTAGCGCTCGAGGCTAAGGGAGCCATCATTGAGGACGCATGCTGGCTACGGCCGATAAAAAACACCCAGCATATCAATGTGGCTGAACTAGATGCCGTGCTAAAAGGAATCAACCTCGCGCTAAAATGGCAGGCTACGGTATTACACGTGAACACACTCCCTCTGCGTGTACCATTGGGTGACTAATGCCCTTACAGGAAAGTCTCGGCTGAACACCAAGGCTGCTAGCAAGATGCTCATAAGGCGACGACGACTTGAAACGCTAACTTCCCTTGTGAAAGAGTAAAACCTTTCGGTTGACAGAGCGCTAGTTAGATCCAACCAGACTCGAGCTGACTTGTTGACTAGAGTTCCCCAAAGGTGGTTCAACAATGTGAAGAACTCGAACCTGTTCAACCAGTATGTGCTTTTGCCGTAGGAAACCCGAGCCCTGCTCAGTTAACTGAGAATCATCGACACAGCGGGCACCCTGGAGTTAAACGGACACTATATTTCGCATGTAGGATCAACCCGTCCGTGTCGAAAGCAGCAGTGAGATCGGTTGTTCGGAGTTGTGAACAGTGTCAGTCAATAGATCCAGCTTCTGTGCGATGACAGAAGGGAGAGCTCAGTGTGCGTGAAACGTGGAGCCGTCTAGGCATGGACATCATGCACTATAACGGTCGCCATTTTTTTACTCTGATCGATTGCGGCCCCATACGGTTTATACGTAATCCGGCAATTGGAGTCAGTGTTTTTCGAATGTGGGCGCCCCAGTGGAGATCCTGGCTGATAATGCCACTGCATTCCGCAGTCAGCAATTCAAACAATTCACGGAAGAATGGGGCGTCCGATTCCGACCGTGCTGCGCATACAAACCATCTGGAAATGGTATTGTAGAGAGGTGTCATCGGACAATCAAACAGATTGCTGCACGAAAGAGCTGCCCTATCATAGAGGCCAGGTATTGGTATAACATCACACCCAGGGATGACATGTCTGCCTCTTCTGCGCCCGCCAATCTGCTGCATTCGTACAAAATTCGATTAAACGGAATTGACGTTGTACCCTTGCCTAACCGTGAATGGTCGTGTCACAGGGATAAACAGTCCAAAATCGGTAGTCATCGATGGGATACCGCGGCACGTGGGAGATGTACGTCCACGGCTCACTTCATTGTTACCAGCGGATGATGCCGGTGACACAACCTCAGGGAGTCATGAATGGTAAGAACCAAGCTCCAGTGCAAGCAGCAGCGACGCCCCGTCTGAAAGCGAGAAGGAAGTAGACTTGACCCGTATTGATCCCCCGGAATATGATTCAGACCAGGACACATCTGACGATTCAGCCGGGCAGGAAGACATGGTTATACTACCGCGAAGGAGTGCAAGGGTGAAACGACCAGCCCCTCTCTGTCACTTATGTGATCATACAATCAGGGGGGAGTGTAATAGACGTGACAGTGACTTACCAGGAACAAAATGAATTCGCTGCCTAGCGTGTTGAACTATTCTCTGAGAGTCGGTCGCGCGTGCATACACCTACTGCCATTTTTATTTGCATAAGAGAACAACGCTACCTGTTAAAAAACGAGGCGAGTTGTTGTGGCGGACCACTGCTCGTCTAGGCTTCAGTGAGACTAGACGTATTGCTGAAAGAAAGCAACATCAATTTCTGGACAACCGACACAAGTAAACATCTCCGTCAAAATAAATTGATTCACACTCCTTGAATCTGTACTTGAAAGGAAAATAATAAATTAATTTACGATAATAAAATACATTTTAGTAGAATCTCAAATTTATCAGTGTTTTTTAAAATTTGAACAATTGAAGATCTTTTATTCACATGTCAATTTCAAAAGTAAAATGTCCTTTTGATCTCTATTCTGTGGTGAGTGAGTTCATGCTGAAAAAATACTTTACCCATGCGTCCCGTGCCAATGTGTATCTATGTGTAAACTACGTTTGTCTAATTGTTGCAAAGAGTAACAAGTATGAGAATCAGATTTGGCCCAAAGAAAATGTAGACGGGAAGGATGATAGAATAGAAAATGTGCCTTTGATGTGTCTTAGGATAGGATAGAAAATGTGTCTTTGAAAAAATAAGAAGAATGTTATTTTTAAAGTTTGCAGGCTAAAAATGACCTGTATCTTTCTTTAGCTTTTGTTTTGTGAAAAAATGATGACAACCCTGTACCTTTTACTTTTTTATTTCTGCCATAGATGGCTAGAAAATGTACAAACATGAATGACTCCTTGTCATTAGTCTTTACAAACCATGAGTCATCTCGATAGCTGAAATGTGTAGCAGTAAAAATCAAAATTTTGAAGTATAGTAGAACTCCAAATTGTGTAGAATGCTACACAAAATGTGTAATACAACCAGGTCAGCATTCAATTGGATTTCTTCACTGCTTTCAACTGATCCACATGACATGAATTTTATTGGAACCAGCTATAGCATTTCTTTGAACATCTCAACTGTCAAACTATTAAAAGATAAATCAGAAAGTTAGTGTTTTTGAAATTGATGTTCATTCACTTTGTGTGTGTGTGTGTGTGTGTGTGTGTGTGTGTGTGTGTGTGTGTGCGCCAGTTTCAGTCCTTGAAACTTTGTAACATAGTCCTGGAAAAGTCCTTGAAAAGTCATGGAATTTTTTTTTTTTTTACACAGATCTGTGAGAACCCTGTTGACACCACTGATAAAATCATACTGCTAAACAATCTTAACTTAATAAAATAGAGGTGTATAATCATTTTATGTAGTTTGCCCAAAACCTTTGCATGCCAGTGTAAGATGGTAATATTGTTGACAATCTGGCTCAAATTCTTTCAGGTAATACTAATTTGTGCAGGGACAATGTTGCTACTTCCCATCTAAGCTTACACAGAAAAGGTTACTATGTCATAGGGTCATAGATAACAACATTGCTAAATCAGTTGTGAGATCTTAAAAACAATTTCAAGCCTTGAATGCCTTGAGCTGATGATCACAACTTTTCATGGTTCTGTCATCTCTATGCTCATATGTAAATATCACTGGATTTCTTTTTTCTTTCATAGTTCAAATTTGCTTGGGGCTAAGCATTCCACTGACAATCATCAGAATGCATTTGCTCCAACTCTGGAAACTCTTAACAACATGATTCACAGTTTTAGTTATCTTTCATGAAATTCTTCTCTAGTCAAACCCATTGTTGAAGACAGGTGACAAGACAGAAGGAACAAAAATACATAACTGCTTCAAATACAGTTTTCTTTAGAGCAAACCATTCAATCATACCAATTTATTGCTGCTGACATGCTTCAACAACTTCTGGATTCTCAGCTTTTTAATCAGTTCTTGGCAACTGCTTTGTAACAATTCAGTGTGGGGGAGTTTTATGTTTATGAAATAATAGTTCACAAGGATTAGGCTTTCTTGTAAAGTTTTGTTATACTCTTGAATCCCAATGCAAATACTTACAATATTTGGTTATTGTTCTGACCTGCTGCTACTCTTGATTGGTTCTGGTTTTGACAAGCTATTTTTAAGGTTGGATTTGTTTTTTAGTACTTACTATGTTACATGTCATCAGATTCTCTGGTGTCTAGTTAGTTGTCAAGTTAGGATCATTTTTGAGGCTTGAGAGGTCTTATTGACTGATTTTGATATCCTGTTTTGTATGCTAGATCAAAACACAAGCGGTGACAAGTCAAGAAGGGACACAAGATTCAGAGGAGAGAGCAGACAAATTCAAAGAAAAATATATTAATCGGTTAAATGAACTTGCAAAAAATCCTTGGTAAGTTTGCAAATTTTCTTTTTAGATTTTTCTTGTTTGGTTTTGTCTGTTAATGTGAGCAAAAATAATTATACCTTTGCTGATAGTAAAAAAAAAAAAAAAAATTGCAGGTAAAAAAATTACTTCAGTTTAGGTATCACATTGCTTCTATAGCAAATTGAGTGAAAATTCTGAAGATGCTTTTTTTATTTAGTTCAGTGCTGATTTTTGTTTCTTTTGAAATTTACTTTTCCATAATCATTTCAGTGCCTATGGTTCCTTGACTGTTCGGTCTTTGCTTGATACAATTGGACAATTTCTCAAAGAATTTATGTTTACAGATCCATACTCTCAGGTAAAAATTAATTTTCACTTTTTCTCAGGAGCTGTAATTTTTGGTAAATCACTTTTTATAAAATAACTTAGACATTGTTTTATCCTTTCATTCAATATCAGCCATTTTTATGATTATACTGAATGCAACCTTTTGCAGAAAACCTTTACATGTATATTTTGTTTTAGAGTTCATCATATTACTATCAATTTTTAACTTGTGTACATGTGTGTGTACAGTTGTTAAAAGTAGGCCTTTTAAAAGCAGTTAAAAATGTTTTCTGTTTATTCTGTATTTTGTTTTTAAACAGAACAGTCTTGTTCATCATATATTTCAATAAATTAGATTGGTATTTGGAAGCAGGAATATGGCTAAGAATGAAAAAATCCCCTTTGAAAGTTAAATCTGATTAATTATTGTAATTTATTCTAAAACATTTAACTTTGAAAAAGCCTAAGCATTTATGTAACTTTCTTATTACATTGTTCAATCACACTTTTGTCTTTTCAGTTGAAGCAGAGTGAAAATGAAGCCTCTTTGTTGCTTTTGGTTGAACGATTGAGAGAGCTGGATGAGCTCAACTGGGAAGAACGTCAGCTGTCCATTGTCAAAGGTGTTTTGGCTGGAAATGTGTTTGATTGGGGTGCTCGAGAGGTGGAGCACATCTTGGAGAGTGGTCAGTTTGGATTCTCTGATGCCATCAATACAATTCAAGGTGTGATTTTTATGCACATTAGACAATATTAGTATCTGACATACTGTTCTACTTTAGTAGTTGCTGATGACTGTTGATGGCTAGAATATATTGAGGTTTTTCACTCCTAATTGTAAAACGTTAATGAGTGGGTAATTATTTAAATTGTTTTCTGAATGAGTTAATTATTGTGCATTTAGAAAATGAAGTATCCAAACCGTTAACAAAATTTGGTTGTTCTTTGCTTTGAACTATTTATTTTTACTTAGGTTTTCAATGTGAATGTTGTGAATTGCAGAACATTGCTTCTATACAACTCATTTAGAAATATGAATGTCAGTAATTGTTTGAATGCATTTGAAAATTGTGAGTAACAGAGATGTATTTTCAGAAAATGTTTTATAATTTTCTTACTATAAAATGTGGTTGAGAGGAGATAAGTAAATTAGGATTGACTGTTTTGACCAAACAATCTAAAACATCATTGGAACTCACTCTGTGATTTTCTTCATGACGCTCCCTGGACTGACATCTTTAACTTCCCAATTGAAAATTTCACCACTGAGGTTTCTTCCTGGGTCATGGATGCTTTCATACCTTCTCAGAAATACCAGGTGAAACCTCAATCTTTTCCATGGTTCACGCCAGCATGCTTGGCCACTATAGCACACAGGAACCACTATTTTTTGGCTTTGCCAGCATAACAGCTCTCATCGCAACAGGTGCCTGTTTGTTGCTGCTCATAATAAATGTGAGTCCTCAAGGGAGCTAAGTTCCTGTTTGCTGAGAGAATGAGACAACACATAGCATCTAACAACTTTGGCTCTTATGATTACTGGCGTCTCTGTAATAGGGTATTAAATAAATGTAAGGTCTCTATTTCTCCCCTTTTCAATCAATTTGGTGTTAACATCCTCTGCTGATAAAGCAGAATACTTTGCCCATAAATTCTCCTTAAACTCTACTCTTAACTCATCTGGAATACCCCTTCCTAACTTCCAACTTAGAACAGAGTCTCTGTTGAGTGATATACATATAATCCAGTTTTTAAGAACTCAGTTGAAGGGGTTGGACAGTTCACCAATCGGCATATTAGTCTTCTACATCCATAGAGGCCCTAATCAAATCTGAGTTGGTTCATCATCTCTCATCACAGTGCCTTTTTCCAGATAGGCAATATGGCTTTTGTTTCACCAGGTCAACTGCTGATGTACTGACAATAATTGCGGAAAGAGTCTATAAGGCTATAGATAAAAATGGTGAAGCCCTGGTTGTAGTATTGAATATCTCAAACGCCTTTGACCGGGTTTGGCATACAGATCTTCCCAACAAGTTGAAAAGTTACAGCATCTCCGGACACATTTTTGAACAGATCCAGTCTTTTCCTATCAAATCATGAAATGAAAGTTATCCTGAGTGGCCACTTGTCTAGATCCTTTTGTACTAATGCAGGTGTCCCCCAAGATTCCATCCTTGGTCCTACTCTGTTTTTAATTTTCATTAATGATCTTTCCAATGACATCAGCTCTCAACTTGATATCTACGCTGATAACACAACTATTTACTCCTACCTCAATAGTGAGGCTGATCAGTTTGACAAGGTCAGAATGGCTGCTGCTGCTGTCCAAAATGACCTCAAGTCTGTCATTAACTGAGGCAAAAGATGACTTGTTAATTTTAACACCTCCAAAATTAACTTCTCTCCATTAATCATCTGAGAAACCTCTTTCTGCCTTCCACCAGCATGGCTGATGCTAACCTCCAGGAAAATGACTCATTACTCCTTCTTGAGCTAACATTCTCAGCTGACATGAAGTGGAAAGACTATATTGAATTTATTGCTAGATCAGCAGCTGAGAAAGTTAGTTCACTGTGCCATGCAAGACAATTTTTCCGTCCAGAATCTCTTACATATCTATAAGTCTACCATCCGTCCATGCTTAGAATATATGTCCAGTGCCTCTGCTATTTAACTTGAGCCCCTTGGTAAAATCTAAAGAAAAATCAGCAATGTTATTAGTCCTGATCTGCTGGCATGGCTTCAGTCACTTTTCCCACTGCCATCTTTGTGTCTTTTCTATAAATACTTTCATGGTAATTTTTCTTTGCTCTGGTGTTTTTAAGGAAGATGACAGTTAAAAAAACACAAATATGGTTTCAGGTCAACTTTACAAGTCTCAAAGCTTGGTAGAGATTAAGTTGAAAGAGTCAAGTACTGGTATCTTTCAAGCATGTTTATTTCTCTCACTTGCATTTTGCATGGCAACTTTAAATTTTAATGATTCAGTATTTCTACACTTCATTTTTAACAACTTGGCAGATTTATCTGCAATTTTTAGTAAATATTGATGACTGATTATTCCCCTTTTTATCTTTGATTAAAAAAAATATATCACAACATGCCTTTTGTTTACAATGTTTTAAACACTGACTTTTTACAGATCGTCCCTGGCTGATTGATGACTTCAATACTTGGCTCCAGTATAGACAGTCATCTCCTCCATACAAATGTGCTGCCATTTTCTGTGATAACAGTGGAGCTGATATCATTCTTGGTATCTTCCCCTTCATCAGAGATCTTCTCTATAATGGCACCAAGGTAAACCTAAACTAATTAACTTGTAGTTTGCACAAAGAATTAAGTCTTTATTTAATCATAGATTCTTCAGTTCTCATATGTTTATATATTATATCAAATACTCTTACCTATTTATGTTAAACTAATTGAAAGGGATATGCAAAATGCTTACTAATTGTGCCCCAGTACTTAATTGAAGCTGATATAAAAAAATTACTGAATTAATAATTTTGTAACACTTGACTGCGGGATATATGATCAATTAAAGGGTATATGAATGACTCCAAGGCTCAAGCATAAAACTCAAACCTGTTACTTAATTAACACAAGAAAAAATGGGTTACCTCCTGGTAGAAAACGGATTTGGATGTGTCGTGTTTGTAAAGTATCCCAAAAAGAAAATGGCAGCTTTACAAGCTGTATATTTAAGAAATGATAGATCTCAGAATTAGAAACTTTCACAAGACTCTTGGTCATTGGACCTGTGCAAATTTGACCTTTCACTCAGCTACAAAAAGGCCTTGACAAAGTGACAGAGCAGTATGACTGTGGTAGTAAACAGGAGACACGTGTTGAATTGGTTGACTTATGCTATTTGAGGGGAAAGAAATGAATTAGGGAAGTTTATTCCAAGCATGAAGAAACTGACCACTTAATTAAGACAGAAAAAGAGTAATCAATTTTTTAAGGCTCTATATGAAAATTTGGCATACTAACCTGGCATAAATGACATATTGAAGACTGAAAATAGGAACCATAACTACAGTATTTTCCAGGGTAACTCACCTACTCCCCTAATTTTTTGTCTAGTTATTATTCTGCTTTCTATTGAACTTAAGATTGAGTATATAAAAGTATCTGAAAACTATGTAAATAACCTATTTTACATGGTCAACTTTGAAATCATATACAGGAAAAATTTTAATATGATGCAAGCTCCTTCTGACGAAGCAAATAATTAACTGAAACAAGTACTGCTCCTAATGGCATGATATCCACAGCTCCCAATTATACTTAGTCCTGTGTATGACAATGAGCAGCATCTGACAGTAAGGCCTCTGATCAGGAGATTGGTGGTTTTGAGGAGATAGTAGAAAATAGTAAAATGAAACATCAATATGTTGTTCAATAAAGTTAATGTCAAAAATTTTTTTTAAATCTTTTATTTTTACTTTATAGCCCAAACCAATTTTTTACATTATATCAAAGATTTTCAGCAAATTTTGAATTGGATATTTTCATTGTGCTTTCCTTTTTAAGGAAAAACTAGGGAACTGAGTAACTGCTTTCCTATGCCAGAAAAGAGCATGCATGACCTCTTGTTTATATATGAGAACATCAAGCAAATATTTGGTCACACCTCAACCAATCACTGATTTCTCAAACTAGATATGAACACGTGTGGCAAGTGGCCTGGGAATTTGTTTCTGTAAGTCATTTCATTATTGCATGATGGAGGACTTTTTGAGACATGCAACTGCTGGATTGAATTTTATCCCTCATAAAATTCTACAAACTATTTTGGCACCATGATGGATAGAACATTTGACATCAAGTTGATACCCAAATTTGATGGATAGAAAAGGCAGAACTTGTTGGTGATTTCTGTGGAATCAAGTAGATTGAACATGTTCTTCCATTGAGATTAAGCAGTGGACCATTTGATGTCTGCCAGTAGCTAAGTACAAAGCAAAAAGCAGATGTCAAGAAGATAAAATGAGCCCTGTGGATTACCATTGCATCAGTTCGTTTCCTAGCCTACAAGCAGTACATGGAGCAGCAGCTGCACCCACACAAGTCTGTTATTTTTCTAGCTGATTTGAAGAAGCTGGCAGGACTATTTGGTGGAATATTCGAGCAAAGATTGGCATGTGTGTTCATAGCAGGACTGCCAGCACACATCAAGCAGCTAATATGTGCATCTTCCAGGATGGAAGACATGACTACAAGTCAACTTTTGAACCAGGCTATAATGAAGGATCAGACCGCAAATGAGGAAATGGCTGTGGCTAGCATCTCACCAGTCAGAGCGGCAGCTGATAAAATTCAAACTATTAAATGTATGAGAGCATTTGATGCTATCGATGCTCTGGGTGTAATCACCTTTCCAAGGACTGTTCAGTTTGATGAGAAAATACACAAGCCCATCAGCCATGAAAGACATGTGAAACAATGTGTTGCTTCTAGTGTTGTGATTTAGGCTGCATTGCTTCAGTTTGTCTGGGAAAAGAGTTGTGAATGCAGCCCTACATATATAATCAAGAGAGTGGTACTGATGGACATCAGCTGTTCACAATCACTTGCAAGTATGTCAGCCTATCAATCCTGGCAGGAGGAGGAGGTGGATGTACTTACCATAAACAGTAATACCCTCAAATGCAGCAGAGTTGTAAACCTCAATCTTCACATAAACAGTACAGCTCCCCTTGACTTCGAGGTCTTGGTAGTGGATGAGGAGCTATTAGGTTTTGACCTGTTGCTTTGGTTTGACACTATTAAAAAGCTGGATTGACTCCAAATAACAGCATTTGGCAATGTACAGTTTCCCAAGCATGGGATGTCTTGTTGTGTCACCATTAAAATGGCTGGATAATGGTTGGTTGCAGGCTTATCTTGAAAAGGAACTTACAGGTCTAATCCTGTTGATAGCAGTAGTGCAGAAAAATAAAAGTAAAATGCAGCCAGTTGAATGTTGTACCAGTGATAATGAAAGCCATTGTGGATGCCGTGCTATAAAAAAAATGAGTGAATTCAACAGCAACATTATCATAAATTGATGATATTTACACTGATGAGAACATGACTTCTGCAGACTGTGTGAAAGAACTTGGTTGCCTTTACTCTGACCTATAAGGATCTGGTGCAGTTATGGGACAGCACTCATATTTTGGGTCTGGAGTTGAGGGGAAGAACAACTCTCTTAATTGGAGGCATGGAAATGACATTCCATCAGTTCCTGTCATGACACAACAGGTCTTCTCATGGTTTGGAAACCTTATGGGTCATTTTCCTGTGTGTCTTGCATGTAAAAGATTTTCACCTTTTCAGAGACTCTGGAACGTTGATGTGCAACTCCAACCATGATTTATTGTCTGAAAGTGATCGCACAATTGAACTCTATGAATCTGATTCTTCCGCAGACATGGAGGTTCCAGAAACTCTGAATATACCTGATGACTCCTCAGGAGACAATTTGCCAATACACAGAGTCCCATTACAACGAAGCACCAGGGTAAAGAGACCTGCTCCAAGCTGTCTGATTTGTGATCATTAGATCAGGGAGAGTGTAGTATAGAAAGTGGCGACTTACCTTGTCAACAGCATGTGGCATGTATCCTATGTTGGGAAATAAAGAGAGCATGTGTGATCTCTTATTTATATATGAGAATGTCATGCAAATTTTTGGTCACACTTCAACCAATCAATGACTTCTAGACCTAGATACAAACAGGTGCAGCAAGTGGCCAGGGAATTTGTTTCTACATGTTGTTACACTGCATGAAGGAGGATTTCTTGAAATGTGCGACTGCTGGATTGAATTTTATCCCCTCATAAAATTCTACTATAATCCTTCCTATTGCCATTCAAATGTCTTTTGCTTTTGTTTCAGGTAATACTTTGTGCTAATTCTCGTCCAAGTTTGAATGATGTCATATATAATGAATTGAATATTTTAGTGAAGCGAGTGGCTTCTCTCTGTCCTGAAATAGATAAAGCATTAACAAAAGGCCAATTGGTTATCATGGAGTCTGGTCAAGGATCTCCATGTCTTGATCTCAGGTAAATATCTTTTATTTTTTTCTTATTTCACTCCAAGCTAATAATGTCACTAGGACACATGGAGTTACTGGGATTGAAAGAGAATGAGAAGGCTTTAATGAGGAAAAAGGACAAAAAATGAAAAAGATTCAGAAAGAGAAGATGGCACTTGGTTTTGCATTTAAATTTTTGAAGACTGTAGGTGGCAGGGAAGCAAGTAATTGGAAGGGAGTTTCACATGCAAGAAATGTAAGAAAAGAAACTATTAGAATAGAACATACAGTTACATCTAGGTAGTTCAATAGTAAAATGGTGAGACCTAGTTGCCAATCTAGTAGCATACTTAAATTCATGCAGCCATGTCAGTGAGAAAGTGTCGGAAGTCAAGATGCCAGGTCAGGATAATAAAGATGATTTTATTATCCTGATTTATCAGGGATAAATTTTGAGCAGTTTTATAGAATACTTCTTAAATAGGAAGTATTAGATTTCTACATTCTCTTCATAATCTAATTATGGTGATGAT
Organism: Acanthosepion esculentum; assembly: GCA_964036315.1. Lineage (NCBI taxonomy): Eukaryota > Metazoa > Mollusca > Cephalopoda > Sepiida > Sepiidae > Acanthosepion > Acanthosepion esculentum. The sequence goes on along the minus strand of OZ038490.1, from coordinate 29,381,987 downwards.
TAAGATTTTTTTTTTATTGCAGCTATTGACTGTTATTCTGAGCAGAGGCATCTTTGTTTTTAATGACTCTGAGGTCAAGTCTATTGTCATTGCACAGTGACCTCTCAAAAAGCACATAGGTAAAAAATATGTAAGGGCAATGTGTGTGTATGAGTTGGCTTCTACACAAATGCTTTATTATATGAGTTCATAAGACAGGTTAGTTTCCTGCTAAGGTCATTTGAACTTCTAAAAACTCTATAATCTAGAAAACTGCTATGTACATGTATTTCTGAAATGGAATACACACATACATTTTTTTACAGCAAGATTGTCAGTTGTTATAAATGACTTACATAAACACTGGGCACAACTTAAACAGAGCTTAAATACTGCATAGGTATTTGTGACCTTTTAAAATATTTACTTTTAAGTGCAACAATTGATTTTTCATATTTTCTTTGTAGTTATGGAATTTATTGATTATTTCAGTCATGATGTGACAAGGTATTTTCATTCAAAATTTCAAACTATAAATCAATTTTTTATTCCTTATATATTAAACATAGAAATAAGGATACAAAGATTATTTGTTAATTATATTATATTTTGGACCAAGTTTTTTGTTTGTAAACTTTGGACTATTGAACTTTTTTTTTATCTAATGCCAGTGTTTTATAAATGTATATAACAAACATAAGATGTACACTGATGGAAAATAAAATTCCAACACTCTAAATGTGTTTCAATTTATTCAAGATTAAATACACAGGTAATATAACTGGATTACAGTAAATGATGACAGATAAGAGGACAGATTCCAAAATATAGAGTATATTAGCAGTACTCAAACCCCTTAGTGCACTGTATATATCATTGTTAGGCCTGTATTCTTGTATGCATACAATCATTAATGCAATACAAGAAGTTGTAGGTAGAATGTGTCAAGTGTATGCTTGGCTTTCAAGAATGCAGGTGAGCACTCAACCCCTCACAGTATAGACTCATCAGTCTCCTCAGTGTTATTAGCAAACTCTTTGGAGCTATAATCAACAAGGTTGTTGATCATCACCTCACTAGAAACAACCTTTTGAGTGACAAGCAGTACAGATTTTGATCTGTCCAGTCCACTGCTGATATCCTAATTGCAATTACTCACAGAATTGATGAGGCACTTGACAACAAATACATCTCAAGGATGCTCACATTAGATATTTCAGAGGCCTTTTACAAGATGCGGCATAAGGGATTACTGCTCAAGTCCTCCTGATATGTAGGTTCTTGAAGGTAGTTGTTAATGGCCAGTCCTTCTAGTTTTCAGTTGATCAATGTCTCCCAAGGTTCGCTTCTTGGTCTTCTTCCTACTCTACATAAATGATCTGCCTATACTCTGATCATTTGTTAATATCTATGTTGATGATATGATATATGGCTGCACCTTCAAAACCCTTGATGACGAGAGCTTGGCAGCTGATCTCTACTCTGACCTAGCTCTAACAGCTTTGTGGGGTAAAACTGGCTGGTCACATTCTCAACCAAATTAGTAACCTTCCACCATCACCAATTGAACCCAGAACTTTCACCAATTATGATGAATTGATCTTCCCATGAGTTTGTGTGTTGGGGGTGTACCTTGAGCGCCTATTGGGACTTAAATTCATCCTAAACCTCAAATGGAACTCTTAGATACAACCATTGCTAAAGATGCTGCGTAAAATGATCAGTTCCCTACACGGCTCCAGAAAATACCTCACTCCTCATGCTATCCTCTACTTTTCCAAGAGCCAGATCCGGCTGAAAATGGAGTACTGCTGCCATATATGGACAAGAGCTGCCCAGCCTTCATTTCCCACTCTCGAGAATGTCCAAAAGCATCTCTGTGTCCTTGTAGGTGACAAATTATTTTCCACTCTGCAACTCCTTTCTCAGAAATGAGATGTCGCAAGCCTCTTGCTGCTCTATCACTATTTCCATGGAGAGTGTTCTAATGAACTACACTCCTTAGTTCCACCAGTCCTAACCGTAACAGTTAAAACCTGCCATGCTATACACATTGTAGTGGACCACCCTTTGCATTTGCCTGGTGAAATGCAAGTTCCATTCAAGCAGCAGCCTCCCATGAACTTGTGGAACTGACTCCCAAGAGGTTGCTTCCTTGATCATTATTTTCTTAACCTGTTCAAGTCTAGGATTAACTGTTACCTTCCACACATATCCTGATAAGCTGTGTGGCTTACTCTGTAGCTCTCTACCTCTAGTGGCCCTCAGGTCTTGTACAGAGGGAACACCACTGTAAAAAAAAAAAAAAAGAAATGAGCAAGCTGGTATGTTCAGTGATCTTAGAGTTTGTGTTGAGTGGCATAGGCATTATGTTGGGAAGCATTATCCATCTGGAACAGGGCATAACCTTCGTATTGCATCAATCGTGGTAGAACAGATTGAGTAATGTGTGGACATACATGGCATGGTCAATGTTCTCAACACAAAAGGTGAGCAAGCTTAATCTCTGTGCGTTGTTGGGAGGAATGCACACTGGAACATGTCACTACCCAACTTTACATCAGATTATGTAAATGAGCATCACTTGAATATGCTCTCATCATTAAACACTACAGAGTGCCATTTGATTACCCCCACCACTCAAAGTGACCCTCTTGTAATACCATTGGAAACATGCACAATGATCTGGTGGAGAAAGTGAAAGTCTGGTTAAAGGCATATGTGGCTGTAGTTTAGCTGCAAATAAAAAGTTTTTGTGCTAAGTGTTGACACACTTAGGATCTCCATTGCTTAAATGAGCTGTGTGGTCTATCACAGTTGCTCTTACAATGCATTGATCTTGAGCTTCTGTTTTACATAACCTGGTCTACTGATTTAAGAATTTATTTGAAACACCACCACTGACATGTCATGTACAGCAGTTCTCTAAAGTATTACCCAGCTTCTTGAAAGCCCACAATCAGAGCCCCCTTCTCTAAAAAGCTGTAATTGAACAAAAGGAGCATGTGAACATCTTCATAGCATGATTTGATTGAACTCTATCACAGCACTGAACCTTATTGCAGTATGTGTTTAAACCTCAGGCACAAAAGAGCACTGTTATGAGTATTACTACATCACAAGATAGCCAAAGACTTTTAAAAGTTTTACCAGAATCTCTTCTGCCTGCTGACATGCACTTACTGTAATTCAGATCCAAATTGTCATCATCCTTCAGGGTGTTGAATTTTTTTTGTCAGTATATAAAGAATAGTTTGGGTTTATTTTATTACCAGTAGAAAAGTAAAATAGCTGAAGATATCTAAATTTCTACTTTGTGATTTTGAATATCACTTCTTCTATTTCCTGTATCTCTTCAAGACATTGGTGATCATGGCTCTCCATAAGTTCCTGTCGTTTGTAGCTCTTAGTAAATTTTGCCTTTTTGTTATTTCTCCTTAATCCTGTTCAGCCATCCATTTGCACCAGTTTGTTAGGCAGGTTATGAGCTGTTTTCCTCTCCTCTGAAATTGAATATGTTCTGTGAGTCAAAGCCCTCTTTCCTCATTATGTGCCCTAGAAATTTCAACTGTCTCTTTCTGATAAGTTTTGTTTCCATTTTCTCTAAAACTTCATCATTGCTCACATGTTCAGTCCATGGTACTCTCAGCATCTTTCTGTAGAACCACATTTCTGTTGCTTCAAGTTTCTTCTTCATCTTTGAGATTATCCAGCATTCACTGCCATATAGGCAAAGTTTTATTACATAACAGTTGAATACTCTTTTCTTTGTTTCTAATGAAATTTTCCTGTTTCTTAATACTTTGCTTAGTTTTTAGAAAGCATTTTTTGTTATCCCAATGTACCTTCAGATTTCTATGTTGCACTTACTGTCCTCTGTTAAAACACTTCCAAGATATTTAAATAGTTGTATTTGCTTCATTTTGGTCTCTCCAATTTCTAATTTGCATGTTGGGCTGTTCCTTTTGCTAATAACCATGCATTCTGTGTTCTTGCAAGTGAATTTTAGTCCTTTCTTCTTGCTATCTTTCATTACCTTCTGTAGGAGTTCTTTTGGTTTCCTTTCTGGATCTGCTATTAACACTGTGTCATCTGGATATATTAAGATTGTGACCACTAATAATAAATCCTGGTAGGACTTCTAATTCTTACAGAATCACCTCATTATAGGTTGAATAAGTCTGGTGAGAAGTCACGTCCTTGTCTTGCACCCCTTTCTAATTTGCATACATTTTCTTATTCAGTATCAAAAATATTCATAAAGATTAAAATTGTGTCAGGTGTGTTTTATCAGTTGATTCAAGTCCTGTGAATGTGCCATTGTTTTCATATTTATGTATTTGTTACTTTACCTAACTTTTATAGAAGACTAAATTATACGAAGCAAACTCAGGTGAATATATTAAGTTTAACACTAAAGTTTTTACATTTTGTTATGAATTTCGCAAATCAGAAAATATTTTCTTTTCATCTGAATTTCTGAGATGAGGTGCTATCACCATTATGTAGTAATTTATTCAAATGATATTCCATGTAATATTCCTCTGCAGATGTAGAAATCTCACATTTATTCCAATTCACCTTATATAATAGAAACTAAGTGAATGCTAAAATGGTGAGAAAAATTTTGTAAAGAGTAAGGTTAGGAAAATAATTCATAATTAGAAGATAAGCAACTGGCTGAAGAAACAGATTGCCACTATAAGAAATCATTTCTGGCTTAAATATCAATGGATATGAATAAAAGTAGAATCAAAAAGGAATTTAAGAGTCAAGGTATTTCAGAAATAGAAGCTTTGAAGGTTGAAAGACCAATAATATGTTGTTAAAGCAATTGTCAGCTTTAGCAAACACTAGTGATGTATAATTGGAAATAGAGAGATGGTAAAAAAAATAAAGGAACTAGTTGCATTCCATCAGCATCGAAATGCTTACCTACAGGAGAGTGACTCCTTGAAACTTCTCTGGCTGACATTTTCAAAGTGGAAAGATTATATTGAATCAACTGCTAGGAAAGCTTGTCATGCTAGACAATTTTTCTCACCAGAATCTATTTTACACATTTCTAAGTATTGAATATTGCTGCCATATTTGGTCTGTTGCTTCTGCTATGTATTTAGAGATTCTTGATAAAATACAAAGAATCTGCAATGTTATTGGTACTGACTTAGTATCACAGCTTCAGTCACTTTCTCACTGCTGTAATGTAGCTTCACTGTGCCTTTTCTATAAATATCTTCCTGGTAATTGTTCTGATGAACTTTCTTCTATCATACTTCTATCATATTATTTTATTCCCCTCCCCCCACAGACACTGAATTGTAAATATGGGGACTAGTTAGTACTTTCATAGAGACAGTGAAGTATTATGGTGGATGTAGTAAGAAAGGTACGTATGAATGTGTTGTTTTGGTGTAAGGAATATTGTTCGTACAATTGGGTCAGTGTTTGTGGCTAGCTAAGTTATAGTTAAGACAGAAGAAGACTGTCCTTTCCCCAATCCCCCCAACGGCCTTGTGCCACATTTCTGTGTATTCTACGGAGTAAATATCACTTTCTTCTATCATACCTAGACTTTATGAATGTAAGTGTACTACTAGATTGGTGGCAAAGTCTTACCACCTTACAGGTGAAATGACTAGATGTAACCATAATTTCTATGCTAGCAATTTCTTTTGCACCTCTTACTTGTGGAACTCTCTTCCAGCTTCTTGTTTCCAGTCAACTTGATCTTCAATAATTTAAATGCAGTAGCAATTATTATCTTCTGTCTTAATTCTGGTTCTTTTATTATTCTTTCTCCTTAATAATGTTTAATTTTCTCATTCTCTCACACTCAGTACCCTCTTGTTGTCTTAGTGGCTTTATTGCCTTGCTTGAAAGTGAAATAATTCAAAAAGTTTGTCTGAATCATGGATAATATGAATAGGTGAATTTAAAAACTTTTCTTTGTTTAGATTTTATTCTTTTTAAGTCAACATGGAAATTAATGCAAGCCAATTTGTTTTCTCATTTTGGTTTTGCAGTTTCATTTATTTGTGGGAATGGAGTAATTTAATTTTCTTTTGTATATAATTACATAAAATGAATGGGAGTGTTGTGAACTTTTTTCAAAACAAGAATTTCAAATTTCATTTTTATTAATCACAAATACAAATTTTTTTGTTGAAAATTTTTGCTGACTTTTTTCTTCTTTTTTCTTTATAGATTAATTGACAAGAATTTAGCAAACACTTTGAGGAAGTATGAAGCTGATTTGATTGTACTGGAAGGTATGGGCCGTGCAATACACACCAATTTCCATGCATCTTTTTCCTGTGATTCTCTCAAAGTGGCAGTTCTGAAAAACAAGTGGCTTGCCCAACGGCTTGGTGGCAACCTCTTTAATGTGATCTTCAAATATGAAATGTCAGGAAAAGTAGTCAGTCAGCTATCAAAGGAGAAAATTCTAAGTGAAACCCAAAGTTGGGAGTGAGCTCAACACACTTATGAAAATTTAGAATTTAACCATTCTATTCCCACCCGTCTCTTCTCCTCTCGCTCCAACTCTTCCATAATTTCTGATGTTTGTTGTTTTGTTTGTCTTTTAGTTACTTTTTTTTGACTTCAGTATGAAACTCTACATTTTTCTTTCTCCCCAATTTTCCCTTTCTTTTTTTACATTTTACTCTTTCCTCTTGTGTTTATTTCTTACAAAGTATCTACTCTCTCCTTTCACTTTTCTATTAGCCACCGTTTCTTTTTCTTCAAGATTTGACATATCAAATCTCTGAAAGACAATGTAAAAGAAAGCATTTTGTCTTTGCTCAAAATTTTCTTGTGTGTAGAAAGTTAGTTTTTTTTGGGTTTTTTTGCTGTATTCAGTGTAAAAAAATCACTTTAGTGTAAATAAATAATCTTTAGCTGTTTGATTAGATATTTATTAGTTTGCATTACATTTTTTATTTTACAATTGATTAGAATAATGAAGAAGAATGCCAAAATGTTGTTCACAGCTTGTGTGTGTGTGTGTGTGTGTGTGTGTGTGTGTGTGTGTGTGTGTGTGGTAAATATTTAAGAAAAACATGATGCTGCTTGTGTGTTTGAGTAGCAATGAGTATTTTTATTTGTTGATATGATTGTACCTGTGAGAAAGACTAAATGACATTTATGTTATATGCATGCAGGGCTGCTCTTCTGTGATGATTTAAATAATTTATAATTTGAAAAAACAAAAATCTCCAATAGTATTGTTTATAACGATTTGTCAAGTAATATCACAAGGAAAGTTTTTGTCTTCAATGTTCAGTTTTTATTTAGATACTATTTATCATTCTAATTCTTTGGTAGTCTTGCATTATTCAAAGAGATTTGCCAATTTCTTGTATCTCTGTTTAAATAACCAGTTACTTTTTTTTTCTTAAAATGGAGACATATAATGACACCAGATATTGTGTCTGTCTTTTTAATTATTATTCTTTATGTAGTCATATACATTACACGTCCTGATTTGATGGTCAGTTTAAACTTTATTATTAAGTAATTAATATCCTTCTTAGCAAATTTTACATTTATTAAAATAGGAAAATACTTAGAAAATAATTGCACTTACCTAACAGGTAAGTGCAATTGATTTTTTAAATATTTGTCAGTCAGTCCAGGAATTCATTTATTTTAATAAAATATATTTACATCTAGCTTAATTGAGAATGTAACTTTAGGATTTTGTTGAAAATACTCAACATTTAATAAAATATACCCCACCTACTGATCAGTTGATTTTCTCTAGCTTTTTTTCTTTCTTGCTTTACTTTTCTTTACTTTTCATTTTAATTGTCTCATGGCTTTTTACCTTTTCTCTTTCTCTCATGGCTTTTTACCTCCCTTGTAATATTTTTTACCTTCTTTCTCTCATAACTATTTTTACATTCTTTCTTTCTTTCTTATTGCTTTTTTACTTTCTCTCTGTTGTTTTTTTTACTTCCACTATCACCCTCTTTCCCTTATCTCTTTGTTTGTTTGTTTTATCTCACATGCCTTCTCATTTTCTTGCACACAAAATATCCTCTCACACTGTCTCATATTCTCACTATTTCATTGTTTTTCTCTGTGTTCGTCTCTGTCTGTCTCTATCTTTCTGCATACACAGAAAATTTGATCTTTTAAAAATAATGATTGTGAACCTCTTAGGACATATAATAGATTTATTACAATAATTATTTTTAATTGCTAAGAGTTTGAAAAAGTGTCACTTTTTGCTAATATTATGAAATTTGTGATTATAACTGTTACATTCACCAAATTCTATTAAAGAAAAACTTTTTAATAAACTTCCGTTTTTATTTTTCATGTTGTGATTAAACTTCTTGTATTAATTCTGCTTGTCTATTCTGTTTTACATACATTTCTTATCCATTTAAAACAATGGATAAAATATGTATGTAAAACACTGCTAATCCTGTGCCTGTGCTTAGAGCTTTAGAATATTATACTGGTTTGTATGGTAGCATTTTTAATATAGAAGTGTTTCTATAATAGTGTCATTATATTACTTTATTGTTTGTGTGAAATTATTCTAAATATATTCCTTTATTAAATTAACTGTTTTGATAAACATATTTTTCCAGAGTATTTAGTATGGCACAAACTATAAAGGTGTTATTAAATACTTTCATGGAAAAACAAGAAAATTCAGTTTTAACCTTTTATTCGATTGATTAGCATAGAACATGCTAATCAATCAAATTTTGATTTTTTTTTTTTTTTTTTTTTTTTTTTTTTTTCTGTCCTTGTGACAGACTGGAATCATTGATAACTTTCAGCATTTTTTTTCCCACTTGCTGGTTGTAAAATTCAATCCTGAATCAGTGTCATGTCACTGCTGTGTGAAAGAAATTGTGTGTTCTTCTCCATTATATATTTTTTCAGTTTTTAATATCAATATTAAATTGATTTACACTCTCTTTGGAGTGTGGCATCAAAATACCAGTTCTTTTCTTGCAGGTAGAAAATATAGTACGTGGACAATGCAAATTAGTGAAAACATCAATTTGTGACAGTGCTGAAACATGTTGATCCACCAGGCTTAAATATTGAATTTTTTTATTGGCAATTTAGTCTAAATTAATATTTTAATCTAGGGTGAAAATGGAATTTCTGAAATAAATTATGCTTTATATCTGCACTAAAATTAGACTGCATAGTATTTTGTCCAACATCCCATCAGTTACCATTAACTGCTTTGTCAATTTACAAAGAAACTGACTTAAAATGTACAGCATGTCACTCAAAAACAAATTTATTTTCAGACTATGAAATCTATTCTATTGTTGCCTATTAGTAATTGTAATTTAAGTATTAGTAAATCTTAAAACCCAAATTGAAATTTTATCTATTGTTATTAAAAGAATAGGGTTAATGAATGCATATATTATACAGAAAAAATATAGAGAACTGAATGTCAGGAGAAAAAAAGAAAGGTGAAATCTCTTACTGTTTGTGAAAAATTGTATGTCTGTTTTTTTTTTATTTATTTCTAAAGAATTATGTTTTGGCTATTTGTTAGGGCTAAAGAACCATTCATAGCACACAATTACAAAGTGTCTAAAATGAAAGCGGTTCTTCTTATATTTGTTATAAAATCTGAATGGACACATAGCTGAATGCTTAGAATGTTTAGCATTCTGACCATAAGACCTAAATTTGGATCTCACCATGGCCAATTTGTCAATGAAGTGACTTTTTAATAATAGTGGGCCAGGAGATGTATACAGCAACATTGGGAAGTGCCTGAAAAGCATACCACAGGCTGACACAAGCCTTGTGAGTGAAATTGGATAAATTTCAGTTCAGAGTATGTGCATAGTTATAGTTTCTGAAAGAGAGAGAGAGGATGTATAACAAAGTTCTGTTCTGCATAGTTGTAGCATATGTGATAGGTTAGCTGTATGGGTGGGTGTTGAACAGACACAAATGTGCCTGAACAGGCATCTGCAACATGAATATGCTAGCCAACCTAGCTGACAGCTATACTTGAATGCAAACGATCAAACATACAATTGAATGAAATATTTAAAGTCTTTACAACTTGGAAAAATATCTTATTAAATGGCTTAAACTGTATTTTTCTTCTCTGGTGAATTTGACAATGAATGCTGCACAACTGATCAGTTGTTTCATCCCCAGTTCCCATTGAGCTATATTTACATTTTATGATAAAGGACAAAATATCATGACAAATTATGATTATTATTGCTACTGCTATAACAGAGCAATAAGAATATCAATCAGTCATCTGTGGAGAGAATTCAATGTTCCATTAATAACAATAATTCACTGTTAGGAAAGACACTACCTGGGTAATGTGTTGGATGTATAAGGCTGTTATTAATTATTTAGTGATGACTGGGTTAAATGTATGACACAAGTCTGATTAGTGCTATTAACATAACAATTTAGTGAAAATGAAGAATTATTTAACAGAAAATACTGACTCATATCTTGCTGATCTCACTTTAAAATTCACACAAATAATCTGAAAGATCAAAGAAAAATAAATTATGGGATCTTGATTCTTTATTCTAAAAACAATTTTGGTTGCAAATAAATTATAAAACATTTTTATTTATTCCCGTTTAAGGGTGTGTTTTGCTCATCACAGAGATGCAATAAAATGTACAACTTGCTCTTTCTTCCTCTCTCTCCTCTCTGTGTGTGTGTGTGTGTGTTTTTATTGTTTCTACCCTAATCTTTGTTTTGATCTACAAAAAAGAAAAAAATGTTCTGTTTTTAAAAAAAAACTTGTATTTCACTGGTTACAGGGAAAGACAACGTTTTTAAAATAGAATATTGTCATAGAGTAATGATTAATATTCTACCACTGACCAAACCTTTATTCCTCATTAAGTATTCCGCTATTGTAGCCCTGTGCCAGTATAGTTTAAGCTTAATTAAATATTAGTATATTATATAGTTATACATTTGTCATCTTAGACGAATAAGCCATATCTGAATATATATATATAGTATCGAAAAAGTCATTTGTCAAATATTATTTTCTGGGAGTTGAACTCTTTATGTATGTTCAACTGATGATGTGCAAAGATGAGGACGATAGTCCGAACAATGTAAATAGGGTGCATCTGATCGTTTGTATATGTTGGAGTTTGTGGAGGATCAAGTAAAAAAAAAAAAAAAGTCTTTTTGTGCTTCTCCAAATATATTCTGGGTTTCCTTGTCTTCATTAAAATGTCTATAATCGGAGAAAATTTCTTGAAACAGCTTTTCCATTTCTTTAAAATCCTTATTTTGAACTGACAAGGTTTTTAAAAATGAGACCATTCACACTTTCTTTTAAAATATTTAAATATAATTGTAAAATGTTCATATTTTAATTCGCACTAAGTAAAACGAGCTTATTTGATTTACGCGCGAGTGTCCAGGTGTGCAGAATTGTGTCAAATACAAATGCATTCGTCTCGGTGTTTCTTGGTGAATAATTCAATTGGGGTACTAATTTCCATAACGAAAGAACGATTAAGCACTCTTGAATGTTTAATCACTGATTTAGTAAGTGACTTTCCGACCACAATGAGTTGTTCTCCACTACCTGAACGAACCGTATGCTGCACTGAACATATGGAGACCGACATCAATTATATCTGGCATGAATTATTAAAAAGACAAAGATAACATTTCGTCATACTCGCAATGAAAACAATTGGAAATAGAATCAACACAAATCTACCGAATCAGCGTAGCTTTTACTTAATGATCTTTCTCATTGTTTTGAGAGAAAGAGAAACTAGTATTAAATCCCGCAATCTTTTTAATGTTTTTTTAGAAATTATGAACGTTCTCAGATATGCTACTTATCTATCAAAATCGCTTATCACTCGCTGAGATATCGCTGAAGAGCAGCCATTAATAACTAACATCGACCTACCATCCGTGTAGGCAGAGAGGTATTAAGAATTTCCCGTTAAATATCCTCTTGCATTTTGTAGATCTATAACAATTCTTGCTTGTTAGTGAAATTGAATGATCTGAGATACACGCCTACAGTCGAAGTCATTCTGTCCAATAACTTCTGATAACTAGTTTATCAATGTAAATGTCTGTCATAAGATATTCATCCATGTGATTCTAAAATCTATAATACCAATCGGTGTAGATGTCTATAGAGGAATTATTAACCTTGACAATAAATATTCATGGTCAAATTATTTCCTCGTCCTTGGAGGAGCCTGAGCAAAAACAGAACGGACAGCTTAATAAATATTCATATTTAGTTGTGACGAGATCGATTAGTAATCAAACTAAAGATCTGCCACTGAAATTTCTTATCGAATAGATTTCTATTGCTCTGTGTAAATTATCTTTTCAGTTTGATTCTAATTCTAATTTCCCTTCTAGAACTGAGTCTCTGTTGAGTGATATAACCCCTTCCATGGTTTCCACTATAATCTCTAGCCAAGATCCCTACAAACCATGTGAACCAGATGTTATCCCTGTAATAGTAATTAAGTGTGCTCCCGAGCTGGTTCCTGTTCTCTTTAAAACGCCTCCTGCTTTCCTGCCTGCTGGAAGTCCTCAGCTGTTCCAGTTTTTAAGAACTCTGGTGAACCGTCCGACTGTTCCACCTATCGGCCTAATAGACTTCTACGTCTTTTTTTAAACTCTAGAGGTCCTAATCAATGCTGAATTGGTTCATCTCTCATCGCAGGGCCTTTTCTCAGACAAGTAATACGGCTGTCGTTTCTCCGGGTTAATTGCTGATGTACTGATGATATTTGCGGAAAGAGTTCTAAGCACAAACGACGAAGCCCGGGCTGCTGCATTGGATATCTCGAAAGCCTTTGACAGGATCTGGTATTCAGAACTTCTCCACAAGTTGAAAAGTTACGGTGTTTTCGAACACTTTTTTGAACTGATCAAGTCTTTCCTATCAAATCGTGAAATGAGTGTTATCCTGAACGGCTGCTCGTCTAGATCTTTTTCTTTTTTTTTTTCTTTTTTTTTTTTTACTAACGAATGTGTTACCCAGGGCGCCATCCTTGGTCTTATTCTATTTTTAATTTTCATTAATGGCATCAGCTCTCAACTTGGTATCTACGCTGACAACACAATTTACTAGTAAGGCTTATCAGTCTGATTAGGTCAAAATGGCATCCGATGTCCAAAACGACCTCAAGTCCGTAACAAAAAAGATGGCTTGGTAAGTTTAACGCCTTCAAAAATAACCTTCTCTCTATTAATCATTTGAAAAAACCCTTACTGCCTTCCATCAGCCTTGCTGATGCTAACCTCCAGGAAAGTGACTCGTTGTGCCTTCTCAGCATCACGTTCTCTGCTGATATGAAGTGGAAAGACTATATTGAATCCATTGCTAGGTCAGCTGCTAAAAAAGTCGGTTCACTATGTCGGTCGAGACAATATTTCACTCCAGAATCTACCTTTCATATCTATAAGTCTACCATTCATCCATGCTTAGAATATTGTTGTCACATATAGTCCGGTGCCGCTGCTATTTACCATGAGATCCTTGAAAAGATTCAAAGAAGAATCTGCAATATTATTCGTCCTGATCTGGTGGCTCAGCTCCAGTCACTTTCTTACCACCGTAACATTGCCACTCTATACCTTTTCTATAAATACTTTTTATGGTAATTGTTCGAATGAGCGCTTCGCTACGGTGCCTAGAGTTTTTGAATGTAAATGCAACACTAGACTGGCGTCGAGATCTCAACAATTTAAAGTTGAGCTGGCTAGATGTAGCCGTAAGTTCTATGCTAAGTTTCTTCTCTCGCACTTCTCGCTTGTGGAATCTCCTTCATGCTTTCCAGCCAACTTTAATCTGCAAAAATGTAAATGCAATGTCAATCGCTATCTACTGTCCTACTGATTATTCTCTTCTCTTTCTGTTCATCATTAATGTTTCTTTTCCTAATTCTTCCACAACATGTATCCCCTTGTGTTTTAGTGGCATTCCCCCTCGCTTGGGGTGATTCCGATTTAAAAAAAATTAAAATCAATGTTTTTAATCTTTTTCTTGGTGCTTTTTTCTTCAAATCTTTATGACGTGAGCTACAGGCAAATCAACTTCTATTCTAAACAAACCTTGTATGAAAAGTTATCGGCAACAAAATTATTTAATATTTGTACATTAAAATAAGTGTAATAAAAAGCAAACAATTATTCTTCATACGATGCAGTAATACGATTAATTTGTTCAAAGCAATAATGTTTTATTTATTTTTTTTATTTTTTTTTAAAGATACACTACTTTCCTCTTAAGGTTTAAGGAAATCATGGTTCTTTACATATTTCTTTTTTTTTTTTTTAATTATCCATGAATGCCATAGCTTCTGGGGAAAGATAGTAATTTCCTGTTGCCTAAATTCATAGTTTGGAATCCCTAGTGTTCTTTTTGTCATTCAAGTCTAGAAAGCCCAGTCTACTCTGTGGGATAAAGCCTTGATGAAAAATAAAACTGTTAAATCGAGATTATTTGCTTCTATTTGTGAAGAGATAAGAGCAAGTTGTGCACTAAGATTCGTTGGGTTCCAAGAGGTTCAGTTTTTTGGGGTTTTTTTTGAGGATATGAATTGAGAGAAATGATGCTTTGGAAAGTAATTTTCAAGAGAATCGGCAAACTGAATTTTGTGCTTTAATTCAAAACTAACTTTGGTGTACAAATTTAATTTTCTGGCATTGGATCATTTAAATAAAATAAACACAAACATGCAAGGGTTGGTGAAAAAGCTTGAGCAATGATAAACAAAATATGGAAAATAAAAGTGAAAGAGGGAAACTTTTAAATGTTTTCCCAAACTGCCGACTGTAATTTAGAATGTAATATTCTTAATGTTTTTTTTTCACTTTAATTTTTTTATCATTTGGCATTACTTGAAAAGAGAACAGATGGATACTCTTCCCAAATATCCAATGAAAAGAATTTGATTGGATTAGGAATCCATTTGTTTCAGTTGCAACAAATTATTGTCCGTGATAGAAAAAAAAGATAATCACAATTTATTAATGATACATAAAGAAGTGAATTAGATAGTTGCAGGATTTGTATTCCAGGGAAGCGTCTCCATATATTGCACAAAACCCGCTAAAATGATTTCGACAGTTTTTGCGAAGTTAACTCTTAATTGACAAATTTAAAGACGCAGAAACGTGGTGTAAGGTGACGAAACGATGAGTGACACTTTCAAACAGTCCACCAAATATTCAAGAATTGTGTTCTCATCTCATTAAAATAGCGAGCTTGATTTGTTCAGCTAATTAAAATTTATATAACTTAGGTGCTGTTATTTATTCGTAATTACTTGTTCACTAGTTAATTATTACATTTATCACAAAATCACTGATGTAAAATTTCAGGAAATCTTTTTGTAAGCATTGGTTTGGGAAAAGAAATATTTCACTCCATAATTCTTAACGAGAATTAGTAGAACCGGCTGACTGAACCAACACTAAAATGGAATAATGTGAAAAGCAAGAGGCGAGAAAAAGCTTCGTATTATATATAGTGTCCACCCAGAGATAGCCATATGCTATGAGAGATAAAGGACGGGAACATCCGTCTAGTTTGCCTGTCGATCGAGATCTGAGTTTTGCTGGCCTTATTTTTCCGATCGGGCGGAATTGTCATGTTTCTGTAAGGGTATATTATTATTTTTCTATCCCTATCCCTGTCAGCTGAAACAGAATGCTGGAGGAATGTGAATACTGAAAGATTTTTTCAAAATCTTGAATAGTTCCTTGAAAGGTGGATATAGGATATGCATTCTCGCTGCGTCTTGTATGAAAATATGAGTATACGACTATAATATTTTAGTAATGTAAGTTTATTTCTGACATTGGGTTGGAGGTTTTTATACCAAATTGGGATCTGGAAAGGAACCAAAAAACTTATATGTATCTTTCCCGAATTTGGTTTAATGGCACTGTCGCCACAAACGGATTTCATGCGTGGCTAAATCGGTCTGCAATCAGCAGGATAGGTACATTTTCACCAGGATACGATGCAGTGTGCAAGGTGGAGAAAAATGTTCTACTCAAGGTTTCTGAAACGAAAGAACGAAAACGACCAATCCTGATGTCGCATACGATTTCAATGTCATTGTTAGGAACACAAATATTTGTAAAACGTAATGAAGAAGTATTCTGAAGGTAGACCGGAAAGTTGATGGTTCATGTCGATGTGAAAGATTCTCTCCAGTTGCTGGCGGAAATATCTACAGCAGCAAAATATATCGGGATGTCTTGTCCAAAAAGATTCACATTCAGAAATGAAGCGTTAAAAAAAAATATATCTCCAGGTTTCATTGTTAGGCGTGGGGAATTATATTATTCTTAGTTTTTCAAGTGACGAAAATAGGCCAGCTTAACTGATTTGATATTTTAAAAAATTCACATTTAATACGGTTTATAACGGAGGAACGAGCTATATGAATAATGTCTACGTACGCACAAACGAAATGCAAAACAATAAAAATGATGGTCAGTGAATCTTCGGAAAGACTATCTTGTATTTCGCAAACCGAACTGAGCACGTAGAAACTCAAATATCTCAAACGGTGTTGTGATTCAGTCTTAGGGATGTCATTAGGCTCTACAAGAATTTAGTGGTAAGATTAAAAAAAACAAACATTTTCCCTTGTACAATTGCTTTAATAGCGACGCGCTTGTGGATATGATAGTGCTTTTAGCGCACTATAATATCCACAAGCACACAAAGTTTTAAATGCTTTTAAATTGTTTCAGTTTTTCTGGTACTAAGCGTCGTGGACGACTCGTCATGAGAAATAAGGAACATTCATCTATTTTGCTTGCCGATTGGAACCTATAGGTTTTACTGGCTTTAATTTTCTGCTTGCGTGGGATTGTCATACACTTTATATCTAAGGACATACAATTGTTTTTGTATCCATACACTTTGATCGATGATACGTGTAGAATAAATAAAAATAAAAGAACACCTATTACTATTAAATTCTAATAGGAATTTTTCACTCATTTTATGAAGCATTATTTTTAACCGATCAGTTCAAAATAAGGGATCTCTTCTAGAACTGCGGTTTCAAATTGAAAAAAAAAACATAAAATAACAAGTTTAATCTTTCCCAGCAAATAAGTTTTCACCCTTAAAATCTCTTTTACTTATAAATTAAATTGGTTGATTTTCCATGGTCAGAGGAACAGAACAAACATGGAATACATCTCAATAAGGGTGAAAAAACAACATCCAAAATATCGAGTATCCCAAACAAAGGACAGTGATTAAAGTTGAATTATGACTCGAAGTATTTAAAATAACATTTGACAACTAGATTGATCATTTGTAGCTTCATAAAAGAAACAGTTTGGGAAAAAATCGAAGACAAATCATCCAGATTATTCGTAAAGTCCATCTGTATGCAAATGATGTAAAAGATTAAACTAAAATCACTGAAACTATTTTTTTCTTTCAAATAAAACAAGACACAATCGCGGTGCGTCGATGTGAAATTACCAAAACATCCCAAGCAATTTGGATTCTTATTTAAGATTTTCTAATGTTATAAAATCAATTAAACTAAAACGAAACTTAACAAATGTGTTTTTTTTCTCCTGAAATGTCAACTTAATAAGGACGTTTAAGAAAATATTTTTGTTCCTTTAAAACGTTTTTTCTTTTCTTTTTGATAACTTTTAATTTTCTGTTATGAAAAAATATCTCCTCAAAATATAATAAATAAACAAAACAAGTGAAATAAAATAAAATTTTCCCTTCAGGATAAAATTTATTTACTTACTAAATTTTGCAAAACCACAAAATCGTTTATGTTCCGAAGCGATCACCCATATTGCATCAACAGATCAGTTTTAAATAAACTGAGGGCGCTTTTATAGAGCAAGTTTTAAAAAATAATTGCTTGAAAAATATTTTGTTACAAATTTTTATCTTATTTGCTTTTTTTCAAAATACTGAAAATAAATATGATTATTATCAAAGTTTAAATGTATGATTAAATTTAAATTAATATGAAATTTTGAGAATAATTGGCATCTTTTTGCGTGGTGTGGTTATTTACCCCCATCTCCCCACTGAGATGAGATGTCGTGTTTAATGTGGAGAACTCGAACGAGTACACTCGAGCCAACGACAAAATTTGCCCAGTGCCTGCAACCGTCGATTGCGCTGGTATCGGTATGACTACCACTCTCTAGTGCAATGTGGGTGTCGGGGTTCCAGCTGTTCCCCGGGACCGGGAACATCACCGTTTTTATTTTCTCCATCTGCGTCTCTGTCCGCAGCCAGAGCCACAACTAAGTCGCACTCTGACCGAAGACAGAGAAGCAACTGAGAGATGATAATATTACCCCACGGCAATTTTTTTATATGTGTGTGTGTGTGTGTGTGTGTGTGAGAGAGAGAGAGAGAGAGAGAGAGAGATAACGATGCGCAATGTATTGTATATTAGTCGATGCTGTTGTCGCTAACGTGCAGAGTCATTTGAATTAAGCATTTTTCAGTTTTCTGGAATGGTTGACAGCTTTTAAAACATATTTTCGTGGCCAAATATCGAAATTTAATATATTGAAGTTACCATTTTTCTAGTGTCTGTATGTTGGAATTTAGCACTTTCCAGAGCCCTATTTTCGTCACTTGAAAAACTAAGAACAATATAATTTCCCACGCCTAACACAATGAAACCTGGAGCTTTTTTTTTTTTTTTAACGCTTCATTTCTGAATGTGAATCTTTTTGTACCCTAGAGTTAAAAGCGCATTTCATTAAGTGAAATAACTTTCAAGTCTTAATTTTGTTGAGTTATTTATTAGGCGTGAAGGGATGATTTTTTTCTATCAAATTAAAGATTTTGATTGATTTAGTAAAAAGCTATTTCCGCTCTTCTTTCATTCTTTATTTTATTTCACTCTTCTTCATCAACGAATACTGAAATTACTAGATTTGGAGGAGATTTATAAAATCTGCGTGTTTTACATCTAAAAAGTTTCTCCTGAATTGTTTTATGAAATGTAAATAACTTTTCAAGCACAAATATCTCTGGTTCTATTTAGTAGGTTTTTATATTAGCATTTTCTATATGTCCAATCACAAAGATTGTAACGATTTAAAATGAAATTTTATACAAGTTTTGGGTGTATTTCGTTTTGTAACAGTTTTTAGTTTAAAATGCGTAGAGATACCTAAAATATTTAAAAACACGTTTTCGTTGTTAAATATCGACATATTTGGTTGAATATTGTAGTATCTTTAATTGCCTGGAATTTAGAATTTACCATATTTTAATTCCCAGATTTTTTTAGCGTCATCCATCGAGGTTATTTAGTTATAAATACATTCACCATTCGTCTAAGTTTGAAAATTGGATTTCCATGGCTTTTATTCGTTGACATTTTTAATTTGCTTTCTGTAAAAAAAGAAGAAATTATGTAAACATTTTGGAAAATATGAAATCAAAATCTTCAAAATGAGCAAAAGGTTCTCAAAATTTTTCTTTTCAAACGATACATTTTAGTTTCTTTTTTGTTTGAAATTTATTGGGAATTTACAATATTTTCCTTATGTTTTGGATTTTACGACCGATAACATTCTAAAACAAAGACATCGCCTGATATAGAGACAATCTTTGGAACACAAGAGTTTTAAAAGAATGTTACTTGGATGGATGAGTGCTAGAAAATACGGAATAGAATTGCAGTTGAAGAGAATTAAATTACGGGAATAGCATACCATGTGCTGAATTATTGATGCCTTTTCAATATTTTACAAACAAGTATAGGTTGAAAAATTAGTTTAACCTTTTGGTCTACTTTGATAAATAACAACGTAGGTTTTGAATAGCATTTCTTTTATTTTACAGTTAAAAGAGAGGAACCGAATCGAACCGTTTTAATTTTTTTTAAATCGTTGAGAGTAAAAATCAGTACCTTTCCGAGAAAGGAAAGTAAGAGCGAGTAAAAGAAACAAACATGTCTCTCTCTCTCTTTCTATCTCTCTCTCTCTCTCTTTCACACACACACACAGACCGATTGTCTAATAACATCGGGACAAGAGAAGCAACAGTTTTATTATACAGGAATTGATTGCTTTGTCAACACTAGTGAACGCACATTTCCCCATTGAGTTGAGAAACTATTTCTTTGTGAAAACTAGAAACTGAATACATAGTCGAAAACTTTTTTCAGAAACTTTTGTACATGCACACCTAATATTATTGTACTAGATACATTTGCCCCACGGCAGAAAAATCAGAATGTTTTCAACTTCATTTTTAAAATCAACTATTTTCTATTAGGATTCTAAGCCTCTACCATTTCATCTATTTTTCTGTTGTTTTCTTTGACCGGTCTCTTTTTAAATGGAAGCTGCATCTGGTCTTCTTCCAATTCATTATAATCGTTGTCACCAATACCATTGTCGATAAGGTCAGCCTCTACTTTTACATCCTTAGTCAATTCTATATCATCTAGATGTTCTTTCATCGTCATCGCCGTCTCTTCTTTTCTATCTCGCTTTAAATATGCTTGCAATTTACTCTCAACATCCTCATCATCCTTTACATTCTCACCATCTTTTTGCTGTGGCCATCCTGGGTGTTCATCGCATTTGCCTTGCTTCCTTCGATCAATTTGTTCCATAATATTCATTTTCAAACATTCTACGGCAATGCATTTTGAATTCACTTGAATATGTTCATCATCAACAGCGGAATTGTCATCATTCTGATGAGATTCCTCGATCGTATCATCATCATCATCATCATCATCATTGCTTACATCCATGAAGAAATCTTCTTTTGACGTGTTCTTTGGAACTAAACCATAATTATTTTCCACGCTCTCATCACTTTTCAAATTTAATGAGGTTCTTTCACACGTATTATGACATAGTGTCGGAGAATAACCAAAGTAAGAGTCTTTGGGTGAAAACATCGCCATCTTCTCTTCTGTCAGGGCCCCGAGGTTTCCATTCGGTATCTGTGGTTGTGAACGAACTGAAGAGGTAGGATATCGATTGATTGATTCACACCAGTTATTAACGCTGGTGCTCACTACCACAACGGCTGTGGAAGTTGTCGGCCCTTGACTGGCTAATGTCATAATTTGCTTGACAGGCTGCTTTTTGGTCAGAGGTCGAACAATGGACAAATAACCTTCGCCGTTCGGTCGGTCATTAAGACAAGAATGCGAATTAAGAAGGCTTTGATGAGAAAAATCTTTACGGCAATCGATGCACTTGTATGACGTCATAAAAATTCTCGGGGGTTTCCGTTTGATAATTTTTCCTGGTGATGCTGATTCGTGGTTGTTTGCCACTTCCAATGATGTCACTGTTGTGTTGATACGATGGTGATGATGATGGTGATGATGATGATGATGAGTATAAAGATGATGATTATTATCATTACTACTGCTGTCGCTGCTGTTATATACATGACGGTAGCGATAATTCTCATCACTCCTCTCACTGTCTTTTTTATCATTCATCACTTGTAAAGTGATATTCTTGTCACCTTCCATTGTGTCAGAGCCAATGCTTTGGCTTCTCGTGTCCGTGTAGGTCTGATTCAACCTATCCGGTAAGAGGAACTTCTTAATTCTTGGTATACCGATCGCTGTTTCGATTGGGGGTGATCGATAAAGATAAGTATCAACAGTCGGCGTACACACTTGAGACGTTGGGGAATTGTGATCAAAAGAGTTCTCAGGCATTTCGGTTACGACAGACACTTTTGAAAGCTCTTCGCTAAGTCCTTTCATCCCCGAGTTGCTTATCCCAATCCCGCCTAGAGTGCTCTTTTTGTTGTGTACCTTCTGATGTCTTTCTAAGTTACTCTTGTGGCTTGTGGCGTAGCTACAGAGTGGACAAATGAAGTCCTTCTGACCACTGTGTACAGACAAGTGACGTCGAAGCAAGGCCTTGCGACAAAAATTGCGGCCACAAACCCGACATCGGTAGCCGCTGCTATGAAACAGGCTGACGTGTTCCCGAAGCATTGCTTTACTACGGAACATTACTCCACAGCATTCAAGGATCTTTGGGCAGTCTTGATGCATGGTGATGATGTGTCTCTTCAGGTTATTTTTGCGGTCAGTTACATAGTGACACTGAGGGCACAGAAAGATTTTACGTCCTCTTTCACTTTTCTCCTGACCCTGATAAAACATTAGATTTCGGTGGGAGTCATGTGCCGGTCCCACGCTGCCAAGTAACCGTATATTATGATTATTACTACTGTTGTTACTGTTATTTTCAGCATCAGCAAGTGCATCTGTGGTCGTGTTTAGCGAATGGTTAATCATGCTTCTTGTGATCCCCTTATCATTAAGTAACGACAATTTATCTTCCACAGTGCGACTATTTGTTGAATGGCGCCCAATATGACGGCGTTCGTTGACGCCTTTGTTATTGTTATTTTCGTTGTTGTTTTCGTTGTTATTATTTTTGTCGTTTTCTCTCTGGAAACCGACTCCAAGTGTTCCGATTCCAACCGTTTCTGGATTTTTCATAGACAGAGCCTGGGGAAAGAAAGCCTTGGTAAAGGACGGGGTGACGGCCATCACATGACGCGAAAAAGGAATACTTTGTTCGATGGCTGCAGCGGCGGCAGCAGCAGCGACAGCGGCCCCAGCATACATGCTTGGATAGTGTGAAGGGTGCAAATTATAGTGAGAAGGATGAAGATATTGTAGTGAGTGGGTGTTGGGATTAGGGTGATGGGGAGGGAGATGTGGCTGTTGGTGCGGGTGTAGCTGGTGCGTGGGTTGAGATAGATGAGACATGTGGGGGAGATGGGCTTTTCCTGTATGCAAGCTCAGAGCAAACCCATCCAATTCGTTTTGCAGAGCTAGGAATGGTATCCCCAACTTGCTCCGAATTTGCAGGAGAGAACGTGTCAGAAAAGGGTTTCCAAAATCATTGGTTAACATTCTGGTTGTCTGATTTTAATTTTAAATCAACGATTCTGATATTAAAATCTTCTTTTCAAGCTAGAGTTCGGCTTTCTTCATGAATTTGTAAATCTTTGAAGAAACCTTTTCTCTTATTTCTTTTTATGCTAAACTTACGTACAAGTGATCGAGTAAAGAACTTGTGAGTAAATGTACTTCTCAATTAAATCCAATTTCCTCGTATATTTAACAGAATTAATGGATGTACAAAATGAAAATAATTAAATTATTAGAATTAATTAAAATTATTTCTAATTACAAATCAAGCAAATGGATCCGGAAACATCTTGTGATAATTTTTGTCACTGGGTTTTTAGTAAAATTCAAGACTTTCAGAATTAATAATATTAATTGATAAAAGGAATAAGAAAACTTTACAAAATTAAATTTAAAAAATAAAAATCGTGAATTATTTTTTATGAGATATTTTTAAATTCCTTTGTAATTTTTCTTTGAACTTTCTATCAACTTCTGGGTATAAGAAAAAATGGATAAATTGATAGTGAATTAAAATCGTAGATTTTAACCATTCGATACTCCAACTTGATTAAATGAACGATGTTTTCGTGTCAATAAAAGAAAATTACAGTCTTTTATTTTTACTTGTATTCAGAAGAGTGGTGTTTCTTTTGTTGACTTCAAAGTAATCCCTTTTAAACGTCCAACAGTGGGATTTTGCTGAAATCCTGAAAAGTGAAAACAAAGCAAAAATGATTATAATTCAGTACAAACAGCAGAAGTAACATTAAAAATACTAAAGAGTCATTTGTTTTTCTTCTGACGCCGGTAGTCACGATTACAAGCAATTCAATGGATAAATTGAGTGAATATAAATTTGATGGTATTGTAATTTTTGTCTGAATTTCAATGAAGCGGAAGTTATTGGAAAATAAAATGATTGACGTAATTAGTACACATGCTATGTTCAAATAATCTATTCAATGTATAGATGAAAGTTTTAATTAGAAAAGAACATGTATTAAATTTAAGCCCCATCCACAAATTGACTCCTTAGTTAATACTTCTACGACTAATCTGTTATCTTGTAAGGTGTGACTCTAATCGTTGTGGGAGGCAATGTAAAATTATTGAAAAGGCAAAGCCATATTAGAATGACTATTACGAGTTATGAAATAGGAAGTACGCTTACCTATCTATATAGAAAATAAAATAATACAAGTTGTTTAAAAGAAAAATATACTGAAAGTAAACAGGCTTTTATGGCAAATTTTCTAACTTAGGATAAAAATATGGACACCCAGTGAGGATCGAACTCACTACTCAGTCGTAATTGATCTAGCGAGACAGGTTTGCTATCCATTACACCACATCGAAGTGGTAAAGCAGCAGTTTTATTTTTTATGAAAGTAAACAGATATGATGATATGTAAGCAGACGACATGTGGTTTGTCTATTCGCTTTAACGAGCTTTCATTCATTCGCACACACCCACACAAAAAACAAAAATCGGATGCACTCTTACGTCCTTGCATAAACTGACATTTAATACACTCACATAAGAGGTTTATAAACACATCCAAATACATGCTTCATTTCCTCACCGCAACCTCAGAGTCGTTTCAACGACAGGCGATAATACGTTTGCCTCCTACTTCTGATCTTTAAGCAACCATTTCCTTTTTCATTTGTAGCCATTTGATTTAATAAGCAATCCGCCTTCCTTCAGTTTCCACCATCATCTTTAGTGATTGTCAAATCGATACAAAGAACGAAGAAAATGTTGACATTGTTTCTGGGTCATCGAAAACAACCAGCCTAGAGGCCTGCACAACTTTTTGATCAGCCATCATAGATTGGCTGAGGCACTTGTTCGGTGGGAGAGAAGAAAGAGTAGCTTGAAATATCAAGATGGTCATAATGATGATCTGAAATGTGAAACTGGTAATATTGTCCATTAAGGATTAGGGGAAAAGACGCTCGCATTAATGCTAAGGGTTGCTAGGATGTGGCGGTGACGGAGAATTTCAATCACGAAGTACACTCCAGCGTATGCATTGAGGAATATGTATGTGTGTGTACAGCGTACAAGAATATTCATATATATATATATATATATATATATATATATATATATATATATATATATATATATATACCTCCAAAGATTGACTAAAAAATTAGCATACATGCTGCAAAAAATGCCAAAAACTTAATAAAAACACCCTTTTATCGTCAAAATCTTTGTTATTGCTAAGGGGGAAGATAAAGGAATTTTTTTATATGAAAATTATTTTTTTAACCCTTCAACATGGAACCATAAATTTGTATGGGATATTTGACCGTCTTTTCCGATGAAAAATATATTGATTGGGAAATAAGATAATTGTTGGATTTTAATGAAACTTTCAAGACTTATTCAGAAACGAATGAAATTATATTTAAATGTTTCTTTTTAAGAAAATCTTGTTAAAAATATTTTTTTACATCTGTTACCCTTCTCCCTCTCACTTATCTAATTTGGAGAAATTCCTTCTTGTAGCGCTTCATATTTATATTAGTTATAAGGACAAGTCCTTGGAGAATTTAATTGAAATATCTTTTGTCAAACGGAACATCTGCTCTCAATCTTAAAATAGAAAATGCAATAAAACTAAGACATTATTTAATAAGAAAAGCTTTAACTCTTTTATGAATAAAATATATTATGGATACTATTGTCTTATAAAAAAACTTTTTCGATGAATAATGATTTTTTACAAGGATTGTTTACATTTTTGAACATTTTAATTTGAATAATTTGTAAACTTTTAAATTCTGTATGTATTTTTTAGCGGTCAAGTAATATTGTTATTAAATAAAAATTGTATTTACCAATCATAAATGGAACCGATTACTACAATTCAGCAACCTTAGTATTTTAAAAAGAATTTTGAAGCTTATCTAAGAGATAGAAATGAATAAATATGGATTCGAGAACAAACCAATGTAAGCGGGATAGAATTGATTAAGCGATACAGTGGAGAAGGTTAAATTGCAAGAAGGAAAAATAAGAGAAGCAGCAAAAGGTTGGTTGAATTGTAGATAATAGACAGCAAACACAACAGAAAATGGAGTGATGAGATAATGGGATAATTGGTGTTATCTGGTCAGAGATGTGTCCAACATTGAACTCCTAGTGGCTGCTGCTGACATTATATATATATATATATATATATATATATATATAGAGAGAGAGAGAGAGAGAGAGAGAAGGGAGGGAGAGATACACAAATATTGATTGAGCAATTTATTTTTTATGACTTATCAACCATTTGTGGGTTTTTTAAAACCAAACTTATTTTGGAGTGTAAGAATAATCATTTTTCTTTGGGAGTGAATATAGCATTAACAGTTTTTGAGAATGTTTTCCACATACAAGTCCTGATATTTATCCCATAGCTGGGAGGAGGAAATGGATTAATACATTTCCCAGGCGCATTTGCGCCTAAAAGAATATAACGAATCCAACTAGAATTTGAACTTGTTTTTGGGATTTCTCATTCCTAGTTACTATCTCGACGACAGACAAGTAGACAGAAAGAAAGGGGCATAGGATCATGTTGATATTCATAGAAATCTGCTGTGACAGATTAGATACAATAACGGGTAAACATACTGAGGCAAATAAGAATAGCTAGATTAGATAGTTAATAATAGCTAGTTTTACAAAGTTTAATAACTTTTTGACAGAATCCTAATGACGGAGAACTAATGAAGCAAAGATACAAGATAGGATAAGAGAGACGAGAATGAGAGAGAGAGAGAGAGAGAGAGAGAGAGAGAGAGAGAGAGAGAGAGAGAGAGAGGTGAAGCTAAATTATTTGATTTTGTTCTTCAACCAAGGAAACTCGTAATCAATTCTTTCATAATTCCTTATCTACTCTTTTTGTTCTTAATGTTTGATTCTAGTTTTGATGTCTGAAAAATAGTTTATTTTTTCTTTCATCATTTCTTCTTTATTAGATGCTTCCCTGCACCTCTCTCCACGAGTGTACCACACTCAGATTTTTCTCAGAATGCGAACAAGATGACCGCGGGTTGGAGGAGGCTGTTGTCTTGTGTTGGACGATCATGAAAAAAGATTCAGCCAGGCAAAATAGCTATTGGCGATGATAGATGATGAAGAAAAAAACGGCTATTGTTCAAAGATGGAAAACGCTGGTAGACCGCGCTCACCACTGCGTGGCCCTCGACACCACTTCAGCTGAGATGCCGAATGAAGAATCAAAGAAAGAGTTAAGAGTGTGTTCATAGTCGACCGACCAACTTATTGGGGCGCACACACCTACACAATCACCCACAAACGTAAACGTATAATTACGCACCCTCATTGATACAATAAAGACGCGTGCGCTCATATACATTCCTTAAATTTATCGTGTACACATACTCACACACATAAAACCCTGCATACACATTGATACAGATGAATACAAGCATAAAGATTTGTAAACACATATAGTATTATAATAGAAAAATGAAAGCAAGCGCACATCTTGGTATGCGCATATATTTGAACGTATATAAACGCTAGTAACTGCACACTCACATACACAGTGATACACAGAGAAAAACATATATATAGTGAGAGAGAGACTTACATATATTCCATCATAAACGTGCGACGCATAAGCATAAATGCCACACGCATGCATAAACGGACAATGACACAGCTACACACATCTTTGCATTTCCACATGTAAATCCTTTCTCGTAAAACTCACATTAAAGCATAAATAGACATTTTTTACGTTTTATCATTGCATTTGCATCGTATTTATTTAAGGAAAAACTTGGCTTTCACTGGGGAGCAAAGGACAACAAAATTATACTACCCCATTACTCTTCCTATTATTTTAGGTGATTTTAGTAATGATGTCGTCTCCATGGCTTTCAATCCTCACTTGGTTTCCTCTTCTTTCTTTCCAAATGCGCCAGTAATGATGAACACACCTGTCACTTTTCAAATTTTTTCTCTGCAGTTCTGTTTCAATTTTAACAAAAATTACTTGATTTAGTAAACAATCGCAAAATATAATTTCACTTTTAAAAATAGCTTGGGTATTTTTAGAAGTGAAGTTACATATAATTGCATCAGTTATTTGGCTATTTTCTTTTTAAATTTTTATTTATGTAGACCAAAATATGAAATATAAATTGCTTCATGTTTGTCGAAAAGCGTTGAGACATCGTTAGCACCAGCTTGGTTATGTTAGACACATTTATGTGTGACCGCCACACACACACACACACACACACACACACACACACACACACACACACACACACACATATATATATATATATATAAAACAAACTACTGATCGTATTTAAATGCACCATTTTTAAAAAACAATTTGTGACAGGCGTCGAAATGTATTTAGTTTACAGCAACATGGAACACAAGAAATTATGGGTCAAGTGAAATGATTCATTTATTCAGAATGCTTAATGTTTTTCATTAAGAGCATTCTGAATAAATGTATCGGTTCTCTGGAAGGCTGCAAAAAGTTATTTGCTGAGTAAGACAAAAGTCTCTGGGAGGATGAAATTATGAAGTCATCTGAAAAGTAGCCGAAGATATTGAAACAAAATGGTAAATGTGTTTTTCAATAAAGTTAATGCTAAAAGTAAAATTAAAAAATACTTCAAACTTTTGGGTGTCCATTATGTTAAAGCTATCGAAATTATTTTTTAAACGGAGTTAATCTAAGAAACAACTGAGTAAATATCTTTTTTTTACTGATAGTAATTTTATGAAAATTCTCTTGTTTGTATTGTAGATTATAAGGATGATTTAAATTCTGACAATAAAATATATCGGCTGACTGATTCTGACAGCTAGAACCATTGGTGAAAATATAATGTTTGAGCTTTAGAGAAGAATCTTTTTCTACTGTATTATCTAATTGTTTCTTATATTTTCGACTCTTACACGAAAAAGTTATGGAAAATGTTATTCGTGAGTTTGGAGTAAAATTCATGCATTTTGACATTTCTTCAAAGATTCATGGTAACGAGAAAATAGTCGTCTCATTGTTTATTAGTGAAATTTATCAATTCAACTCGAATTTTAAATGGAAACAATTACAGTTTACTGAAAATAATACATTTTCTAACAAGGGTGTTCATTTTTGTTTTATATTGAAGGATATATATATATATATATATATATATATATATAGAGAGAGAGAGAGAGAGAGAGATAATATTAGTGGTTAATATATATATATATATATATATATATATATATATATATATATATATATATAGAGAGAGAGAGAGAGAGAGATAATATTAGTGGTTAATATATATATATATATATATATATATATATATATATATATATATATATATATATATATATATATATATATATATATCTAAATATATATAAATACATACATATATATATAAAAATTTCCAAGGGGATAGAATCCAGGTAGAATTCCATGTCCAGGACAGAGTAGGATATGATAAAAAGGCTTAAACACTAATATTCCATGGTTATAATTTATTACACTGGAATCGTAATTACGATCCAATTCATCAGAACTACTAATTCAAAAAGAAATCAGAAAAAATAACTCCAGGAATAAAAAATAAAATTTAGTGAGAGTGTATGTATGAGAGTGGGGGACGAATGTCAGAGGTAAATGAAAGCTCTAGAGAGGGGTAACAGACAAGAGAAGAACAGGAAGGCCTAAAAGTGAAGGTGGGGATTAAAATTTAACAGAGAGAAGTTTTAAAGACAAGAGCTAAATGACGGTTTAAATGAGTGAGATACAGATAAATATGAATAATTTTCCGATGCATAATTCATTACTGAATCGCTGACCTAAATTAGATTAAAAACCGACAACGGAAACGTGTGTATACATTTGTGGTGACACTATGCACAATAAAAGACGATATAATCTAAACTTAAAAATCAGAAGAACACATGTAACATTCCAAAAGTTCTTAAGAGTAATTGCTGCCTAAAATTTGAAGGCGGGTAAATGGCAAAGATTTAAAAAACTTAAGATAATCAATGTTTTGTTATAGGAGAATAAAGGATGTTAATTAGGATTTAAACTTTTATATCGGTTTTCTTCGCATATTCCCAAAAATAAAGCTTAAATATTCGCACATTAAAACCAAGAGACAAACAGTTAACGAATCGGGAAGTCAATTAAGCACGCGCTTACTGATGGACATAGGTATAAATTCTAACAAATGAGGACCTGATTTAAATATTCTATAAACATTTATATAGTATATATAATGTTTTGTTAAACGATAATGGTCCTGGATCATGTTGGACATTCAAGTACCTACTTGAATGACCAAACAGAACAAAAGAAGTAATTGTCATAGGAAATAATTTTTAATCACAAAGTACTATCAAAAACGCCAATGAAGAAATTAATTTACACGGTTAAAGAATAGACAACGTTTATCATTCAGGCAACGTCTTGTGGTTCAGGTTCTAGAAAGTGAATTGCAGAAAGGAGGTGGTTGTGAGACTCATGTTACTAATCAGTCACACTTTTTGCTTATCAAGTATTGGTCCACATTGAGCATGTTTTTCAGACTTATCTTATTAACAGTTATATTTAAAAATTTCCCCATAGACAACACACACACACACACACACATATTGTTTTAAGGTATGCTATATTTATGGATAAAAGTGATCAATATCAGAGATACAGCGTATATAAATATAAAAGTGGACAGTGACCTGAACACCGAGTGGCATACTTGAACGCAATCTTCAGACCATGTGTATGGCGTGGTGGCTCGCCTATTTATATATTCTGGTCATGGGGTAATATGGATAGCAAGGTCAGTTATTTCCGGTTTATTGTGTTATTGGAGCAACGGTTATATTTCAAATAGCCTCAATATCCTTCAGAATAATCTTAAATATAATCCTTGTCGTCTACCCAATCACCGTTAGGATAATGCAATAAACCAGAAATAGCTGAATTTGTTACTCCTAATGCTCCATTAACCGGCATATATAAATAGTCGAGCCACCACACATTACCACAGATTGCGTTCAAGAATGAAACAAATTGTCATCAGCCAGTGACCTCAGTATATATATATATATATATATATATATATATATATATATATATATATATATATATATATATATATTGATATGTATTTCTGTGTAGATTTCAAAGCAAGGTTTCTTTTTTATGAAGCAATTTTGGTTTACAAAAAGTTCACCTGAAGTAACATTTCGTCATAAAAATGTCACACAGATGTGGACATGTTCACACATGGGCATTTTTCTTATTCTATTCATAAAATACAGTTTTTGTGAATTCCATTTATCTGAAAATTTCAGAATTCAACGTTTAAATCATTTAATTCTTGGAAAGTATAACGGTGATATGATGTAGAGAAAAGAGCCAAAGAGAGAATGAAAAAGAGAATGAAAGGTGGAAATGAGACAATGATTAAAACTTTAAAAAGTGTGTATAAGAGAGAGAGAGACAGAGTGAGAGAGAGGTTGGAGAGAAGGAGGGAGAGAGAAAGCGAAAAGACATCGTAAGTGGCAGTGAAATTGGAATGAAAGGGAAAAAGAGAAACATTTAATGAACAGGAAAAGTAAAAATAGAAAAAAAAATTCTAAAATTGTGAGTACGAGAGAGAGAGAGAGAGAGAGAGAGAGAGAGAGAGAGAAAGAGAGAGAGAGAAATTACTGAAATGTGCGTAAAAATATGTAAAGGACAAGTGCGTTTAAAAAAGCCAGAAAAATTGTTATTGTCTTCTGCCATTGATCGGCAGATCACCACTTGTCTTCTTGGTTGGTCAAACCGACGTCTCCCATTACACCAGATTAATCAATTAATTAATTACATTGCCATAATACGATGCTGCACAAGCGCTGTGTCATGTTAAGGTAATGCAGACAATCAACAATAGTATCAAGAAAAAGAAAAGAAAAGGAAGCCATTCGTAGGGGAGATATTATTGCGTGAAAGAAAAAGAAGGAAAAGATATGTCGGATTAAAATTCCGTTTTAACAACCGGAATACCGAGTGAATAATACTAAGTGAGGAAGAGCGGGATCGAAGTGGGGAAAGAATCATTTAGACTTGGAGATTTGGATTTGAGGCAATCATTGATCATTTTTTACCTAGGAGCTTTGTTAGAGAATGTAATCCTACTAAATATAAAAGCTACAATCTATCTTTGTGTACATGTACGAGAAAGTGCTGAAAAGTTACTTTGGGTCACTTCCCAAAAACTGACCAAATTATTAAAATAATCTTTTTTTTGTGTGCCATTTCGTATATACGTATTTCAAAAGATAATTGCAAAATAATTGTGAAATACTTTAATGTAAGTCTATTGATAAATGATATTTACTCATAGACATGACACAAAGTGAAGCGACCGTTTTCATTCTTGAAAAAATTGGAAGTCAAATGAGAAGGCATTTTACAAACCTGATGGGCCTGATGCAATAAGATTTACTAGCTAAAAAAACATCATATTTCCGTCTAATTAAAACATTGCTGAAAAAAGAATTATTGGAACTTTATGTTGTGTCTCTCTGAGTGCCTAAATTCAGCGTTCTCAGGTTGGCTTGTCAGTAGTGATTATGGAAAATGCTTCACCTTAGATGTCTTTTCATTATTTACATGTATTTCTCGTAACACTAGAAACATCAACTCATAGTGATGTAGTGAATGCGGAATAATAATAACTCCCTTTACCCACTCCCTTCAAATCCGGAGGACTGAGGGAAGAGACAGAAAGGAATTTGCGAACTTAAGTGAAATTTTCTTTGGACCAATGAAAACCTTGCCTTTACAAAAATTGGCCGGCTAGCTGAGAAGAAGACGGGAATAAATTCGCGAGCCTATGTGAAATTGTTTTGGACAAATGAAAACTTTGTCTTCACAGAAATTAGCCGTTGAGCCCAAATTCCTTTTGATATAAAATGAGGGAAAAAATTAAAATAATCAGAGAAGAGTATCTGAAGTCATGTGAAATGTTTCGTTTCTGTTCACCGCGTCCAGCATTGAAGTTTTCGCCAGTGTAAAATTACTCGCCAATGATATATTATTGTCTTTTAACCAAGCATGCGGCACTTCAAAGAATTTTGTCTCAACACTCCAAGAAAGCTAAGTATCTCTCTTCATCTACTTTTGAACGTATGCAAATCATATATCACGTAGTGGTCACCAGTTATAGTGGCGTGGGCTTAGGGGTTAAAATGAACAATTGATTATTCTCTGCCAAGAAGATTAATGGAGGATGGTAATGACGAGTAAACATACTGGTAATTCTAACAAATCAAGATAAAGAATTTATTTACGAATTTATACACTTGAAGTTGTGTCAGTAGTTCGTTTCAGGTAAATAAATTAGAAATTTTAAAAATCTGTATTTTTAACGAATTTCTTGGATTGTTGAGATAAAATTCTTTGTAGTACCGGATGCTTGGTTAAAAATCGATAATATAATTGGTGAGCAATTTTACACTGGCGAAAACTTTGACGCTGGACGCGATGGAGAGAAGCGAAACCTTTTACAGGACTTCAAACACTCTTTTCTGGTTAATTTAATTTTTCTCCACATTTTATTTCAAAAGGAATTTTGCACAGGCTCGCTATTTTCTTTTATTTCTTCTTGGCTCAATGGCTAATTTCTGTGTAGACAAAGTTTTCCTTTGTCTAAAATAATTTCACGTAGTCTTCTCACCTCGCCGGTCAATCTCTGTGAAAGCAAGGTTTTCATTGGTCCAAAGAAAATTTCACATTCCTTTCCGTCTTTTTTCTCAGTCCTCCGATTTTGAAGGGAATGGGTAAAGGTAGTTATTATTATTTCGTACTTAGCAATTGAATTGTAACAATTGTTATTTTATGACTGGGTTCGTATTCTTACTTGGTTCGTATTCTTCAGGAGCTCAGTGTCAGTAAATGTATTTGAGTTGGTTCACATTATTCAAGCAAACGCCTTGGTGGAATTAATTGATTCCACCAATCCGCTTACTGCTACAAATGCAAGTCAGTCATATTGGCAAACTTCATTTGAAGATCTTATTCCATAACCTGATAACCTCAATTCAACCTCGATCAGACCTCATGTCATGTTATAGCAATATTCAAAATTTAAGAATTAAAACACTTAACGTGTAACATCATTTTAAAGTAGGTACCACCTACTATTCGCTAAAAAATTAACATACCATGATGAAAAAATGCCAAAATCTTAATAAAAACAAAAGTTAATCGTCAAGATCTTTATCTTATAATTAAGAGGAAAGAGCAAAAGTTTTTTTATTAAAGTATTTTTTATCTTTTTTAGAACATTCAAAATTTTGGTTAAAAATCTTGTTTTTTTTTTGTTTTTTGCATTAGCCAAAGATTAGAAAAAAAATAATTAGAGACTGTTTTTGTTGTGAAAAACACATTGATTTCGAAATTCTTGCAAAAATCAAATAATTGTCGGATTTTAATAAAATTTTCAGGATTCACTTATTCACAAATAAATGTAATTATTTTAGAAAATTTGGCTTAGAAAACCATGGTAAAAAAAAAATTATTTTACATTTGTTACTCCTCACCACTACTTATTTTAATTTTATAAAATTTCGAGAAATTAAATTTTGTCCCCTTTGACCTTTATATTAGTTAAAAGCAGAACTCCTCGGTGAATTTAAATCATCAATTTCTTTTTGTAAAACAGGAACAGTAGTTACCAAAAATCTACTCTGAATCGTAAAATAAAAAATGCGATAAAGCTAAGACTTTTTTTTAATCGCTATCACCCTAAGCAAGGCTGTACAGCCACTAAAATTCAAGAGATTACAGGGTGTGGAGGAATTAGGAATAGAAACATTAATAATGAGAAGAAAGAGAAGAGAGTAAACAGAACGACAGTAGATAGCGAATAATGTTGCATTTAAATTTTTGTAGATTAGAGTTGGCTGGAAAGCATGGAGCTGGAGCTACAAACGAGAATTGCGAGAAAAGAAACTGTTAACAGAGAAGTTACGGCTATATTTAGCAAGCTCAAGTGTAAATTGATGAGATCTCGACAGCAGTCTAGTACTGCGCTTAAATTCATACAGTCTAGATACCATAGCGAAGAGACCATCTGAACAATTACCATGAAAGCATTTATAAAAAAGGCACATAGAGGCAACCTAACGGCGGTGGGCAAGTGACTGAAGCCGAACCACCAGATCAGGACCAATAATATTGCTGATTCTTCTTTGGATCTTATCAAGTAGCTCCAGTTAAATCGTAGGGGCACCAGACTATATATGGCAGCAATATTCTAAGCATGGACGAATGGTAGACTTATAAATATGCAAGATAGATTCAGGAGAGAAGAATTGTCTGGCCTGACACAGTGAACCGACTTTCTTAGCAGCTGACCTAGCAATGGATTAGCTGACCTAGCAATGGATTCGATATAACTTTTCCACTTCATGTCAAGTCACTTTACTGGAAGTCAACATCAGCCATGTTGATGGAAGGCAAAGAGGGGTCTCTCAGATGATTAATACAGAGAAATTTAGATTTGGAGGCGTTAAAATTGACAGGCCATTTTTGCCCCAGTTAACGACGGTCTTGGGGTTGTTTTGTACATTAGCTACCATTTTGACTTTGTTGGACTGATCAGCTTTACTATCGAGGCAGGAGTAAATTGTTGTGTCGTCAGCGTAGATACTAAGCTGACGTCACCGGGAAAGTCGTTAATGAAAAAGCTTCTAATTGCTTTTATGAATAATATATATATATTATAGACACCATATATAGGTTCGAGGTAATGCTTTCTCCATCATAGGTTCTGGCAGAGGATAGAAAAATTGTTTATAGTTACGTTGTTCTGGAATTGTCATCATTGGTCGACTGAACTTGCCTTGTTTCAATGACTTTTGTTTTGTTATTGTTAGTTACTTTATTCAATAAAAACGATAATATATTCTTTATAGACACTATTGTCTTAAGAAAACTAATTTCAATGAACAATGAATTTTAACAAGAATTGTCTTCATTAATAAATAATTAGAATAACTTAATTTAATTAATAAATAATTAGAATAATTTATAATGTTTTAAATCTTTTAAAATTTTGTCTTACTTTGTCCCAGTTAGGTGGTATTGTTATTAAGTAAAAAAATTTGTACTTATCATAAATAAAAAAGCGTATTACAATTTAGCGACCCCCAATATTTTAAAAAGAAGTTAAAATTTTTTGTAAGTGTATAAACGTACTGATTTTTGTAAATACACATCATTATCAGAAAATGACAGTGATAACTATAGTAAATAAAAAGTACCTAAAATTTAATAAAACATGAAATTATTTAGAATGTTTTCCTAATTTTTTAAATTTACTGGATAGTTAAAAATTATATAAAACAGGCGCGCAAGTTATATTCATCAAGCAAATTTTATAGATATCTCCATAAAATTAGATAAACCTCCGTCTGTCAATCATTTTGTCAACCTACCGCCGTGTTAAAAATGCATTTCTTCGATAATTTAAACTTAAAGTAAGTAATATTTGTTTCAAATCAGATTAATTAAACATTAAATGATCTGATATTCCCCAAATAAAGTATATTTTGTATAATTCGCCTGTCAAATTTATTGTATTTGACCTGTTGTTCTGAAAATGGAGTTTTATATTCCTTTGTTTGTGTTTATTAACATATAAAAAACTGGCATCATATGGGCATTAGATTCAGAGAAATGGATGAAAATATTCAAAATTGATGGGTGTATGGGTGTACGAATAATTTCGCTGTTGACTGTATATATATATATATATATATAGAGAGAGAGAGAGAGAGAGAGAGACAGACAGACAGACAGACAGACAGACAGACAGACAGACAGAGAGAGAGAGAGAGAGAGAGAGAGAGACAGGTTCGTCCTCTGAGTAAAGGTAAGTGCAAGGATTTTGTTTTGTAATAATCTTATTGGTTTTTAAAAATTTTAAATTTAAGAACACTTATAAATATTAAACAGGTTAGCCGAGAAGTCGAGGTAAGCTATGAAAGACTCCAAGTGACAGAATTCAATGTCTCATAAACGAAAGTGAAATAATATTCCTGGATTTTTTAAAAATTCAAATTAGTATTTAAATTATTTTAGTTTGGGATTAGTTTATGTGATATGTATTTTAAATAACATGGGGTTATAAATTTAACTGTTTTTTCTTTTCATTTTTTATAATTACAGTGGCTTTCAAAAGTCTACGCCCCCTTTGAAAATTTATGTATTTTGTATAATTTAACAGGGAACAACTTTTTTTCAATTCCAATGATTGTTAAATAATAAACAGATCCATCACACCTTCCTTTGATATAAAAATTACATTTAAAAAAATTCACACTGATTCTTAAAATCATATAACTTAGAAAAATGTCTTTGCAAAAGTCTACACCTTCCAGATATTATACTGTGTTATCACGTAGTTTATTATTGATGTATACAATCCAGAACAATCAAAAGTGACATGTGCGTTCTACCATAACAAACAAACTTGGCTAGTCTATTATTTTGCTATATAAGTTGATTTAACTGCCTACATTCACCGCATTGTTTCTTGGTGTGTTGGTCTTTGGAACCACAAAGGTGTCCAACTCTGGAAAGAAAATGGGAAAGCCTCTGTCTCAGAAACTTAAAAACCTTATTATTCAAAAGTACAATGAAAATAATGGCTATAAAAAGATTGCAAAAACTTTAGAATTGCCCCTAAGCACTGTTAAAACTGTAGTTAAGGCGTTGTTAGTGCACAAAACCACTGCTACCCTACCAAGATCTGGGAGATCGAGCAAACTTACCAGAAGAACAAAATCAAAACTGGTCTGGGAGGCAACCTTCAACCCTAGCGCAACACTGGAAGACTTTAAAGTTTCAGTTTTCAGTACTGGGACAGATGTCCACGCATCTACAATTTCCAGAGTATTGCACCGGTCTGGCCTGCAAGGGAGGGTAGCTAGAAAAAAGCCCCAACTGAAGCCTATGCACAAGCAAGCTAGGCCAAACTTTGCCAAAAGTCACATCAATGATTCCATGACCATGTGGCGAAAGATTTTGTGGTCAGATGAGACGAAATTTGGAAAAAATACGAAACGCTACGTTTGGCGGACAAAAGGCACTGCTCACCAACCTCATTACACCGTCCCCACTGGCGGTGGCTCGATCATGCTTTGGGCCAGTTTTTCAGTTGCAGGGCCTGGAGAGCTGGTAACCATCCAAGATGTCATGGACAGTGTCAAGTACCAAGAAATATTGCAGGCAAACCTGCAGAAGTCTGCTAGAGCTCTGTGCAATTTCAAGTTTCAACAAGATAACGACCCCAAGCATGTGTCAAAAAGCACCAAAGCTTAGTTTGCTAGCAAGAAAATCACAGTTTTGGAATGGCCCAGCCAGTCTCGAGACCTCAATCCTATAGAAAATCTATGGCGAGATCTTAAGCTGGCTGTGCACCAACGTTCCCCATCCAATCTGACACAGCTCGAGAAGTTCTGCCACGAAGAATGGCAAAAACTGCCAGCAGACCACTGCAGCAAGCTCGTGGAAAGCTACCCAAGGCGTCTGCAGGCTGTAATTGACATTTTTCAAAATTATATTTGTTTAAGAATCAGTTTTAAATTTTTCAAGTGTATTTTGTGTATTAAATAAAAGTGTGGTAGATCTGCTTATTAAAACAAATTATTGGTGTTTAAAATATTAATTGTTCCTATCAAAATAAACAAAATACATCCAGTTTTCAAGGGGGTGTAGACTTTTGCAATGCACTGTATGTAAATTGTCTTGGGAAAGTAGCAATTCTTTCAGGAATGGAGATATTTGAAAAAATCCGAGACGCATGTTATATTTTGATAAATTTCGATAAAGTAACTTACTTAGACGGAAAATTCTCGAGAGTGTCACTATCGAATATTATCAAAATACAAGTTTCTCAGAGTCAATGGTCTTGTGCTCCTTTTCCTCCTGTAAAATGTGTTTTATGACATTCCTTAAAATATATAACTCTATATATATTAGAAACTATTTCATTACTACGAACATTTCAAATAATAAGACTGCTAATTATGAAAATATATGCACACAAAGTTCAACACACCACACACATACCTTTACAAACAAAAATTGCAGTTTTAAATTTTAGAATAATTGTGTGTGTGTGTGTGTGTGTGTGTGTGTGTGTGTGTGTGTGTGTGTGTGTGTGTGTGCGCGGTCTCGAGAAACTTTATTGGAAGTTTATTTATTGTATTCATTACGCCCATAACGCTGTAACATTGATTCAGTCATCAGAGAATAATGAATATCAGCTTGATCGTACATCGTACCATAAAATACCTAACAAGAAAAGCAGTATATTATTCATAATTGTGATTGAAAACCAGTCTGATTTTCACATTAATTAATGCAGATTACATATAAGAAACTACAACAAAACTGATACAAAAAGCAAATGTTGAACCAAGAAAACAAGGTGCCCCTACCCCCCCAAAAGAGAAGAAACATGGAAAATTCAAGAATTAAACAAAGGAATTTTCAGGTGAAATAACATGAATATATTTGTCAAGAGGAAACTTCATGAGATAAACAACATCCCTGGTTAATTATAGATAAGAAAATGTGTAGTAGAATAAATTATATTAAGACTAAGGAAAATTAATGACAAAATGGAAAACACTTTTCGTATGATGCGTTTTGTCTTTTTGAACTCCATCAGACTAAAAGCGATGTTTCTGTTGATGTAACTACACATGCGCACGAAGGAAAGATACAACATAGATAATAGGAATTTCTATCTGGATGGAGGAACCGATGAAACCGCTAATCATATAAGAAGTGATTGCTACAAAGTACAAATTCAGTCAGAAGGTGTACAAAAATACACGTGTTCGTACGAAAGGTGGTCGACTTGTATAAGCGACATGCAGGCTAATGGTAAAACATAAATCAGAAACTGATCGAAAGAATAAAACAACGATGAAATTTAAACAGGAGACTGAATCAAATCATAGTAAACAAAGAAAGTAAGATATGTCAAATATTCGATATCATTGTTCTAAATGGATTAAGAAGAAAAGGGAATGAGAGTAAAAAGCTAGTAAATATTTAGGTTACGCCAGGGAAATGAAAAAGAAATGAAAAGAAGGAATATAAATGAAATATTTCTTACTATTATTATCGGCGTGTTTGAAAGAATCCTGAATCTTGCAAAAAGTTTAGAAGCATTTTTCGATTTATAAAACATCAAAATGTAATAATAAAAGAACAAGAGAAACGAAAAACTTACAAATTAAGAAATTACAGTATCTGTCTATATTTCTGAGATGAGGTATTATGTACACTATTTACATTATTCGGACTATTGTTTTCATCTTTGTTGCCATATTTATTACGTTTCGGCCGTTGTACGCTCCGGCCTTCTTCAGGTGGTTGGAATGCCGAACTGAACCCTTTATTTCGCTCACTAGGGT
Source organism: Acanthosepion esculentum (assembly GCA_964036315.1). Classification (NCBI taxonomy): domain Eukaryota; kingdom Metazoa; phylum Mollusca; class Cephalopoda; order Sepiida; family Sepiidae; genus Acanthosepion; species Acanthosepion esculentum. Next base: position 29,341,580 of record OZ038490.1, on the reverse strand, counting down.
AGACTATTCTAGTTCCATGTGCCATGTTTAACGGATGCCAGTTGTCAGTTATCTCCTGTTAATCCCCCTCTCTAAGTTCTCCGCTGCCTTAACCAGGTATTGAACTCACACTCACTCACGTCTTCGTCCTTGAGGACGCATGGTACAGTGGATAAAAACGTTAGATCAGTGATAGGACCCAAAGAGTGTGAGTTCAGTGTGCGACTGATTAAGAACTGAATTGAATTCTCAGAACAGAATTATGGCCATTAATAGTGGTTCAATATAGTTTCAAAATCTTGAACTGGACTCTAAATGACGTCAGAAGACATCACAATTCTATGGGATTATACCATCTTTACAGACAGGAAGATTGAAGCAAATAGGCCGGGCATGATTGTCAAAAACTGAAACGAAAAAAGAAAAAAGAAGCCTACTAATTGATATGGTTTGCCTAGAGGACTGTAACATAGCAACCAAGGAATTTGAAAAGCTATCGAAGTATAGAGTCCTGAAAATCGAAATAGAAAAATGTGGAAATTAAAAATAAGAATAGTACCAGTCATAGTAGGTGCGTTTGGAATGATAAAAAGGGAACAAAACACATTAAAAAATACCGGAAAATCCCAACTGAAGAGAAATACAAAAAATTGTCCTGATAAGTACAGCGCACACACTAAGAAGAACTTTGTCAAACGCTAGTGATGTTATGGGATTTAGAAAAACAAATGATGAAATGTAGTCATAACAACACACCACTACCTACCTTAGGTCTTCCCAAAGACTTGGTAGATAGTGTGACCATAGAAGAAATCAAAATATAATAATAATAATAATAATAATAATAATAATAATAATAATAGCTAGCAGGACCCGAGTAAATTATACGTATTTACTAATAATTTTTTAATGGACAACTCTGTATTTTTCACCTCATGACCATAAAATACTGAAATATGGTTTGACACACAACTAATAATCTGAAATCAATTCCCATAAAATGGAATGTAATAAATATAAATTATATCATTTTCGCTACATGAAAGATAATATTAGAATTACTTGACTTAATCTTTCTCAATTGAGTCATAAGTCATCTGTAATAGGAGGATGTATGTTAAGTGTACAGTAAAGATAGAGAGCAATAAAAAATCAATTTTTTACAATGCATCTAATTTTATTCCGAAGATTGTTGCATTATTGATGTTGTCATAAAGATTTTGAAAATTTACAATAGTTTTTAGAATACTAGTGGGGTCAAAGAAAGCCAAGGAAATTATATCCATTTATACATGGTGATAGAAATATGAAATGCGAAGTGAACTTGCTCACAAATAAATATATTTTAATGTTGTTCTATAATCTATGTATATGTACCAATGCTAAGATAACATGAGAACATAAACAAAAGAATGTAATTCTTTATAGGTTGATAAATATTTAGTGAGAAACAAAGGTAGAAGTTACCACATCAATAGTGTTGCCAGTGGGATACAGAGATAAACTCGAGTCCTGCGCCCAGATCTATGTAAGACTCTGCAAACGTAGCACTAAGTAAACTTGACCGTTTCACTAGCATGGCTATAGAGCCAACTGATTGGTGTCACAAGACTCTGCCAAATTTAAAAGTACACAAAAGCGTGCGAAATGACCTAACCGCCATGGCATAATTATTTTGATGTATTATTTTAAGTTTAAGATTTCTTGAACAGTTGCTTTTAACGAAATGAAACATATATATTTTTACTGCAGGCGCATAGTATAGGCTGTATAATCGACTATAACAATTTTATTTATAATGTTACTTAAAAAAAAAAACTTGTTTTTTTTCATTAAGCCCCATATTTTTCTTTTGTTTTTGTTCTTATAAAAATCATCTATGTTTTATGTCTTGAATAGAGATGGGTTTAAATGTACATTATAAACTTTATTTATGTAGCTAAATGGTATATATATCAATAAAGATAAAATGAAAAGTTTATCAAAGAAAATGTAAGAATTTTATTTTGCCACAAATATTTAATAATAAATTATAAACAATAGTAAAAATGTCGTTTTTTCAATGTCAGTTTTTCAAAATGTTATAATTTAAAAACACCAGGCTAACCGAAAAGTTTAGGTAAATTATAAAAGATGCTAATTTTAATGTCTAATAAACAATAGTGAATAAATTATGTTGAATGTTTTATGTAATTAATATTTATATTATTTTAGTTTGGGATTAATTTATGTATTATATATTTTCAATAACAAAACGTTATGAATTTAATTGTTTCCTTTTAATTTTTAATATTTTTAATGACTGTATGTTGGCTTCGGAAAGCAATAATTCTTTCAGGAACGGAAATACTTGAAAAAATACGGGCGCAGATTTTTATTTTCATAAGATTCGACAGCAGCTCTCTCAAGATTCAAGAATTTTCCATCCTAAGTAAGTTACTTTCTCTTTTAATAAATGTGGCATTCTTTAGATCGAAGTTGTGGTTGAATTTATTTCTATGTATGACTATTTTCTATGCATTTGATAAATGGTTGTGTATAAGATTCTTTTTTTCTATATAGATACTTTTTTTTTAATTCTGCAAATTTATCCAATGTATTGTAAAGAGCAGATGTGAAAGTTTATTTTACATATACCTAATTCCGAATTATTATCTCCACCTTTGACGGAGAAACCACCGTCTGCTTGGCCCTTGCTGTGCTATGACACCCTCTGTGGTTGACTATGACGCTCTCTGTGGATGAAATACACACACACACACACACACACACACACACACACACACACACACACACACACACACACACACACACACACACACATATATTCTAATCATTTTAGACATGCCGAGTACCTTTCAAAATTCATGCCGAGCACTTTTCAACATTTTACAAGCGATATGTCATTAAAAGGTAGGATTATGAAATTGAAAAGAATTAACAAATTTTTATTCACTAAATTTTAAATTACTTTAAATTGTTTTAAACGATTCTTTATGTGTAAAATATTTATTTTTTTCAGATGTTAAAAATGGAATTTGTTATCTACTGAAACGTAATACTGCTAGGTCGGCAACCCGACTCCTTCACAAAATCTAATAAAATACCATTTCATCAAACATCGTAATCAATTTAAAGTTGGATAAGTTTCTTTTAAAATATTTTTTATTATTATTTTCTAATAAATTATTACAATTCAGTTCAATTTGTTATCAATTATAGGAGTAAATCTTTGTGCCCATAACGCATATTATAAAAACTTAATAGAAGAACACGATTCCACTATTAAATACTAACACAATATATATATATATATATATATATATATATATATATATATATATATATATATATATATATATATATATATATATATATATATTGTGTATTTAGGCAGAAATCCTTCTTTCATGCACATTTCATTAAAAACGACTGACAAGGTGCTTTTATTTAGTTTTTTATATAATTTCTCGTGCGATCTAATAAAGTTTTTCTTTTCAGAGGATAAATTATATAAAAACTATCCTCTGAAAAGAAAAACTTTATTAGATCGCACGAGAAATTATATAAAAAACTAAATAAAAGCACCTTGTCAGTCGTTTTTAATGAAATGTGCATGATATATTTTATTGAATTATTTTGTGATGGTTTCAGGAAAATTTTCGAGATTTTCTGATTCAATAGTGCAATTTTTTTAACTTCAGAGACTTTTCTTTATAAAACTCTAAAAGTATTTGTCTATAAAAAAAGTATTTTTCATAATTGCTGAAAATTACATTTAAATTTGATAATTCCCGGATTTTTATTAAATTTAAAAAACAAGTGGTATCATTTTTTTGTTTTCATTTTGGAAAAAAAACGCGTTCATTTTGGTGGTACGTACCTTATATATACATATTGTTGTATCAATTATGAGTTACGTTCGAAAAAGAGGTTTAGGGAGGGTAGGGGTGTATTTTTCAACGAATTCTGACAAACGTAACTCATATTTGATACAACAATAGTTAATAAAAATGAACACGCTACCGCCCGTCTGAATGATTGGATTTCTCTGTATCCTTGGAAATGGGAAATTATGAATTTATATGTGCGTTTAAATCTCAGTAAATTTAAAAATAAGTTATTCAAATATTCGCTTGAAGATGAAAATGCTTTTAATTCAATTATATAATTAAATTTGAAGTTTTTAGCTTCCATTTTTGAAACAGGGTTATTACTGTGTAGCGAAAAACCATATTTTAAATCAGTTAATTTATAATATTTATGCTCTGTAAATTTACATTGAGCACTGTTTTGTAAAAATAAAAATATCAATAAGAACACCGGATTATATATGTTACTGTTCTTTCTTTATATATATATATATATATATATATATATATATATATATATATATATATATATATATATATATATATATATATATACTTTAGTAAATGACCATTTTCCCCTACGAATTTTAATTTTAAAATTCGCAGGATTTTTCAAACTGTTTCTGGTATCAGTTTGTAGTGTACTGTTTATTTGGAGAAAGAAAGAGAGAGGGTGTGTAATTAGATACCTAATGGGGGGGAAGGGGGGAAGAAGAAAGCATCGTTACTAGAATCATATGGAGGTAGGAGAGCCTGTGTAGGGGGAGGGAGAGCAAGACCAATGGGCTGACCTAATGGTCACACGGTCAAAATTTAATCGGACGGGAATTCACGGAAATTAAAGAAAACGGATGCGTTTGTCAACGTTAATAATACCTATTCGTATAGCTGACTACACTTATCCCACACTTAGATATCTTCATTTAAGCACATACATGCATAGCATACGCTAGCTGGAAGTGACCCTTTGGACTCTACCTATTAAATTCTTGGATTAACTTATGTACCCTAAGTATTAGGAAGTCTTCTGATGGTAGTAAGAATTTAATTACCCAAGATTGGATATGCTGAATCGGATATAATGATTATATAATGATTAATATATATAATGATTATATAATGATTATATTATAATATATATAATGATTATATTATAATATATATAATGATTATATAATGATTATATTATAATATATATAATGATTATATAATGATTATATTTTAGAATTGGACATAGTCCGACAATTTATTTAAAGACATTTATATTATGTTTAACGTTCTTTTATAGATACAAGTATTTATTATAAAACAGAGCATTTGCTTAAATAGTTGTATCTATAAAAAGAACGTTAAACATAATATAAATGTCTTTAAATGATTATATTATAATATATATAATGATTATATAATGATTATATATATATAGATGTATATATTTGTATGTTATGTAGAGTTATTTCTACTGTAGGATATGTATATGTGTATATAGGGGTATATATATGATTTTTTTTTATTTTTTATTTTTTTATGAAGGTATATCGTTGTGTATATTGGCTTCTATCATAGGTTAACCTGTTTATGTGTATGAGTAAGGGAGTAAATTCTGGTAAGTGTCTACCACTAAATGTGTGAGTATATGTATGGGTATATGGGGATATTTATGTGTACTTGTGTGAGTGTAGATATGTGTATGCATATTGCATATGTATGTATATGTATGTGTGAGTGTGCATATATGTATGTATATGTAGTATGTATGTTTCTATGTGTATGTATAGGTTTATATATGCATATATATGTATATATATGTATGTTTAAATATGTATATGTTTATGTATGTGTGTTTGTATATAGGTATATATTTATATGTATGTGTGGGTGTTTATATGGTTGCGCTCGACTGTTTCTGTATTGTTTATCTGGATGTGTCGATATAGGTATTTATATAGGATTAGATATTTATATATATATATATGTTGGTGTGTCATTGTATGTGTATTTGTATGTAGGTTTTAGTGTCTTGGAGTGTATCATAGATACAAACTAAAATCTACTTTTGTTGATAAAGTACCTTTAATTGCTTATAGACCGTTGTTCTTTTCTTAAATTATGATTAACTTTTAATATATTTTATCATAATGTTGTTGGAATATTATTAGAATATAAGTTGGTCTATGTATGCTTATTTCTTTTTCCTTTTTTATGCATGTGTTTATATGTTTATGTATATGTGTTTGTATATGTATGTGTGTGCGCGTATATGTGTATGTGTGTGTATGTATATGTGTATGTGTGTTTATATATATATGTATATATATATATATATATGTGTGTATATGTATATATGCGTATATATATTTGTGAATATGTATGTTTGTATGTGTGTATGTATGTATGTATATGTATGTCTGTAGATATGTATGTGTATATATCTATGTGGAGTTGCGTATGTATGTGTGTGTATATATATGTACTAGCGGATGTGTATATGCATTTTTATACTCATGTTTTAATTTACGTTTGTTTAATTTTTCATGTATACACTTGTATTTGTAAATGTATATATATATATTTAGTGTATATGCATATATGCATGCGTGCTTATGTATGTATATCTAGATGTGTATATATGTATGTATGTGTGTGCTTGTATATAGTTGCATCTTTATATGTATTTCTTCACTTGCCTTATTTACTTTTCTGCGTCGACGTATGGGTCAATATATTTATATGTGCTTATCTATGTGTATGTTTATGTACGTAGGTCTGTATATGCGTACCTATTATCCTTATATGTGTCTATGCGGGTGCATGTATTAATTTATATGCGGATGTGCGAGTGTTCAATTATATGTGGAGGTGGTTATTTACTTTTGTCTGTAAATGTGTCGAAAACTATATGTTTTCAAAAATGTATATATGTATATATATGTGTATGTGTGTATATATATATATATATATATATATGTATATATGTATATATATATATATATATATTTATATATAGTTATTTGTTTAAATTTTTCAAGTTTAAATTCGTTTAATAACATATTAAGCCACGAATAGCTTCGACATTTGACCCTCTAGATCATATTGAATGTAGATGTATGTGCCTGTGTGTATCGATGTGTATGTGTAAGTATAGTGCATTTGCCTATGTGTGGTTTGCTTTTTTGTATGTGTGTGTATATATCTAAATACGTCCGAGCGTTTAACATGCCGTTGTTCGAATGATTTCACGTGAGAGGCGACTAACATGTTGAAATGAAACGAAAAATGTATACATCTCTGTCTGGGGTTCTGAATACAACTTTCAACGTAATTTCAATGAAAATATAAATTAAATAGCATATATATCTTTTATTTTTATTTTTATATTTTTTATATTTTTTCTCCTTGGTAATTCTACAATTTAAAACTTAATAGAGATCTGATTTAGATTTCTAAATAGGTAATTTTAATTTTTTAATTTTTTACTTTTACTTTTAATTTTAATTTCAAATTTTATAAATCTTTTAATATCTAGATAACCTTGCTTAGGTGTCAAATTTTTCGAATCATCCTATACTTGTTTTTTTGATTGGCCACTCTAGCTTACGTAACAGCGTTTACTCTTAGCTAAGGATCGTTGATTAATTTGAAACTTTTAAAACCATTTATTCTATATTCTATATTATCACTTGACAAGACACAAGAAGTGTTGAAACAAAATGGCTACTTTTGTCGTGATTTTATAACATATTTTTATGTTGTAATATTCAAATAAATAATATATATATATATATATATATATATATATATATATATATATATATATATATATATATATATATATATATATAATAAATATAGCTTTTAATGTATGCTATATTTATGGGCACAATATCTGAATAAATATAAAAGTGTATATTGAGTCTGTTTCATGCTTAAACGCAATCTTCAGGCCATGTGTGTGTGTGTGTGTGTGTGTTTCTTTACACTAAGAAACAAAAGATGAAGTCATCTGGAGAGATATTCTTGTTCAAGATACAATCGAATTTGTCCCACAATATTGAAGAGTATGTCAAATAATGCGTCACACCAAAGAAACACTGGCTGTTCTGTTTATTTTATTTTGACTTTGGAACACTGGATAGTATTCTTTAAAAAGTCAATAAAACCTAACACGATAGAATTGTAAAAATCCGTCCTGCATGAGACGCGAGTTACAGACAGTTTTTTGTACAATCGTCATGGCGTTCTTTACTATGGACCAAGTCAGTGAAATTAACAAACCTAACTGGACACCTATCTCAAATCTCGTCTTTCCAGTGGGAGCGAAGATTTTTAGTTCCGGTTTGGGTTTGCAGTAGTTCGCTGATATAGTCGGCTTAAAAATTAAAAGAAAAACGTAAGGATTAAGAGCGTAATTAATTTGAATGGAAAAGCTATTCCTCTTTATCTTAGTATATTTTTCTTTACTAAAAAGACTTATATTTAATATAATTTGGCGAAGCTTGGAGCCATCACTCCTCCAACTGTTAACCAGGGCCGGCGCGTCTTTCCCCGAAACCCTCGAGCAGGGGGAGCGCGTTTTTTCTTCTCTTTTCAGCAATGTTTTATGGCATTCCACCACTTTTTAAATTATTTTTAAACTGACGTTAGATTGTAAGTCAACAACTATACATCGTGTATCTGCCTGGCCGGTGGGGTGCGTACTACGCAGGAACCCCCAACAAGGTTGGAGCCCCAAAAGGGCCAGTTTCAGCAACTTTATTTTTTTTCTACCTAAGTTTATCAACTACAATAATCGATAGGGCTGGTGCTTACTACCCCAAACCTCTGAACCGCAATGGGAGGCATACCTACTGGGGAATGAGTAGCACTTATTTTTAATTGTAATTTTATTTCTGAAAATTACAATTTAATTTTGTCACTCGCACCAAATTTAAAAGTATGTATTAAAAATAATGAGCTTAGGTATCTGACAACCGCCCAGTGTTTCTACAAAGCTTTCTCCTAAAACCGATTAAGCATGCAATTCATCAATTAATGAATACGTGCTGAAAATTCCATTTAAATTTGATAATTTCCTGATTAAGAGGCTAATCTCGGTAAAATCATTTTTGTTCCGAGATCATCCACTAAGGAGGATCTTTGACTTTTTGTTTTTGTTTACTAATAATACTAATACTAATAGTAATCAGAAGTCCACGGCTAGTAATTAAAATAAAATTTCTAGTCCCTATTTTTTTACATTTCTAGAGAGATTTAAACCGAGAAAATGTTCGCTTAAAAAATAAAAACGTTTAATGATTTCAAAATATGAAAAAATTTTCCCGAAAACTTAAATGCTGTTTTTTTAAAACACATTTTTAAGACAATCCTGTTTGTATTGTATTGGACGCTTTGTAAATCTTTTTATTTTCAGCGGAGATACGTCGGCGATAATTCTTTATGGAAATCTAAAAGATTGCGACTTAAACATTTTTTTTCGAGTAAAATTTAGTCAAGAAAATGTCAGTGGTTATTATTTCCTCAGATTTTTTTTTTAATAAAAAAAATCATTATAAAAGTAAATAATTAATGAATATGTACTGAAATTTTCATTTAAATTGTATAATTCTCCGATTTTTGGTAATTTAAAAAGGCGCTCCCCCCTTTTTCCTTTGAGGGTTTGTGGCCCGCAAGTTGGGAAATCTTGAGAGGGGAACCCCGTATCAAAATTTCGAGGTGGCGCGAGACCCTAGCGCCGTCCCTACCGTTAAGAAGTGTGTACAAAATGTTAATATGCATTTTAAATTTTGAATTAATTATCTATGTTAAGACAGTTTTAAATGAAACAAAAAACATTTCGGAACTATGAATTTTGGAATAAAAATATAACATGATGAAACAAATTACAAAATAAACATGAAAATATTTTTTATTCTGTTGTTTAAAAAGATAAAGTAGTTCTTACTGATGCTGACTTTATTTATTTATTTATTTTTGAAGAATAGAAAAGTAAAATTAGAAAAAAAATGAACTCTTTAAAATGCGTGGTTTAGCAGCAGGGTTAGGGTAATGCTTTTTAGTGATTTTCCAAGTGTAGCTTATGTGACACAAGGCCGAAAGTAGGAGGCACCGCGTGAGGATCGAACTCACTAGTCAGTCGTAATCGTTTTAGCGAGACAAGCTTGCTAACCATTACATCGCCTCGAGGTACCCTAGGGTAATGTTTTACACTTCGTTTACAATATGTAAAAATAACGTTCTTAAATGATTTTTCAATTTCGTAGTCTGCTCCTCAACGTTCAACATACCTTTTAGAAAGAAAAACGCAAATTAAAAAAATTAAATAAATTATCATCAATATATATTTTGTTATGAGTAAAAATATCATAGAGAAAATATTAAATCAACTTTGTAATAAATAATATTATTCGAATTATAAATAAAATACAGAATCGAAGAAACGAGCATTTGAAAAATGTCTTAAAAATTAAACAATACAAAACATTATTAAAATTAACTTTCTTCGTAGAGACTTTGTTACATTTTTGCAATAAGAAATATTAGAAAAGTAGGATTATTACTTTAATTTAACAAGTCAATAAAATGTTACATTTCGGTATAAAAAGTGTGTAATAAAAATTCAGCATACTTTTTTTATTTATTAGAAACATAAATTTTTGAAATACAGGTTATTATGCATACATAAACAAAGTTGATCATTAGTGGATATGTTTTTATGAATAAAAAATTAATGGAGAAGAAAATGTTAAATTAACTTCCAGGTAACAAGACCAAATTTCCTATAAATTACATTTTTTAGTGAATTTTGCACAAAAGTTCGATTTTGCAATGAAAATATAAAATAATATAGCAAGAGAGAAGGAAATAAAATAAATAAAATTTATACTTATTTCAATTAAATAAATAAGTTACTTATTCCAGATGTAAAAAGGCAAAAATAAATGTCTTAAGTCAACGACAGCAAACTAAAACCGAAACTAAAATTCTTCGCTCCCAACCCAATGGAACGACGAAATTTGAGATAGGCTTTTTGGGCGAGAGTCGTAGCAATATTTTCTAATTTTATTTGTTTCGCTGTTATTATCTATTGGCATAAAACATGAATATTATGATCAATATGAAATAGTAAATTATGTTTTCTGCTTTTATCACATATATTATTTTTAAATTTATGTTTTAAATCAGTGACACCATGAAATGTACCCAGAAAGTTCTCCCCCAAATATTCGAATATTTTTTAAAGATTTCTACAAAATTAAAAAATGTTATTTTATAATTATTTTTTAACTGTATTTTATTGCAGTGCATTTTAACAGGGAACATTAGACAACGAATAACAAAAGGTAAAAAATGAAAATAAACAGGCATTTTGTTTACCGACTTTCATAATGAAAATTGGAAAATTAATATTCCCATAAAAATAATGCTTCCGTCAATATAGCTGTGACTGTTCCTGCTTGTGGAATCGATGCAAACATGCACCAGTCCCAGATATGCACCACTCTACTTCCATCCATCACTTTAGAAATAATCGAAAAAAAGAAAGAAAAAAAAAAGAAAAGACAAATATTGCGTATATGCTGTGGAAATTTAAATAAAGCTTAATTTCTTTCGGTAGATAATAGATACCCTCGAATTTAGGAAAATTCGGTAACGGAAAGCTAAGTAGCGGAAAATTCGGTAACTATGAAATAAAAGTGGTTTGAAAATTGATTTTTTAAAATAAATATTTATTTAAGTACTTTAAAAATCGATTTATGAAAGTTAAATTCTTGTATCTTCTTTTTAAATTATTATTTTAATTAAAAAAAGTAGTAAATAAATTAAGTTAGTTATTTCTTATAGCCTCATTTCTTTGTAATTTTCTTGGAGAAGAACTTTATTCATTCAAAATTTACAACAATAACTAACACAACTATATTACTTTTTGTTTAAACGATAAGTAGCCACAAGAAAAACATACACCCACCCTTGCTGTTCAAAAATAAAATACCGTTTTCATAATATTAAAAACAAAAAGTAATACACATTTATCAAAATCTAATTAATTAGATATTAAATTAGCCTATTTTGTAAATATATTGTATATTACAAAGTGTAATAAAAAATTATTTTAAAAAGATTTTAAAATCAGGATGATTTTTTAAAATTAACAAATCCATCCATCAACGTGCAATAAAAACTTTTAAAGTAAACAAAGACTAAAATCAATTTAAAATCCAGAAAATATTTCTTTTATTTTTCTAAGATTAATTTTGTGTCAGTTTCTTAATTTTAAAATCAAAATTAAAACCTGCCTATATTTCTGAGATGACGTATTATGTAGTATTTACATTGCTCGGACTATCATCCTCATCTTTGTTGCCATATTTATCACAACGTTTCGGTCGTTGTACGCTCCGACCTTCAGGTGGTTGGAATGTCGGACTGAACCCTATTTCGCTCGCTGGGGTAGACTGTTCTAGTTCCACGTCCCATGTCTAATGGATGTCAGTTATCAATTATCTCCTGTTAATTCGCCTCTCCAAGTTCTCCACCGCCTTAACCAGGTATTGAACTCACACTCTTTGGGTCCTGTCACTGGATCTAACTAATGAGTGTGAGTTCAATACCTGGTTAAGGCAGTGGAGAACTGCTAACTGACATCCATTAGATATGGCACGTGGAACAGTCTACTCCAGCGAGCGAAATAAAGGGTTCAGTTCGACATTCCAACCACCTGAAGGCCGGAGCGTACAACAGCCGAAACGTGATAAATATGGCAACAAAGATGAGGATGATAGTCTGAGCAATACAACTCCGAGTTTCATGCCGAAGCAATTTTCAAGTGCTGGAATTATTATATTTATTTTTATTAATATTCTGTGTCTACACCGTTTTTTTGTTTTTGTTTTTTAATTTTCTGTTTCACGCGAGATATATTATTGTTAGGGTGGAATAATTATTGGAGTTAAAATATTTAAATTAATTGTAGTTTAATTCTGAATTTGAATTTAAGCTCAGATTAACATTTAAGATTGAAAATAAGGTTGGAAATAAGAAATATAAATTCTAAATCAGAGAGACGCTGGTTTTGAAAACGTAAGTAAACAAAAAAGGAGCGTTAGGAAATCAAGGGCGGGCAAATCTATTTTTTTTTCCAAAAAGTAGGGTTATTGATAATAATATTACTAAACTAACTAAAACTAATGATATCAAGAACAAAGTATGCCATGATAAAATAAAATGAAATTATATACAATAATATAAAATAATATAATTATACAATATAATATAAAATATAAAATAAAATAAAATAAAGCAAAATAAAATAAAGTACTAGTAAAAAAAATAATAATAATAGTACATATCGATGGAAAGGAAATGATTTAAAATAAAATAAAATAAAATATGTAAAATGGAATAAGATCCTTATATAAGAACATGTATAATATGTAAATATTATAAATATAACATGTAAATAGCTCTATTACTTAACATTGAGCACTGTTTTTTCTTACACTATGAAGTATTTATATGTGTCTGTATACGATCGCTCGCTTGTATACCTACCTATTTACCCATTCGGTTTTATTTATATATATATATATATATGTGTGTGTGTGTGTGTGTGTGTGTGTGTGTGTGTGTGTGTGTGTGCGTGTGTGTGTGTGTGTGTATATATATATGTGTGTGTGTGTGTGTGTGTGTGTGTGTGTGTGTGTGTGCGCGCGCGAGCGCGTGTGTGTGTGGCGGTACCTCCAAAGATTCGCTAAAAAATGAGCATACACGATAAAAAATGATCAAAATAAACATAAGTTTTAACGTTAAAATCTTTGTTTTATTATTAAGAAGAGGAAACATTAAAGGGTGTTTTTGATGTAAAAATTACTTTTTAATCCTTTTTAGAAGTTTGGTTAAAAATCTTGTTTACCTGGTGTCAACATGGGACCATAAATTAATTTGAACGTCTTTTTGCAGGGAAAAACACATTGAGTTAAAAAAATATTTTAATTTTCCAAACACGGTTAGTGCGTTGTGGCCGTATTCATAGTTGATATTATTGTGTGTTGGCGTCTTCATTTCTATTATTAATGCTTCCATTATTTTCAGATATTTTTTCATGGGGATGAGGCTATGAAACTTGCATAAAAGAGGGATTGCTGTCATGGATGATCTGAAACTCTTTGCCAAAGACGACAATGAGTTGAAGGGCCCCCTCAATATTATAAAATGTTTCAGTGACGACATAGGTATGGATTTCAGAGTAGATAAATGTGTAACATTCAAGAAAGGGAGAATTACAGAAACACCCTCAATAGATTTAGATTTTGTCACAAAGATTAGGCAACTGGAACAAGATTAAGCCTATAAGTAACTAGGAGTTAGCGAAGGAGATGGTATACAACATACCCAAATGAAGGAGAAGGTAAGAAAGGAGTACTGTAGGCGTGTGCGTCTGGTACTAGATATCAAGCTAAATTTAGAAAACAGAATATCAGCCATAAACACCTTGGCTGTCCTTACGGTGCAATACAATTTTCACATCCTTAATTGGACCATGGCTGACATTAAGCGAATAGACGCGAAAACGAGAAAGCTTCTCCCTTGCAACCGCATGCATCATCCCAAAGCTGATGTTGATCATCTGCATGTGTCCAGATCCGAAGGAGGCAGAGGGTTAGTTCAGCTAGAACTGTCCTACAAAACTACAACAATTGGCCTTCAAAGATACCTGCAAACTACAAAAGACTGGCTGATGATATGTGTCAAAGGACATGCAAGTAGTAAGCGACTTTATTCCGTAATAAATGAAGCGAACAAGTTCAAAATGAAATTTCAAATGGGTGTAGAAATACTAATAAAGCACAATACACCGACTGAAGCTGCAAAATACTTAAAAAAAAAAGCAAAAGCAAATGCAACCGATCAGATACAGAAACAATGGCAAGGTAAACCGCTTCAGGGCCAATACTCTACCCGTACTAAACAAGCTGATGTAGACAAATCCCGTACCCATCAATGGCTACGTAGTGCAGGGTTAAAAGCTGAAACCGAAGGTTTTATCCTTGCTGTACAAGACCAATGCTTGTTAACTAGAAATTATCAAGCACACATACTAAAAAGTGTTAGCCCAAAATGCAGATTCTGTGATAAATATCCAGAAACAATTGATCATCTTGTATCAGGTTGCAAGGTACTGGCACCCACTGAGTTGGCTAATATATGCACTGGAAAATCTGCAACTTCTACGGAAACGAAACTAAAGAAATTGGTGAACATCACCCAGACAGAGATAGGACCTTTAACAATTGTATGGGACTACACAATACACACAGATAGAACAATCAAAGCTAACCACCCAGACATTGTTATTAGAGACTGTAAACCAAAACAATTGGCTCCTTATTGATATGGCAGTACCTGTAGACTGCAATGTATCTTTGAAGATCATCAAAAAGCTATAAAAATACAAGCACCTTGAAATCGAAATCTCAAAAATGTGGCACATGGGAACATCAACAATCCCTGTTGTAGTTGGAGCTCTCGGATTGGTTGGAAAAGATTCCACTTGACTCATTGAAGGGATTCCTGGAAGCCCATGCCTTAAAGAAATACAAAAAATTGTTCTCACGAATACAGCCCACACCTTACGAAGGGCTTTTCTATGTAAAATATGTGTTGTGTTTTTGTTTTTTTTACTTTGATTTAATTAACCAGTGGAAAATGTCATGATGCCATTTCTGACCTCAGGTCTTTGGGCGGGACCCGGAAAGAAATGTGTACACACCAGAAATCAAAGGAAATAATAATAATAATAATAATAATAATAATAATAATAATAACAACAACAACAACAACAACAACAACAACAACAACAACAACAACAATAACAACAACAACAGTGATGATGATAATAATAAATGCAAAATGCCATACACTAAAAAATGATTTGGAAAAAATGAAACATAAAGAAAAACGCCTTTGTTCGTAAATTGTTCGAGCATCAAAAGGCATCTATATTTTTATTTCAAAATGTGTTTAAAAAATTATTCCTGAAGGTGGACTTTTTAAAATACAAACTGTGCAATAATTTTAAAAAATTACAATTTTCTGCTAGAATTTAATTAATACTTTCATGAATTGAAATTTACCGATTTAGCAATAATTTGCAACAAAAGCAATAAAAAAATATTAAATCCGACAGATATCAATATTTTAACAATTTTTTGCGTCTAAACATCGTGGGGGTGGGTGATACCTAGAAAACTTAATGAAAACACTGTATATTTACAAATTATAAAATAAAATAAAGTCATAAATTTGGTTGTAAATAATACAGACAGGACCGGATACAGCCTAGAATAGAGAACGGATATTTTTTTAATAAAATAAAAATTAAGTATGGGTTCTAGTTGGACGGCCTTCTGTGTCCATGCCTAAAACTGTAGAAATAGGTACCCACGTAGAAAACGTGAAAAAATATTATTTTTTAAAAAAGACATATTTCTAAAATAATTTCATTCATTTGTAAATAAGTCCCGAAAGTTGTATTAAAATCCGTCACTTATTTGATTTTTTGCAAGAATTTCCAAATCAAAGTGTTTTTCACTGCAGAAAAGACGCTAAAATTTAATTATACTAATTTTTGACCAGCGTGCTGACACAAAAAAAAAAAAACAAGATTTTTAACCAAGATTTCCAACATTCTAAAAAGGATAAAAAATACAATTTAATAATAAAATAATCCTGTAGTCTTTCCTCTTAATAGTAAGTAACGTAATGATTTTGATAATTAAACTTTGTTTTTATTAAGTTTTTGCATTTTTCATCATGGTATGCTAATTCTAAAGAATTTGTATATCATTAAAATGCGTCAGTGGTGGTACCTACATACATAAATACATATACATACATTCAGTTTATCTTGGATTCATACTAGTGTTTTCTTTTCTGGAGGTGAAGTGTATAAAAACTGTCCAAATGGTCTATATATTCGAGCGCTTTCGGCTATTCTATTAGTCATTATAAATGATGTTTTTTTTTTTAAACTGAATATGTAGATTTTAATATGTTTATATCTATAGTGTGATGAGACTTTTTTTTAATTTTACAAATACGGTTAGCACGTTGTGGCCGTGTTCATATTATTGAGTGTTGGCCTTTTCTTTTTTATTATTAATGCTTCCATTATTTTCAGATGTTTTTTCATGCAGATGAGGCTATTATCATTATATTTTACATAAGTATTTTTCGGACGGAGTTTGGTAGGTTTCCATATGTGTTTAAATGGTTCTAATTGAGTTATGGTTCGAAAGATGTAACGTGAGTTTTCTTGATAAGCATGTAGTGATGTCTATATGAAAATTATATTGCACATACCTCTACAAGCTTATCAGGTAGATTTACGTTACCTTCAAAATTGAATAAACCCTAATAGCAGTACCTTGTCAGTCGTCTTTAATGTAACTTGTATAAAAGAGGGATTGCTTCTCACACGCAGAGAGAGAGAGAGAGAGAGAGAGAGAGAGAGAGAGAGACTCATCACAACCAGGGCTGGATAGCTTAACCCCCCCCCCAAATAATGGCCACTATAAATCGGTATGGCACTGTAAATGACGGTCGAAGTCTCTGCCTCGTTCAGGGTGGTTGACCAACCCGATCCCGTTTATACGGGATATTTTTGGCGTACGGGCTCGGGAATACCCCACCTTAAACCCGGCCTTGTGCCACATCTATCCCTCGTGGGAGGGAGGACAGTAAATACTGTCTGTAATAGAGGAGACGGCGACGCTTTCTCGGCCAGACGGTCGAACTCTCTGCCCCTGAGCAGAGAGGAACCCGTACCAACCCGATTCTGTTTTTACAGTTTCTACGGGCATTTTTTGGCCGAGCCTACGGGCTCAGGAATACCCACGTTAAACTCGGCCTTGTTCCACATCTATCCCTCGTAGTGGGGGGGGGGGGCAGTAAATAGAGGGTAGCACAAAAGTCACAGTTAGCGAGCACGTAGACTCAGTAAGGAGTCATACCGGAATACTTCAATACCTGGATCTACTAACCCGTATTACCAGTTTGTATTATTACGTTAATACAATTATTTTCCTTATCAGTTCCTGGCGTTTGTTATTCATTGATATCGGATTCAACATGGAATCCACAGCAAATTGACGACGAGGAATTCGAACTCACACGGGAAGGAGGAAAAAAACAATTCTCCCTCGTCGACAACAAATTGGCGACGAGTATATCGAACTCACACGGGGGAAAAAAAAAGAAAAATTGTCCCTCGTTGTCCACAACTAATTGGCGACGCGGAATTCGAACTCACACGGGAAGGAAAACGAAACAAATTTCCCACTCGTTGTCCACAACAAATTGACGACGAGGAATTCGAACTCACACGAGGAGAAAAAAATCGAATCAAAATTCTCCCTCGATGTCCACAACAAATTGACGACGAGGTATTCGAACTCACACAGAAAAAAAAAACAACTTGGCGACAAAAGATTTACGAAGACTAAAATACGGAAAAACGAGTTTTTCGTAAGACTTTTATCATGGAGGATTTTAAAAATATTTTAGTAGAACTTGTAAAATACCAAAATGAACAGCAATTACAACTCCAGGAAAGAATGGAAGAAAAATAGCAAAAACAATTACTAGAAACGCAGGAATTAATATTAAGGTAGTGGGTAACAAACAACAAAATATCGAAAAAGAGGCGACTTTTTCCCAAGACGCAGTGTGGAATACGATAGAAACATTCATTTACTCCCTAGAAGAGGATAAAAATTTCGGGGATTATTTCAGACGTTATGAAGACATCTACAGCATCGATTGTCAAAACTGGACAGAAGCAAAGAAGCTACGTCTGTTGCTCAGAAAATTAGGAACTGAGAAATACATAAAATTTGTGGATTACATTTTGCCAAAAACGAAGAACGAATTAACGTTTGACGAAACCGTTACATGTCTTACAGAGCTTTTCAGTCCAAAAACGTCACTCTTTCACAAGAGGTAGGAATGTCTTAACCTGGTAAAGGGCGAAAATGAGGACTATTCCACGTTTGCTGCAATCGTGAATAAACATTGCGACGACTTCAAGTTGGCAGAATTAACACCGAACAATTTCAAGTGATCATCTTTGTTCAAGGGTTAGTCTCAGCAAAAGATAGTGGAATGCACAAAAGAATGCTTTCAAAACTACAAAATGAACCTGGACTAACACTACAACAATTATCAGAAGATTGTCAAAAATGCCTGAGTATAAAGAAAGACTCGAAGAACATTGAGGAGTCAGGAGTATCACATATACGTAAGTTAAACAAAAGTTTACGTTCTTCATCCTCCCCGGAAAGAAAACAAAAATTCTATAATAAGGGAAAAAGTACAACATATAGGGCAAATTATGACGAAAATCGAAGCAAATATACCCCCCCCCCCGCATCTGCATGTTATCGATGTGGAGGACTACACTGGAATAAGGATTGCCGTTTTAAATATAAAACTGTCTTGTGTGTGGAAAAATGGGGCACAAGGCATCCCAATGTAGGAACAGAAAAGCTACTAGTAGGATAAGAGCTACTAGGATGCATGACGAAGACAATACCAACATAAGGAAATATGTGGAACTTGAAATCTTAAATAAAAAGATAAAATTGCAACTAGACTCGGGTTCCGATCTAACGATAATTAACCTACAGAGATGGAAAAAGCTTAACAGACCAACCATGTTACATACACAAAAAATTGCTAAGTCGGTGACAGGAAAGCGTATAAAATTCGAAGGAGAAATAATCGTAAATGTTAAATTTCATGGGAAAACATAAAAACTCAAGATATATGAATGAAAGATACAGAAATTCTAGTGGGTACATACTGTATGCCAAAGTTCGACGTATGGGATTCACCTATCAGTTCATTTTGTAAGGGTGCAGCTAGAATTGAATTGAAAGAAAATGTCCAATCAGTATGTAAAAAGAAGCGAAACGCGCCATTTGCTACCACAGATGAAAACAGTAAAGAGTTATACAAGGCAGTATAGGAACTACCTGTGACCTTGCGAGAGATAAGAAAAGAAGCGAAAAAGGATGAATTTATTCAGAGGACGAAGGAAAAAATAAATAAAAACCGGTATACACCTACAGTACTCAAGAGATCATTCAAACAAGAATGGGTCTATTTCAGTAACAATATGGCTTATGAGGAACCAAATACAATAATTAACAGACTAGGAAACGTGATGTACACAAAAGACGAAAAATTTACCCACAGAAAACATATTGACCAAATACAAAAAAGACGGGTTGAGGAGCCAAGCTCGTCACCCGCGGAAAATGACGAATCGATGGAGGCGATCTTTGAAGTTTTTGAGATTCAAAGACCACAAGAAGACACAGAAATTGGAAGGACTAGCAGGAAGAGAAAATTTACAGTGCCTCTAATTGTCGACCATAAGAGAAAGGAAAAGATATTAACTCCCGCCCAAAAGGTGGTATTGAGGGGTCTCTCCTTTTTACACAAATGGACTCACCCGAGGTATGCATATACTACTACCAGTGAATACCCGGATAGTCTGCAACAGAGAAGACGGCGACGTCTTCTCGGTTGGACGGCCGAACTCTCTGCCTCTGAGCAGAGAGGAACTTGGACGAGGCTGCGCCGAAGAGTAGAGTCTCGTTCGGGGTGGTTGACCAACCCGATCCCGTTTATACGGGATCCACGGGCATTTTTTGGCCGAGCCTACGGGCTCGGGAATATCCCACTTTAAACCCGGCCTTGTGCCACATCTATCCCTCGTGGGGGGAGAGTAAATACTGTCTGTAATAGAGGAGACGGCGACGCCTTCTCGGCCAGACGGTCGAACTCTCTGCCCCTGAGCAGAGAGGAACCCGTACGAGGTTCCGCCGAAGGGCAGAGTCTCGTTCGCGGAGGTTGACCAACCCGATTCTGTTTTTACAGTTTCTACGGGCATTTTTTGGCCGAGCCTACGGGCTCGGGAATACCCCACTTTAAACTCGGCCTTGTGTCACATCTATCCCTCGTGGGGAGGGGGACAGTAAATACTGTCTGTAATAGAGGAGGGTAGCACAAGAGTCACAGTTAGCGAGCACGTAGACTCAGTAAGGAGTCATACCGCGATACTTCAATACCAAGACTGTATATATATTATTGCTACTAACCCGCATTTCTGGATGTACTAACCCGTATTACCAGTTTGTATTATTACATTAATACATTTATTTTCCTTATCTATTCCTGGCGTTTGTTATTCATTGATATCGGATTTCATCCCGGAATCCACAACACTTCATAAAGCAGAGAAAGTGAAAAGACCAATTTAGAAAGGAATATCTTAGAACAATAATAAACAAAACATTCACGACATTATACCAACAGACTAAAAATAAAAGTAAAAATAAATACGAATTCTTTCAGACTTTGAAATACAAACGGACCCCCACATAGTCTCAGCCAGAGGAGCCAGTCTAGTAGTCGTAAACAAGATGCAATAAAGCTAAGTCATTTTTTTAATTAGAAACCTTTTAACTGCTTTTATGACTACAAATGTTTTTTTCGATGAATTTTTACAAGAATTTTCATTTTTAAAAATTTTAATCATAATAATTTATATAAAGTTTTAAATCTTTTAAAATGTTGTATTAATTTGTAAGCGGCCAAGTGATAACGCTACAAAATTTAAATTGAATTTAATAATCATAAATAGAAAATCTTACTACAATTCAGCGATCCCTAGTATTTTAAAAACAATTTTGAAATTTTGTGTGTCTTAACGGGTCGATTTTTGTTATCAGAAAATAAGAGCGCTATTTATAATAACTTAAAATGTATTGGTAATTTGCTAAGATTTTCTCAACAAGCGTGTTCGTAAGTAATCAACGTATATAAAATTGAATATAATATAATTTGCTTAGAATATTTCCTTAATTTTAAAGATTACTAGGTAATATTACTGGCATTCAATATTGCTGCCAGATCTGGTCTGGTGCTTTTGCTATGTATTTAGAGATTCTTGATAAAATACAAAATAGAATCTACATTCTTATTGGTCCTGACCTGGCATCACGACTTCAATCACTTTCCTACCGCGGCAACGTAGCCGTTTTTATAAATATTTTCATGGTAATTGTTCTGATGATCTTTTGTAGATATTGGGACTAATTAGGACTTCATAGAGACTCTGAAGAATTATGATGACTGTAGTAAGGATGGCAAAAAATGTGTTGTTTTGGTGTAAGGAATATTGTAGTATCTTTGGGTCAATGATTGTGGCTAGTTTAAAGATAAGACATTTTGAAGACTCTCCCCCTTTTGGCCTTGTGCCACATTTCTTGCAAAATCACAAGAATAAATATCACTTTCCTCTTTGGTATCTAGATTTTATGAATTTAAACGTACTACTAGAAAGTTACAGTTGAAATGGCTAGATATAACCGTAAGGTTTTTGCTAACAGTTTCTTCTCTCGCACTTCTTGTTTGTGGAACACTCTTCCGTCTTCTTGTTTTCCAGTCAACTCTCATTTTCAAAAATGTAAATGCAATGTCAACCCTTTACGTCTTAGTGACTTTATTGCCTGGCTTGTGGGTGAAATGATGTTTTTTTTTAAGTTAAAAACTTATATAATATGTTGTATTCGGCAAGTAATGCTTTTCAATGATATCTCCTTTAGTTAAATTTTCCAAACATCAGACTGTCAATAAATCACTCAACACGTCAGAAAAACACCCACCTCCGTGTTAAAAAAATGCTTTTCTGCAATATTTTAATATTTGTTTCAATTCAGATTAATTTAATTTTAAGTCGGTTAATCTATATTCTATATCAAGTAAGTTTCAGAAAAGTATATTTTATTTTTGAAAGATTTTTTTAATAAAGAGAATTATGCTGTGTTGACAGATCTGTCAATATGGACGAATTTATTCATTTTAATAAGTAGAAAAACAAAAAAAAAATGAATTAACAGTTAACTTAAATTCGGTTTGAAATACGCCAAAGTATTTTACTTATTGGGAATATTAAATTTAATCTATTAGCTTGGAATTAAAATTAGAGCTTCAAGAAGTAATTTTCATTTCTTATAACCCATTTTAAACTTCGGTATCGTTCTTTTTTTAAGGAACCTAGATAAAGTGAGTAACAATATAAAGTAAATTAAATAAATTCAAAATTTACATTTAAAATTCAATTTGTTCTTTTATCACTGAGTATTAAATAGTTGAGTGAAAAAAAGAAAGAAAAGAAAAGAAAAAAGAGAGAGGGGGGGTTAACTGAGGAAATTTTTTATTGTCATCATCGTAATTTATTTTTTTACGAAAAAGAAATTTTCTGTAAGCTATAAGAAAATATCTTAAAATATTTGCGTGTTCGTTCATGTTGATTTTCTGTCTAAACGTTTTAATTTCGGATAGTCCTTAAATATTTAAAACTCTCGAGAAAGATCCGCGACAATTTCAGGGTTTTCCTATTTGAATTTTCTGATAAATCTTAATTCTTCAGTTAATAAAATTGATTGAATAAACTATACAACAATATAAAGTATCCGTAGAAATTCCTCTATCACATCGTTAAATATTTGAGCTTAACAACTGTAACAAAATATTGCAATAAGGAATAAAAATATGAATGCTGGTCGTTATTTTAAGAAGTGGGTACAAATGAAAAGATTTGAAATTGACAACTTTTTCCATTTCATTGAAACAGCCGTTAAACACTTCTAACTTCCCTTCTTTCTTTCTTTCTTTCTTTCTTTCTTTCTTTCTTTCTTTCTTTCTTCCCTTCTTTCTTTCTTTCTTTCTTTCTTTCTTTCTCGTCTTACGAACACTTTTATTAATAATAATTTAAAAATACTTCAGTAGGCGATGTTATTTTATTTATGCTAACTGAATTTTAATTGTTTTACTCGGTTTTCATCGTTCGATAATATGCGTTTGAAAAATGGCGCTTTTATAGTTTTTTGTGAGGTGGGGTCGCCTTATCTTCTCGGATTCTTTTATATTTAAATAAAATTGAACGACCATACATTCGGATTAAATCATACCTTATTGCGTTTCTGTGGATGTACCTACATTAATAACCAACAAGGATTATTTTAGATTTCTTTTAAAAATAAGTGTTTGATTTTTGTACGCTTTTATTGTTGATCATATTTTTTATTTTTGACTATTTTGGGGGTATTTTTACTCTGTGGTGGTTTCGGTCAACATGGAGGATCGCCCGATCAATCGGAGCAACAGGAAACATCTGAGTTTTTAACTCACCATCATCTTGGGTCTCTGCTAGGTCCAAGAACAAAGATGCCCCATGAGGGCTTGCAGGATAAGTACGAGGAATTTATCTCGGGGAAAAAACTGATAACTGCGCGCCGGTTCATCTCCACCCCTCCCTATATAGGGAAAAAACTGACATTCTCTATGGATATCGGCAGAATTGTCGCAGACGGACGGGTTGTATCCGAAATGGGCTATGCTAGCCTAGGTCTATCCGTCGCAGTCCTGACTCCCACAAATTTCCGAACGCTCTGTGCTTACTCTTAGAAAATGGCTATCAAGTTGGTATGAAGTTGGTATACGAAGGGTTTGAAGAATCGAAATGAGTCGTCCCGCCTGCTTCGTGATCTGTTCATCGGTGTGAATTTGCGAGATCGATGTTTCTTGTGCTGTCTAGCGACTTTGTTGTCTATTCAGCATACGGGGACCAGCTGACCAGAGGAGTTTCCTTGCTGGTGAAGCGTTCCCTGGATGCAAGGGTGGACCTTGTCTATGTCGACACGGAGGTCGATTGGTGGTGGCCGACATTTCCGTGAAAAGTGATTCGTTTCGAGTCGTTGTGATGTATGCACCCAACGATCAGACGGTGTGCGTTTCGTACTTCTGACAGTTGGGGCCGTTCCTGGTGGATTCAGCGCGCCTAGTTCTAATGGGGCACTGGAATACCATTCTAGACCCCAAGTTAGACAGAGGGTGGGGATCTAGCGGGAGAGTGATTGATCGTAGCTTTGTTGATCTGAACGATGTCTCTGGTCTCGTCTATAGATACCGGGTCGATGACCCTGGGCGAGAAGTATGGACGTGAGCTCTTAATTAACCATCCAACCATATGGCCAGCTATCTGGATAGAAGAGTAGATCTAGATTTTCTAAATTGGCCCACGTTCCATTGGTTAGGCTATTCGGACCACAAACTCGTTTGTGCCTGGATGTCGTTAGACACTAGGCCTAGAATGGCTGGACACTGGAAGTTCAACGTGACCTTACTGGACAGGGATGAATTCCGGCTACAACTGACTAGATTAGTGTCGCGGGAATTAGTGGGAGTGGTAGATGGAAATAAGTGGTGGGGAATCTTAAGGATAGGATCAGATCTTTCACCAAAGGATAGCGGAGACGAGTCTCAGCAGATAAGGCTAAGAAAGTGAAGACATTAAAGTATAGTCTGGCCCGGACGATGGCTGGGGTGATCCCCTAGAGATAGGCCTAGCTAAGCAAACCTTGGAGCATCTGGCCAGCGTGTGCTACCATGCCAGATAGTTAGGAACTGACTAACCAAAATGTCCAACGAAACTGTAAACATAGGCGCTAAATTGCGCAAAGAGGAAATAAGTTGAGGTTCCGATCGTTTCATTCGTGAGGTCGACAACCCGGATGGGTACAACTTTCGGTCGACCAACGACATGCACGAGGCGTTTCGGCAGCATTTCCAGAATCGATTTACAAAGGAGCTTGATCTCTGTGAGCAAGAGTTTAACAGCTATATGGCTGACTTTCCTCAACTCTCATCGAATGAAGCGACTGGCTGTGAGGGTGAGATTACAGAGGGCAAAGTCCGCGAGGAATTGAAGAGGGTCGGCAAGGGCAAGTCTCCGGGACTTGATGGTCTGCCCTACGAATTGTACTTGAGGCTGTCACACAACAACTGGTTCTGGCAGGGATCCGTCCTCAATCAGATCTCCAGGGGTGTGATCACGATATTGAAAAATGACAAACATGGTGGGGGGGGGGGTTAGACGATTACAGGTCCATGACTCTGCTAAACACAAAGTTAAAGATTTTGGTCAAGACCCTGACAGAGCGTTTGCAGTCGGTTGCCGAGATTGTGTTGGGACCGGAGCAGACTTGAGCTGTCATACGCCGAACAATTCAGATCAAGCTGCATCTGATCCGCACGATCGTAGAGAGTGTAGAAGACGACGAAGAAGTCGCGCTGATGAATTTGGATCAATTCAAGGCATTCGGCAGGTTCGACTATCGGTACCTGGTGGCTATCCTGCAGACAGCCGGTTTCCAACCCGATTTCTGCCGATTAGGTAAGTCGATTAGATAAGTCGATTAGCTAGCTGTATTGCTCTCCTCATGTTGTGGTACAGGTGAATGTGAAGTGGTTGAGCGATTTTGCGCTGTCGTGATCGGTTCCTCAGGGTTGTCCGGTGTCGACCTTACTTTACGTTTGACGCTGGTGCCTCTCCTGAGCCGGCTGAGGGACAGGGCGTGCAGACCGGCCCTACGCGGAATCGGTCTTCTTGAAAGAGCTCGAGCCAGGATTTCCGCATACATCGATGACGTATCCATTTTCGTGTCGCGCCGCAGCGACATTGAAGGCGCTTGAACGGTACGAAAAGCAGACGTGGCCCAAGATTAATCACAACATCTTCCGACTTGCAGTTAGGTGCTTGGAAGGGCGTTACTCTTCCGGGGCCCTTCAATTGGACTGACGGCCCCATCCGCATTCTTGGAGTGTGGTTCGGGCCGGATCTTCAGCTGGAGAAGAATTGGTAGGATTTTGAAAGGTAGGGCCGATGTCTGTTGCTTGTACTTTTCCCCCTTATCTTTTACCGGTTGTCTGTACTTCCTTACTCTACGGATAGTTTGGAGGCGCTCGAGCTCTTTCTCTTCTTCCTCTTGTGGGCGGGGAGGTTAAGCCGTGGGTTCGCAGATAGGTCTGTTTCCAGCGTCTGTATCATGGGTGTTGGGAATGCTACACTTGAGAATTCCGACACGCCTTGCGGCTGGTTTCCAAACGCTGCGTGTTGTCAGAAGAGGAGGAGTGTTACTAGCCTTACTATGGCTCTATTCCATTTTGGTGCTGTCATAAACACCGGAAGCGGGAGCCTTTCTTCCACTAGTGTCGTCATGCCTTGCTGGTTACACCTCGGTCCGGTGACCTTTCATGGCCTAGGAGGTCTTGTATTGGGAATTAATGGACCCGCTCTGTGTTCGGCTTGGCTCGGCTCGGCTCGGCTCGGCTTGTCGGTGGGCGAGTTGCCCTCTTTTTGTTCCTGAGCACCAGCGGCGGATTACCTCAGTAACCCTGATTTTTCGCTTACCTGGCGATTGATCCGTAACGAGCTACCTATCAATGACAGGAGAAATGCCTGATTGTCACCGGTGTGATCGTGGTTTAGTGGAAACGGCTAAGCCCGCCTTCTGCCATTGTCTGCTGGTGCGCCCATCCTCGGAGCATGTCGGCGAGTTGATGGCTCGTATCGATCCCGAATATCTCGTATCCATTGATCTTGCGTACGTGTGCGACAATGTTGCCCCCGTGTTCCAGGTTGAAACGGTTGGTGTTTCTCACCTTGCTAGCCCTGACAAGAATGGTAGTGTGGATGACGCGAACAGAGGGAAACTTACGAAACGAACACTATTCTTATTGGGATCTAATTGGATTTTTTCGGCATCAGCTCAGGATGAAGATCAGAACTGATATAAAACATTTGCCTTCAGCAGATTTCAGCAAAAGGTTGATGCAAGTTGTGAGCCTGGTTAGCGTGAATCGGGCCAATCTTGATTTCCTTTTTTGTCCTCCAAAAGTCACAACGAGGCAAATTCCTGACTGACCCCATCCCTGGTTAAACTTGTCTCTTTTGTTTGCCTAATTAATATGGAATTGTTTTTTCATATTTCAGTCCAAAAGGGGAAAAAAGCAGTAATTAACTACGACAGATCTACATTTACATCAGAAAATCTAACATGTTTGATTCTGAGAAATTTTTATTTTAGTTTGTAAGAAACCAAGTCATTTGTGTAAAAGATTTTTAAAATAAATCATTGGAAAATAATATTTTCTTTATTAACAGAATTAGAATTCATTTTTGAAAAAAGAATAAAATAATAATTAAAATTTTATAATTGACTGATTAATTTGTTTACATTTAGTGGGGTAAAATGTTAAAAACAAAAGTACTGTATAACATAACATGATGGAAATTGTTTTTTGTCAAATTAAAAAGAGAAAAAAAAACAACTTCCAGTCATAAATAAATCAGCAAACATTTTGTGCATAAAATGCTGCATAAACTTTCTTTTAAAAACTAATTTTAAATGAGGAGAATTACAAAATGTGGTGATAAACATAACCAAATATTATAATTCTAATATTGTGACCAGAGCCGTTCTGTCTTGAAAGTTTTGTTCTTATCATGAATACAATCTTTTCTTTAAATAGACATTATATTGAGAGTATAATTTGTGAAAATACCAGCGATATATTTAATTGAAATACATGTGAACCAATGAAGAGCCGGTGAACAAATACACTATTGCAATGTATTCATGTAAAAAAGTAGTTACTTGAGATTCGGTCATATGACGCGCAAGCGAACACGCGCACGCACGCACACGTGATAGACACATATGGATTGATAAAGAGGGAGGGCGCAAACACTAATTCTTGTTCTTTTAAACTTTAAAATTCAGAGTAAAAAAGCGGTTAGAAGCTCTTAAAATGTTCACCTAAGTTTATCACTATCTACCCTTTTCTGTTCATCCATGGATGTAGGTATGTCCAATTTTGACCTTTTTAGCGTTTTTTTTTAGTTGTTTTTTTGTCAGTTGAAAGACACATTAATTTCGAAATTCTTGTAAAAATTAACTACTTGTTGGATTTTAATGAAAACTTCAGAACTTATTCAGAAATGAATGAACTTATTTTAGAAATGTTTGTCTCTTTGAAAGTCATGGTATAAATATTTTTTTTTTATATCTGTTACCCCCCCTCGAACTTAATTTTATGAAAACACAAAAAAAGATTTATTTGCAACCTCAATTTTTTTTTTTAATTAAATGCACAAAACTCTGAAAAATCTAAATCATCGATTTTTTTGTTAAAAAAATGTCCGAAATTGTCCAAACTTTTACCTCAATTGTAAAAATACAAAACCCAATAAAACTAAGACAATATTTAATTAAGAAAGTTTTTAATGGCTTTTCTGAATAATATATACGAAGGTAATTATTATCTGAAAGAAAAAAAATTTTTTGATGAACAATAAATTTTTACATTAATTTTCTTTTTTTTTTCAATTTTAAATACACAATATGACAAAAGGTTGTTATATATTTATACATTAAGTTCTTTCTGCAACCTTATGGAAATGATATATTATGTTTTCTACTTTTTAAAGATCATAAATTTGAAAGCTTATTAAAATCTGACAACCATAATTATTTTAAAAATAATTTTTAATATTCCAAAATTGTATTTAAAATCGTCTACAACGAAAGTACGGATGCACATTGTTGAAATAATGTCACATGAGTAGTTTCCTTTGATAGAAGCAAGTTTTTTTTTACTTCAGAAATGGCTTTGTAACAAGAAAACAACGCTTGTCAAGTTTTCTGAATATCGTCGTATTATTTTCAATTTTTTTCTTTTTCTATTCAAATATAATCGAATAGTGGGATAAAAGAAAATATCGACTATTTACAATTACAAAAAAAAAAAACGCCCTTGGAAGTCCACCCAAATTTTCAAGTTTGAAATCGAATGCATAAATTCATTGTACATTACTTTGGAATTATTATCCACACGACAAATTATCAATTAAAACGATTTTTGGAGTTTAAATTTTCTGGAGTTAGCTCGCTACTACTCAAACTAAAAAATACTTGTCGAGTCAAAACAAAACCAACATAGCTGCTATTAGCATGTTAATTTTATTAATAAATAAAATAAAACTCATATTACTGCCATATAATTATTAATAAATAGAAAAAAATCTGCCTTAATAAAAAAGAAATAAAATCTCATTTCATTAAGTTAACCCGTTTCAATTAATGGTGTTTCATGTAATTTTTATATTCTCAGAAAAATATTTCATGACTGAAATAATAAACCTCAATTTAAAAAAATGTATTTTTTTTACTGTTTTATTTTTACTTGTAAAATTTGATTTTCTTTCATAATTTAAATGTTATTTTCAGTGCAGAATTCTTCCTCAAACGTAAGGTAAAAAAAAAAAAAAAAAATTTGAAAGTGAATTTAAAAAAAAAAATCTACTAACCAGATTCACTTAAAATTAGAACGAATTATATCACTTTGGCGGTACCGTACAATAAATTTCAGTACCGTAAGTTGTGAATATATTGACGTACATCAATCAACGCCTGTCAAAATAGACTACCCTGGTGGGAAATATCTCTCTTAAAAAATTTTCTGCTAAAAATGTAAGTAATGTTTCTTTCAAATTACATTAAGTATACTTTAATCATTCTAAATTTCCTAAGATAACAAAAGAAAAAGGTGTAATTTATTTTTCATGATTTTTTAACTAACAAACTATGATCTTTCCGACAGAAATGTCGATAAGTTCGATTTTACGAAATTTTTTGACTCGAAAAAAAACAAGATTTTTAATAAAATTTTTAACATTTATAGGAAGGATTAAAAAATCTGAAAAAATATTCAGAAAATACTTTGGTCTTTCCTCTTTAATAACAACATAAATATTTAAACCTTAAAAATTGTTTTATCAATTTGGGGACCTTTTTTCGTCAAGGTATACCACTTTTTAGCGAAATATTGTACATACCTACATGGATGGTTTCAAACATTAAGCTAAATAGGCAAATGTTTAGTGTGTCACAAGAAGAGAAGGAAATATGACATTTAACTGAATGAGTCCTTTTACTTATCAGGACAATAAAAAAATGGTGAAAAAAAAAAAAAAACGATGAAAAAATATATATCCCATTTTGTTTATTAACTATCTTAAAAGAAAACTGTGCTTCTTTTTAGCAGTTTAAAAGTCCATTGTCTATATATTGAATATCTGAAATGATCTAAATTTTTACACAAGTCTCTCAGTCCTCAATTAGGCGCTTCTTCTCATATCAACGAAATCTGTCTTATTTATTTAAAACGTATCGAACCGCCATCATAGATGTAAAAATAAAATATAAACAATAAATTTTAAAATATCTTAAAAACTCAATATTTGTCCAAGAGATTTGTTTCAAAGTCAGTAAATTTAAGAATTAATTAACTGGATTTTTGAAACGTAATATTTACTTATAGAAAACGTAATGAAAATAACGTGTATTTACGCACGGTAGCCAGTGAGGTCACAGGTCAATCTTCCAATCCTTCTCTTAAATAGCGCACCCCACAAAAAACAAAAAAACAACAAACAAAAACAAACAAACAAAAACAAAAAAAAATCGGAACATTAGCAGTGCAATAATCAAGCCATTGATCTTTTATCTTTGAAAATAAATTATCTTTAATTAACCTTATATAACCAATTGTTTAAGAAGAATATAATTTTTTACTCTATACGATTTTATAAAACTTTTTTATTTTTTATACTAAAAAGTATAAAAAAATAAAATTGTTTTTTTGGAGGGGTGGGGGGTTCGTGCGCTATTTAAGAGAAATGATGCATAATGCATTGCTTTTATTTTTTATTATTATTTTCTTACTTATTGTCATAAAATATCTAATTGCACTCAATGTGACCTTTTTTTTAAATTATTCTGAATTTAAGAGTTATTGAATTATCATATATCTTCGTATTACACTTCCGACAATGAGAATTTCAAGTAGTCAACCTAATTCAGAAGTATTTCCTTTTTGAACATCTATACAAAAATAATCTAAAATGCTAAAACAGTTAAAATTCTTTATAAAAAAAAGATTCACACTGAAAAATAGCATTAAACTACATTTTTTCGAATCTACAAACGTGTCTTCTATGTAACAAATGCGAATGTCAGCGTGTTCATTGTGCCACACTTTTTCAACTACTACTTTTTTTACTTCTAGGGCTCAACATATCATATCATTTTGGAATCAGTCCGACTCCGTGAGCAAATTAAAAACATTACGGGCCTAATGCGGACCCGCAATCCTGAAAGTTTGGATTCCCAAGTTATCATAACTGTGATTATTTTCGGCGATTTTTACGTGATTTTTTGCGACGAATTTTTTGTACGATAACAGTGTTTATAACTTGGAAATAAATTTGGAAATAATCTAAATTAATTGTGAACAGACAAAGTCACCGTTGAAATAAAAATAATTGTTTGTACGGAAAATTAATTGGCGGCAGAATAATTATCGTTCAACTTTTAAAAGGTATACTTAAATATTATTACAATACTTAAAAGCAGAGATCAATTTTGAGTTCTTCTCTAGTTTATTGTTTCCTATCGCATCTACTCCTCCCTAACAATTGTGATGAATGCCCAATATCCAGAGCCCTCCGTAGGAGCCAGCTTAAATGCCGCCTGATAGGGTGGCTTTTAAGCTAGTTATTTAATCCTAGAAATTCATATGACGAACATCAACAGGAAAAATCTAAGCAATGCGATGAATGTCAAAATCACATTGATTTTTTTTTTTAAGTAATAATAATAAGTATTGTGTAGTTTTTTTTCTGTCCATTCTGAAATAAAATCATACGCACTTTCGACACGAGAAAAATTTTAAAAAAAGAAGCGATACCCCCTATTTTAAATAAGTTACCAAAAGTCAGGGAATTGTCAGATTTCATTGAAATTTTCAGTATTTATTCATTAATGAATGAATTTTATATTGAATCTTTTTATTTTTAAGTTTTTCTGGAGTATTTTTTCTGGTTAGGAATACCCCCTTTACTTAACTCGTGGTTAATATGTACTGTATTCCTAATTTTTACATTATTATAAAGCTGAAGATTAAAAAAGAATTAATATCGAGTGTGAACAATACATAATAATTTGGCCCGAGATCTTAAGCAAAGAATTCAGGAAAATTCAAAAATCGTTTTTGTTGAGAGTTAGTGATACCTAATTTTAGCAAAATATACTGGATATTTTTTTTGTTTCCACAAGAAAAAAATCTCTGATGTTTGTGAAAAATTAACATGGATTTTTACAGTAAGATTTTGAAACTCTTTTAAATCTTTGGTCGTTGCTGATAAACTTGGTATAAAATAAAGAATTGAAAAATATAAAGTTTAATACCATTTTCGAATATGAACATTTTTTTATTTTAACATTATTTTATTTTATTTTACAACTCTTTCATTTTTTGTTCTATGGTTGATCAAAAAACAAAATTTTGTATTATGTTCCTTGACAAAAAAATAACAGTCCTTTTCACGGCCATTAAATTATTGAAAGTTTTGACTAATCTTCTCATACTGATAATATTTTTATCTGTATGATGTTTATGATAATATTCTATAGTAAGGACAAAGAAATCATTTGATTACAGGAATTGTTACTGACCAGAAACATATTTCCACAAAGTTTTCTACTTTATGGGCTCACATTTTTGGGGGGATCATGGTGCGAATTATTTTTAAGTAGTAGTTTAATTGGTAAGATTACTAATGAACATGTTGACAAATGAGGACATACCCTGCTGAGGAAAATGTATTTTTCTTATATTTTTGACAACAAGTAAGTAATAAATTTACAAAATCTAATTAATTAATCTTTAAATTTACTATTTTTCTTCGAAACAAATGTCTGTGACAGATATTAGATTTTTAAGAGATTTTTAAATTTCTATTTTTCGGGATCCATCAAATTCGTTAATCGAAATGAATGGATGTGAGTTTGTTTTTACTTTTTTGTTTTAAAAATGTCCAAAACCTTTATTTAACGACGTAAAATATTTTTCTTTTCTTACGGATTAGATTTAGGTTATTATCTTTCTAATAAAACCAGAATTTAACTTCAAAAGTCATTTAAATTATTTAAAATACATTTTTCAGATTTTTTTTAGAAAGTCCGTGAAGATAAAAATATTTTTCTTATTATTCTTCTTCTTCTTTCATGCCTTTACAATGAGCACAATTGTCATGAGATACGTGATATTTGTAGTTGGGTAACTCATAAAAGAAAGTCTTTTCTGATCAACATATTTTTCACACTATTTTCGCAGATCATTGCTGTAGTCTGGTTTCTTGAATCTTTAGTTATTTCCGCCTCACTTCTCGCGCTTTTATTTTATTTTTTGCAACTGTTTAATGTGTACCGAGTATTATGTGCTCAATCCTCACCAGTATGTATGTTACACAGCTTCTTCAGTTTTCGTGCGAAGTCCTGGTATTTTTCATCATCATCATCATCATCATCATCATTATTATTATTATTATTATTATTATTATTATTATTATTATTATTATTATATTATTATTTCGATTTCTACTATGGTCACACTACCTACCAAGTCTGCCGGAGGACCTAAGGCAAGTAGTGATGTGTTGTTATGGCTACATTTTTTGTTTTTCTATCTTCACTAGCGTTACATGGACAAAGTTCTTATTAATGTGAGAGCTGTACTTATCAAGGCAATTTTTTGTATTTCTCTTGAGCTAGGATTTCCAGGGATTTGTTCAATGTATTGTTGTGTTCCTTTTTTATCGTTCAAAGCGCACCTAGTATGACTGGCACTATTTTTGTTTCCAATTTCTACTTTTTTTCTATTTTGATAGTTTTTCAAATTCCTTGGTTGCTATGTTACAGTCTGCTGGGCAAGTCATATCAATTAGTAGGCAAATTTTTCTTTTCGCTTTTTGACAATTATGTCCAGCCTATTTGCTTGAATCCTTCTGTCTGTAAATATGGTGTAATCTCATAGAATTATGATGTTTTTGATTTCTGTAACCGGTGCTGGGTGATGTTCATACCAGTGTTTATAAACATCTTTTCCAAAGGGTTTGCACAATATATAGTGTAAATATTGCCCCACTCTATCGTGACGATTTTTATATACATTTAGCGCAATTACAGAACATCTTGAGATTAGATGGTCTATGGTTTCCTTTTATTTGTCACGGAATCTGCTTTTTGGATCCATACTATTACTAGCTGGGGTTTTGAAAATTTCACGGTTGTTGACAACTAAGATTCATTATTTCAATCCTCTGCTCTTCTCGCGCTCTTTGCCTGTATTTTCTCATTTCATTCCTTATTTCTTCCAATCTTCATTGCACATCCATGTTTTTATCGAAATATTTAAAAAATATAGATTGTTTTCATATACAAGAAGGAATAGGAAAGGCACAGATATTTTATATTACATACTCTCTTTTATCTTTCTTCTGCACCACGGAATTACTAAATAAACTGAGAAATGCATTTTAAATTTTGGTTTATTTGAATAACAGCCTAAAGCTAATCCATATAAAAAGAAAAAAAATACGTTTTTAAATAAAGTTTATAGACATTTTCAAAACATTGGTCACTCTTTATTTTTCAACCATCGAACATTCATTATAGACAAAAAATAAAAACAAATTAAAAAATCTCTTAAAAACACAATATTAGTCGTAGAGATTTACTTCAAAGTAAATTAAGAAATGGTAGGATTATTATAATAGATTTTGTAAAAGTAATATTTACTTTATGCTTAAAACATAGTGACATCAGCGTTTATTTTAAATAATGCTGTTGTCATCAAGGTGATAGGTCTACAACAGCAATCTGTCTGATATCCCAACTTTTAAAAAGAGCGCAGTACAAGAGTACAAGAATCAAGTTATTGATTTATACTTAAAAATAAATGATCTTTAATCTTATATAACCAATATTTCAATATCATTTTATTCTATACGCTTTTAAAAATAATAGTACAATGATTAAATATTTATATTACATTAGAAGTGTAAAAAAATAATTAACAACTAATTAAATGATACTTTTGAGTTTAATTCCTTGCTTTTATTTTTTATTTTCGTACTTTTAATTGACTTTTTAAAATTATTCTGATTTTAAAATTATTAAACTAAAAGACGTGCTACAAAAACAGGAAAATTTGCTAAAGAAAGTTTGAATTGATAGTGTTAATTGAGTGCAGTCCCAGAATTATTATTTCTTTTTTGAACAGCGTATAAAAATAATGTAATCGTTGTAAAACTGAAAAATAAGTAAAATCCTTGTAAAAAATGTTTACACTCGAAAAAGGCATTAAACTTTTACATTTTTCAATTCTTCAAACACATCTATATTTAATGAAAATAACTTTTCCCACAAAGATTCCTAATAAAAATAACATATTCACTACACAATTCATTCGTTAATGAATAGCTGTCGAAATTTTCGTTTAAACTGGATTTTTTAAAACTGTCTAGCGTTTTTTCGTTTCTATTTCGGAATAAACTGGGTACCGCCAAAATTTGAGCTAAAAAACAAAACAAAAAAACAAAAACAAAAAACAACAACGTAAAAACGCATTAAAATAATTTAAATGCCTCATTTTTAGTAAAATTTTGCTTTTATTCGAAAGATAATAGCGTAAAGCTAACCCTTAAAAAATTCCCATACGTAAATAAAGAAATTTTAAAAACATCACGTTCACTCGTCAGTCATCGATTCATCGAACCTCCATTCTAGATGAAAAATGTAAACAATAAATTTTAAAATCTCTTCTTAAATAGCCAATATTTGTCTGGTGGATGTATTTAAAAAAATAGTAAATTTAAGAATGAACTGAATTTTGTAAAAGTAATGCATTGTTTTTGCTTAAAACATAATGAAAGAAATATGTATTTACGTACGGTGGTCTGTGATGTCATTGGTCAAAAACAGCAGTTTTATACTGCCATCCCAGACACTTAAAAAGAACCACGGGGCACGAGCAGTGTAATAATCAAAATATTAATTTTTTTATGCTTAAAAATAAATTATCTTTAACCTTATATAACCAGTAGTTTAAGAATTTTTTTTTATGAAAGTTAATAGAATTAATTTTATTCTTTTATACTACGTTAGAAGTATAAAGAAGAAATTAATTAAAAATAAGTTAAATGATACTTTTGAGTTAAATCCATTGCTTTTATTTTTTATCCATTATTTTTTCTTACCTGTTTGATGTCATCTTTATAATTATTCTGATTTTAAAATTTTTAAGCTAAAGGAAGATCTAAAAAAGTGGTAGCTGATAAAAGTCAATATTAAGATATTAATCTCCTAAGAGTCATGTAATTCAGAATTTTTCCTGTTTGATCTTCCATACAAAAAATAATCCGTTGAAAAAATAATAAATAATATAAAATTATTTAAAAAATATTTCTGGTGCGAAAATGGAACCAAACTTCATATTTTTCGATTCTTCAAACATGTCTTTATTTAATAAAAAGATATCTTTTGCCATCAGCAACCGAAAGAATCACACTGAAAAATAACAAGTAAATTTTTCAAAAATGAATATTCAATGAAGTTTTTTATTTGTCAAATCTGAAAGAAATTAATGTATTTCAAGCACAAACTCTCAACAAAACGTTGTTTTTTGAGTTTTATCGAATTATTTTTTAAAGTTTCCAGGGGAAATTTTCGAGATTTTTTTTATTTGATATTGCAAAAGATTTTCATGAATATCTTCAGGGAATTTTCTTTATAAAACTATAAAATAAATTGTCATCCCCTCCAATTCACTATGTATCTAAATGACAGTGGTGACTGACCCACACAAAAATATTTCTGCAAATCTTTCTAATGAAATAAACATTCAGTATACACCTTGTTCATTTAAATCGGATAATTTCTTGGTTTTTGATAAATTTTTAAAAACGGTAGGGAACGTTTTTTCTTTCATTTCGGAAAAAAACGCATCCATTTTGGCGGTATCTAAAATAAACGAATCTATTTTGGAGGTAGCGAGTATATATGTGTACACAAAGTCATATATAAGAGTACACACACATACATATCTACACACATTTACAAGTGTACATACATGTAAAGATCTGTATAATGGCTCGTTTCTACGGATGTAATTTATGCGGTTGTGAGTATATATGCGTCGGTGACTTATTTGTATATTTATTATTATTTGAATATGTAGATAGATGTATACACATGATTATAGATTTCAGTGCGGCATTACCATACGAGAGAAGCGGCATTCGGTGTCCATTGAGACTCCGGCGAAATCGTTAGGAGTTTCGGACGTTTTGTTCTTATTCGCCAGACCTCTTGCACGCGCGTGCGCGCGCGC
Organism: Acanthosepion esculentum; assembly: GCA_964036315.1. NCBI lineage: Eukaryota > Metazoa > Mollusca > Cephalopoda > Sepiida > Sepiidae > Acanthosepion > Acanthosepion esculentum. The sequence goes on along the minus strand of OZ038490.1, from coordinate 29,303,526 downwards.
GCACACACACACACACACACACACACACACACACACACACACACACACACACACACACACACACACACACACACATATATATATATATATATATATAGTGTGTGTCTGTATGTACACCTGTACGTGTATGTATGAGCACATGTGTTTTTTGTTTTGTTTTGTTTATTTCTTGTTTAAATAATTTTTTTATGGAAATGCTTTTAAACGACGGGTCTTGCCGACGTGACATGTCTTGGGTTCGGTTTCTTCTGGTTTGAACTATAAAGCCCTAAAGCTAAACCGGATTAAAAGACACATTAATTTACGGATATAAATAAAGTTTTTAGTCATTTTTAAAATATTGGCACGTTCACTGGTCACTCATGGACTCATCGAACCGCCATTGTAGGAAAAAGGCACCGCCATTGTAGGAAAAAAAGAAACAACAAATTTAAAAAATTAATTTAATAAAATATATATCCTAGAGATATGTTTCGAAGTCATTTAGTAAGTAAATTCAAACATTAATTAACTTGAATTTGTAAAGGTAATACATAGTTTTTGCTTAAAACATAATGAAAATAAGTTTTATTTACGCAATGACCTGTGGAGTCAGAAGTTAAAAATAAAAAATCTATAATTACGCCCCCGAATAAAAAGCGCGCGAAAAATTAAAAATATAAATTAAAAATACGGAACACATACCAGTGCAATAATGAAGACATTGATATTTATCTTCAAAAATAGTTTAAGAATATAATTTTTATTCCATGCGATTTTATGAAATTTAGTTGGATGAGTAATTTTATTTTTATAAATAATTTGAATTACATTACATTGCTTTTATTTTTTATAATTATTTTCTTACGTGTTTGATGTCATAAAATATCTAATTGCAACCAATGTGTTCTTTTTTTAAATTATTCTGAATTTAAGAGTTATTGAATAATCATATATCATTACTTTTTGAATAGGGAAAAGTAGTTAAAGACGGTAATTTAGAATTATTACCTATTTGAATATTCATACCAAAATAATCTAACAGTTGCTAAATTGAAAAAAAAATTAAAATTCATTTAAAAAAGGTTCACAATAGAAAATAGCATTAAACTTAACATTTTCTGAATGTACAAACATGTCTTTATCTAATAAAAACCTCTTCTTTCAAAATCACACTGATAATTTAGTTTTTTCAAAATAAATATTAAGCGTTGATTTTTATGTCCGATTTGAAAGAAAATAACGAAAATTTATTAAATTTACAGACACCAAATATCAGCAAAATTAATTTTTTTAAAGTCGTATTGAATTATTTTTGGTAAGATTCGGGCTAAATTTTCGTATGTTCACACTTGATAGTGCATAAATGTTTTACTGAGATAACAGGGATTTTCTTTTATATAACTGTAAAAACAATTGATAAACACCCCTAAATCAAAATATTTCTATAAAGTTATCTAATAAAATAACCTATTAACCTATTCAATATACAATTCATTCATTAATGAATAAGTAATGAAGATTTCGTTTGAATCAGATTTTGGCAAATGTTTTAAAATAGCGATATTTTTGCTTTCATTCATTTCGGAAAACGCATCCATTTTGTTGGTACATAATAATAATAATAATAATAATAATAATATATATATAAATACATATATATATATGTATGTATGTATGCATGCATGTATATATATATATATATATATATATATATATATATACATGCATGCATACATGTATATGTGTGTATATATATATATATACATATACATATATATATATTAGGCAGCAACATAATGTATATATATATATATATATATATATATATATATATATATATATATATATATATATATATCATTAATATATATATATATATATATATATATATATATATATATAAAAGTGGATACTGATGTTAATACAGAGCACAGAGAAGCTACAATCTCTTACATGCTTAAACGCAATCTTTAGGACATCTTTTGTATTTACATATGCTCTCAAAACTGTATTTTTATCATATATATATATATATATATATATATACATTTATATATATATATGTATATATATATATATATATATATAAATGTATATATATATATATATATAAATGTATATATATATATATATATAAATGTATATATATATATATATATATATATATAAATGTATATATATATGTATATATATATATATAAACGTATATATATATATGTATATATATATATAAATGTATATATATATATATATATAAATGTATATATATATATATATATATATATATATACATTTATATATATATATATATATACATTTATATATATATATATATATATATACATTTATATATATATATATATATATATAAATGTATATATATATACATTTATATATAAATGTATATATATATACATTTATATATAAATGTATATATATATACATTTATATATAAATGTATATATATATACATTTATATATAAATGTATATATATATATATATATATATAAATGTATATATATATATATATATATAAATGTATATATATATATATATATATAAATGTATATATATATATATATATATAAATGTATATATATATATATATAAATATAAATGTATATATATATATATATATAAATATAAATGTATATATATATATATATATATATATAAATGTATATATATATATATATATATAAATGTATATATATATATAAATGTATATGTATAAATATATATATATAAATGTATATATATATATATATATAAATGTATATATATATATATATATATATAAATGTATATATATATATATATATATAAATGTATATATATATATATATAAATGTATATATATATATATATAAATGTATATATATATATATATAAATGTATATATATATATATAAATGTATATATATATATATATATATATATATATATATATATATATATATATATATATATATATATATATATATACAAGGTAACGGTGGAAGAAGGCATTTCTCAGAAAAAATTCAAGTTGGTTTGAAAATGTCAGCCAGTTAAGTGCCACAAGTGATACACACTTGGGAAATCATGTATCTTTTGATGCATCACTGATGAGGCATATTTTTCCCGCAGTAGGTTGCCATTTCTTTGTGCGGTAGATTGGTTGCCAACCAAGACTAAAGGACCCAGTATGTCCTGCTATTTACCTATTGTGCGCAAGTGAATCTAACGAACTTGACTGGAATTCGAACTCGGCTCTCCGAGTTCTCACTCAGAGCCGATATCCATTACACATCACATGAAAATGTACAATTCCTTTACGCTATTGAGTGGGAAAGAGGGTACTGTCACCCTCTCCAGTATCTCTACCCTGTACACTTCTATCTATCTATCTATCTATCTATCTATCTATCTATCTATCTATCTATCTATCTATATACAATTTTGCTTATTCTTACCTACTTACACGACATCTAAGTGGCTAAACAATCTCCTAGGTGGGAATAACTTAATTAACAAACTATCAATCCAGTCAGTTTGGTTAATGAGCTAATAAAATATGCAAGTCTCTCCCTCTCTCTCTCTCTCTCTCTCTCTCTCTCTCTCTCTCTCTCTATATATATATATATATATATATATATATATATATATGCGTGTGTGTAGATGCACGTACACACATACATATACACATGTAGATTGTATATATTTTACGTAGTACATGATCAGATTGAATAAACGAAATACCTTTTAAAACCGAACGATTTTCCTGACACGCGCAAGCACACTTTCATTTCACAAATATTTCACTTCTATGCGTGTGAGAGAGAGAGAGAGAGAGAGAGAGAGAGAGAGAGAGAGAGAGAGAGAGAGAGAGAGAATATGGATGTATGTGTAGTTTTTAAATTAATCGATGTTTAGCAGAATAAAAATGCACCCAAATTAAACACAAACATTTATTAATACTTCCTTCATAAAATTGGAGTCCTGATACACACTCTCATACAAAGTACATTATTAAAGTGCATAGTTAACAGCTTAGTTTTCCATATGATTACGTTGAGTTTAACATTCACGGGACTCTGTTCTTCTTTCTTGATCTACTAATTTCAGTTGAAATTCATAATTTCCCTTCGGAAAAACTGTCATTAAATCTGACCTGCTTTGGACCTCTCGGCCACGAAGTGCGTCGATGGTCAAGCAAAGTTGAATAGTGCCTTTAAATAGTGCTTTTGCTTGAACATCGACGCGTGGCCGGGAAGTTATAATGACTGTATCCCCGAGGTGAACACATCTTCGAATCCTGCCGGAGAGCGCATATTTTTCTCTAATAAAATTTCTCGAATATACTATTTAATAAATAAACAGAGCGTCCATTCAGATACGAGTATCCACTAAAAATAACGTCGAAGTAAAAAATAACATCTAGATAAATAAAGGATTCATCCCTTTCTTTGGAAATTGCTTTGTTTACGTTACGGTAGGAAACTGAGCAGATATGTCTATTTCGAGAGTTAAAGAAAAATTTTTGTTTAAAGGCACTATTCAACTTTCCTTGTGCTTTGGACCGTGTTTTTAACAATCAGTATCACAACGGAATGCATATTTTATCGCAGTTACAATAGGTTTCTCTTTGAAATTTACCACTGAGGAAATCGAAGGTATTTGGGTAAGAAAGAACTACGGCGCCTTCCTTGATGGATTTCATCTTAACACCAAGAAACTGATTAAAGAACTGGAAAGGATCAGCATGAAAATAAGTAGATACGTCTATATTATTCAATGAAACACACACATACACACACACGTACACCACACACACACACACACACACACACACACACACACACACACACATATATATATATACTGTTTAAAAGCAAAGAATAAAAAATGGGTTGTCTATTTCAACTACAAGTATCTAATAATAATGTCTAAAGTAATAAATGTTGGATTAAAAATAAATCCATTAAGTCTTCAGATATATATATATATATATATATATATATATATAATAATTATACCACCACCACCACCACCACGAACAACAACAACAACAATAATAATAATAATAATAATAATTAGAAGAAGAAGAAGAAGAAGAAGAAGAAGAAGAAGAAGAAGAAGAAGAAGAAGAAGAAGAAGAAGAAGAAGAAGAAGAAGAAGAAGAAGAAGAAGAAGAAGAAGAAGAAGAAGAAATATTCGATGATAAATAATGCATGTAACACGAACAATGATATATTAATTACCTGGAAAGATGTGAATTGTGTCATCCTGTCATCCTTTTACTTGAAAGTGAAGCTGATATATAGATTGACAGATCTTGGAAATAGTGATTCGCATATGTTTGTGAGTTTTACGTCTTCTTGAATTCTTTGAGCTTCACTGCATACAACTATCTCAAATTCTGGTAATCGTAAAGCAAAATTGACGCATTATTTAAAATTTGAGTTATTTTTCAATTGTTTCTCTTCCAAATATACATATCTTGTTTGTTGTTGCTGTATTGGATGCCGTGTTGCTGTGCATGACAATGTAATCTGTGATTAAAATGCAAATTCCAACTTGTTCATCCTAAGTTGGAAAACAAGCGTCTTCTTTTTTTTATATATAAACCAATATTTGATGCATGTATATTTACTTGGAAGACTATTTCGAAAGGGACGATTCACCAAATTGTCGAATATGTAGTGAAAATTGATTGTTTTTGTTGTTTCACTGAACAGGCTGCGAATTAGAATTACTGATTGAATGAATTTGAGACTTGGCTTGTTACACAGACCAACATTCACTGGATGATGGACGGATGGTAGCGATTAAATTGTGTAGTGTATTAAGAAGTATGGGAACGTGTAAGTATGGGAGGAGACAAATGACAGGAGATAAGAAGAGGAAGAGAGGGAGAGAGATAGCGAAAGAGAGAATATTGCCGTGGAAATAGTGAAAACAGAGGAGATGGGAGAAAAAGAGGAATAGTTGGGAGCTATGAAAAAGTTGTAGTTTTGGTGTGATAGAAGGGATTGACTTTCATTGTAGTAAAAACGAGATGGGGAGGAGATTTTCGTAGATGACAGAAACAGATGTACAGATGTAAAAAGAATGAAAATATTTTGTACGGGTTCAAGAAACAAATAAAACCTGAGCTGCAAATGTTGGGCAAATTTATCAAAAAAAAAAGAAAGACGAGAAAAACTAGTGAAAAAATCTGGAGATGAAAGAATGGAAAGTGTTGGAAAGAGAGGAAGATGGTTGTTGGATAATATTAGGAGGCGGAGTAAGTGTGAAATGTGACACCAAGATAAGGAGGAGAGTAAATGTGATATAGGAGGAGAAGTAAGAGTTGCTGTTGTAGGCGTTAAGTGCGAGTAATACAGAGGAAGAACTGATGGGAGAACAGTTTTATAGAAGGAGTGATAGACAGAAAAACAAATTAACATAGTCTATGTACATGGGCGGGCAGTGATAACTGTCCTTACGCGAGAGAAAGAGTGGGAGAGGAAGAAGACAGTGGAATATTGTTGCGATAGTCGAAAGGATTGGAGAGATGAAGTAGACGCGAGTAGAGGGCGTGTCAGAAATAAAAATATGGAAAAGTGGGGAGTCAAAAGGATACAGATATACAGTATAGAAGCTAAATGAATTAAAGCAAGACAACGAACGAATCATTAAGCAATTTAAAAGAAATGGACATTCACAACATCAGTGAAAAAGAAAAAAATGAACAGAACAGAAAAAAAAAAAAAACAAGGAGGAAGAAAATGTGAAAAGTTGTAGAAAAAGCAAGATGCGAGAAAATAATGAAAATTACAACGAAATGAATATCTTTACATGCCTATGCATGTATCAATGCAAAACATTTATGAACTAGAGTGTCTTCTAAGTAAGATATTGGTAACGATCGCTAAAATTTGAGCTAGAAAATCTTAACGCATTTAAAATAATTTTAATGTCTCCTTTTTTTAGTGAGATGTTGGTTCTGTGAAACTAATCTATAAAACTGTAAAAAAAATAATTTTATGTTCTTACGATGAATTTATCATCAGTCCGCCATTTTAACTGAAAATGATGGCAGAAAATTTAAGTTACGAAAAAAAATCTTTCAACATAATAAGGCAACACAAGCATATATCAAATAATAGCAATTACCTCCCGCAACACCCACTTTTACAAAAAAATAAAAATAAAAATAAAAAAAAGCTTAAAATTAATTAAATGCGAAAACCCTAAATTAACAAAATGCAGAAATTGGTTTCGTTTATGTTTAAAAATATTCATTTTTAACTTTCTATAAATGCGTCTCCGAGTCCTAGAGGATGAAAAGTTATTTTCCACTCTCCATCCTCTCTTTCACAGGCGGGATGTAGCAAGTCACTGCACCTCCCACTGTTACTTCCATGGAAAGTACTCGGACAAACTACATTCCTTGGTTCCGTCAGTCCTAACTTTTACGGCTAGGACTCGCCACGTCGCTTACATTTTATTTTAGCAAATCACTCACGTTCACTTCGTATTCCATCGGTGAGAAAAAAATTCCACTCGAATAGCTACTTTGCGCGAACTACTGCTCTGTGGAACCGACTCCCAGGAAGATGCTTTCCCCCAATCACTACAATCTTAACCTCTTCAAGTCGAGGGTTAACCGTTATGTTCTCTTCCTATCCATATAAACTGCCTGTTAATGTAGAGTGCCAATGCTGGCCTTGTGCAGGGTGAATCTCACTGTAAAAAAAAATAAAAATGAAAATAACCATCAGGGAGTTAATTCAGAATTTTTGAAGTATTTTCTATTTGATTTTCGCACAAAAAATAATTTAACCAAAAAATAAAATAAAGTTATTTTTAAAATATTTCTGATGGGAAAATGGCATTAATCTTTACATTTCTCGATTCTTCAAAAACATCTTTATTTAATAAAGAATAAATATTTTGTCATCAGCTCTGTCTTCACACAAAATCGTAGCTTAAATGGGCTATCACAGAACTATTGACACACATTTTTACTCTATCATTTGGCAAAATTGCAAGATAAACGTTCGCTTTGATGATGTTTTGCTGTCAAAACTACGTCCAAATAAAAATTAGAAAGAGAGCCATTTTTCAATTTCTGACGTTGTATTCTTCGGAACTGTTCAGTGACATGCGTTATCACAAATTGTTTTCACAAAATCTATGATGGCTGCTGTTAGTACAATCTCAGATTTGAAATCAATATATTTGGTCTTGTAACAACCATGATGAGAGTGAACTCTGATTGACAGTCATCTCTAACAAGTTATGTACTCGTTAGAAATAACTGAAAAAGTCAATGACTGTTTTAAAATTTATACTGTTTTTTTTTTCTTCCAAATTTTCTAAATAAAACAGTCATGAAAGTTTTGTATATCTTTCTAACAGAAGAAGTTAAGACAATAAGATAAATAAACAGTTGCTTCAATTAACAGTTGATTTGTAGTAACATTGCATCGCAGCTATTTGAGAGTTGCAGCAGCTACCGATTTTTTAGTAAATATAAAGATAAATTGTTTTGGTTCATTCTTCTTAGAATGTATTTGCATTTGTTTCTGTTAAAAAGCTTTTGTAACAAATTCTGACATATTTTCACATATTTTTAAAATCATACATACATACATGTGTATGTGTGTGTGTGTGTGCGTGTGTGTGCGTGTGTGTAAAATAAAATGTAATATTTTTTAAAGATTATTTGGATTGAGTACATAAAAAGGCGTGAATCAAATTAATCTGCTTTCTTCGTTTCAACAAATATCAGAGGCTTTTAAAAAGTTATAAGAACAAAACAAGGAAAGAAAAATGAAATATAATTCCAATAAGCATCCAGAACAGCAAACCGCCTGCATGGGCATAGAAAATGGGTTCAGTCAATATACAAAAATAGAAAGGGTTATAAGACAAGGATGTATCTTCTCACCGAAATGATTCAATCTTTACAGTGAGGCGATTTTGAGAGAACTAAAAATTATAGCAGGATTCATTATTGGCTGTAGCAATCTTAACAACATAAGATATGCAGATGACACTGTGTTGATAGCAAACACAGAAAGGAAAGTACAAGAACTCCTACAGAATGTAGTGAAGAAAAGCGAGAAGATGGAATGCATAGTTGTTAGAAAAAGGAAGAGCCAGACATGCAAATTACAAATTGTAAATATCAAAATCAAACACGTATAAAAATTTAAATATCTGTGAAGTGTGTGTGTGTGCAAAATTTCATATATATATTTTTTTTTTCAGATAAAAATATATTTGTAAAAGGACAATATAAATAAAGAATAAGTTTTATATGATAAAGAGAAAAGTAATCGATATTCCATATCTGAGATGTTATTGGCTTTTCAGAATTCTCATAAATATTCAGTAGCCGAATATATATATATATATATATATTTGTGTGTGTGTGTGTGTGTGTGTGTGTGTGTGTGTGTGTGTGTGGTATTCATGTGTGGAGATGATGAGACGTAAAAGCTATAAACGACCCGTTTAGCCGAACTTTTGTTAGTTTCGGTTTCTTAAGATCAAACGTATATGCGTTTATGTGTTTTTATGTCGAAAGACACTCTTTATATAATGAATATATTTTCTAATTTTTTATCTTTTGCTTCATGGCATTGCATTTCCAATTTCAGATTAGTGTTTTTATGTGATGGCTTATCTTAAATATTTTTATCAATTTTCAAATAAGATAATTTTACCGTAGGAGAAATATATACATTTCAATAGGTACATCTACTTTTTCGCTAAAAAAAAAGCATAGTATGATGAAAAAATCCCTAAACTTAATAAAAACAAAGCTTTATCGACAAAATGTTTATGTTATTATTAAGATGAAAGGCCAAAGTATTTTTGATTATCTTATTAATTTTTTTAATCCTTTCTAGCACGTTCGAAATTTTGGTTAAAATTTTGTTTTTTGCGTCAGCGGTCGACGTAATTTTTACAATTAGTGTTTTTGTGCATTTTTTCAGTGAAAATTACATTGATTTGGAAATTCTTGCAAAAATCAAATATCTGTCGGATTTTAATGAAACTTTCAAGAATTATTAAAAAAATTAACGAGATTATTTTTTAAATTTTTTGTTTTAGAAATTTTTGGTAAAAAGTATTTTTTTATTTATGTTACCCACCACTTACTTAATTTCATGAAATTTAGAGAAATTAAATTTCCTTTCCAAAAAAGTTTTTATTAGTTAAAAATAGGAATCCTTGGAGAATGTAAATCATCCATTTTTTTTCAAATAGGACCGCCAGTTACCGAAAATCTGCACCGAATCTTAAACTAAAAAATGCAATTAAACTATGACATTATTTAATTAAAAAGCTTTTAATTACTTTTATAAATAAGATATATTAAGGACACTATTGTCTTTAGAAATTATTTATAAGTGAATAATGAATTTTTACAAGAATTGTTTTCATTTTTAAAAATTTTAATTATAATAATTTAAAAATCGTTTAAAATCCTGCATTACTTCTTTTCTTTTAGGTGATATTGTAATTAAGTGGAAACTATGTTTACGAATCAAAAATTGAAAAGCTTAATAAAAGTCGTTTACACCCAATATTTTAAAAAAAATTTTTAGTTTAAACATTACCATTTTTCTATCTATGGTCGCCTTTACATGACATTATTATTAAAAGGTCACGTGTTGTAAGTGTTGTTTTGAGACATTTACTTGTCTGCATTTGGTTATTCATTGCATGTTACATCTCATCAGATTTTGCACATCATCCCTTCAAAGTCTTAAAACTTTAAATATTAGATAACTGCTGAAAATATGTTAATTTGTAAAAATTACTAGGTAAAAAATGCGTTCACTTAGTTTTCGTAAATTTATGTCAATGTTGATCATCCATACTAACTGTCAACGCCTTAGCCCGTCAATTATGTCAATCAGTATGTCAGAAAAACTGAACAGGTGGTTAAGAAATTATTGTATACTACATTTTTTATGCTATAAGTAAGTAATATTTGTTTTAAATCAGATTAATTTAACTTTAAATTTGCTAATTTTCCTCAAATAACGTGTTACAAATATATATTTTATTTTTGGAAGATTTTTAAAACCGATAATTAAATTTTGTTTACAAATGTCTTAAAATGTGGAAAACGCACGTTTGTAATGGATTTTGTGAAAGCGAGCAAAAAACTGACATTCCATTCTATATAATAATTTCTATTTGAAATATAATGTATTTTATTTACTGGAAAAAGTAAATTTAAAAATTTTAGCTTTTAATTGAAGTCTTCAAGAATGCCTTTTCACTTTTAAAAATTCATTTTAAACCTTAGGTATCGAAAATTCAGTGGAAGTGCCTAAATTTAAATATTATCATCTGAAAATTTAATAGTTTACATATCTTGTTTTAACAAAAGAGAATCTATATGTATGTGTGTGTGTGCGTGTGTGTGCGTATGTGTGTATGTACGTGTGTGTGTGTGTGCACGCGCGCGTGTGCGTTACCAATGTAGCCAGAAACAAAATATTGTAGACAATAGGTAACACATTAACTACAACAAAATTAACGTACGCACAGAAATTAACCAGATTTTCCCTCATAGCCAATAAACATTTACACCGGGAAGAATGATCATAGTTGTTAAGTCGCGGGGGGGGGGGGATAAGAACAAAATCTGATATTTTTAGACTGGAAATTTGATTCAAAATATGACGTGTTTATTAACTTTATATTATATTTGTCATAGAGAGTAATGGATGTAATTGTAAAAACACACACTCACATTGCAACTATTTACCAAAATTATCACAGTGACTGGTTATGCGTTTAATTTCATAAAACTTAAAATATTTTTATTCTTGTCCTTTATCATTTAAGAAGGCGTGCATTTTGTCAGTAAATTATTAGAAACTATTAGAATTTTGTCTGTAAGTAATATATACTATAGGTACCGCCAAAATTTAAGCTAAAAAACCTTAAAAACGTATTAAAAATAATTTAAATGTCTCCTTTTTAGTAAAAGTTTGGTTCTATTTGAAAGATAATAGCCTACTGCTCATCTATAAAAAAAAAAGAAAAGAAAAAATAATTTTAAGCATTTCAATAAGGATTTAAGAGATTTTTTAAAAATGTTCTTACGGTCAATTTGTCATCGATCCACCATTTTAATTTAAAAATGAGGAAAGAAAATTTAAGACACTCAAATAGCAATCTTAGATATTATTTTCAAAGAAAATTAGTAAATTAATGATTAATTAACAGAATTTTCGAAAAATAATTCTTCGCTTAAAATATAGCAAAAAACACCTTTCAGCACTGAAAAGTATATTCCACCTGACAAAACAAGCATGGCCCAGACAATAGCAATTACCTCCAACAAGACCCCACTTTTACAAAAAAAAAGAAATAAAAACAAAATATATAATTAATTAAAAGTGAAATCCTAAAATTAGCAAAATGCAGAAATTGGTTTCGTTTGTTTGAATATAATCATATAACCAATAAAGTAGGAATATTTTTTTTATTATTTCCTTGTGAAATTTAGTTGAATATTTTTTTATATTAATAGAATATAAAAATATTTTCAAAAAATTAATAAAATGAAGAAATTACGAATTATATTTATTCTTTCTTTTTTCAACTCTATTTTGTATTTATTTTTTTTAAACTGTTGGATGCCATGGAACATTTAGCTGCGCCACATCCAATCTTTTTAATAATTTAAGAAAATAAAAAAGTAAAAATATTTATGTTTATTATTAAGCAGAAAGCCCAAAGGATTTTTTGGTTATTAAGCTATATTTTTTATCCTTTCTAGCACGTTCGAAATTTTGGTTAAAAATCTTTTTTTTTTTTTTTCGCCAGCAAAGGGATCATAAATTAGTATAGGAAAATATGGGTATTTTTATATAAACAAACAACGCTTTAGTCAGCTTCGGTCGGCTTTGGTCGAGATTTTCGGAAATGCCTTTCTGCGAAATTATTCTGCCTAAGAAATCAAATCAATCCGATGCATAGGTCTTTATACAGACAACTTAATCTCAAAGGATTTTCAAATTGAGTTTTGGCTGAGGAAGTAATTTATTACTTATCAGAATTTTAGTCTGACTTGGCGAACATAACGTGTGAGTACAGGACTGTAAACAGTTATAGTACACTAAATTATCCACAATTTAATATTCTGGTTCGATTCTTTAAGAAGCCATTAAATCATTAGTAATATTCTGGTTCGATTCTTTAAGAAGCCATTTAAATCATTAGATTTCTTGAAATTAATTTACTTTCTTAATTAGTTCTTTTTATACCATAAAACCGGAGCTTTCTACTTTTAACTGCGTTCGTTGGCCACATGACTCAGTCATCACCAATTTCGTCACAGCACATGAAAAGTTATTTCTCAACAGTAATTTTTAGCGATGTCTGTTGAGTTACATTAGTAGACTTGATGACTGGGTTTGAGATTGGGTCCTGCATGGAAATAGTCAACTAAGTCTACTTACAGTGTGGAGGTGGAGTAAAGTTTTGGGATACTAGGCATTAAAAGTGTAGGTCAATTATTGTAATGTTTTATTGTGATTCTTTACTGATCACAGCCAAGAAGCTTCAAGTTAAACATACAAAACTATGCTCCTCCAAATTCTGCAACGTTGACCATTGCACACCTGGCCAAAAAGGTGTCAACCACACTAAAATAATGGAATGCCCCCAGCCTCTCTAGATATTAATCTAATAGAAAATTGGTGGTTCACTATTAAAAGAGATGGATATGATAATGGAAAAGAATATTACAGCCAAGAAGAACTTTGGTAAGCAATAAAACCTGTGAAAAGTAATATTATATTTGAAGCAGAAGAAAAATTAACAAAAACGTGATTGAAAAACTGATGAATGTTATAGAATATTAAAGAAGCCTGTATTAATGTAAAGCCTATAGCTTTTGGATTTAGTTATAAATAAGAATTTATGCCACACTTTGTTTGCATAATAAATACTGACACCTCCAAAAGAATTAATCAATATTTTTTAAAATATTATAATCTGAAAATTACACGTTATATCGTTCTTATAAATATAAGTATATTCTAAGATTTTATTGTGAAAACATTAACTTACATAATAAATTCTGAGTAGGTCGCAGTGTAGATCTATCTATCTATCTATCTATCTATCTATCTATCTATCTATCTATCTATCTATCTATCTATCTATCTATCTATCTATGTGCGTCTGTTTGTGCATGTACACATATATTTATGCACGAGATATTTGGAAAGCAAATACGTATTTATGTATACTTATAGTTCCACAGATAAATATATTTCCTATTGTGTTTCTCGTTTTTATTCGTTCTTATCTTATAATTGAGAGTAGATTTTAAATTTCAATGTCCATATCTCTAATAAAAAGAACAAGTGATGGCAATTAGTAGATTTAAATTATTTTATCAAATAAATTTAAATTATTTTATCAAATTATAAGACGATAAAAATGCTGATACATTTATTTTAATCGAATTAAACTCAGCCAACTTGATAAGTGCGGTTCACTTCCAAACTACAATTTTATGAAATTAAGTATAAATGATTTTATTAAATTAAATATAAATGTATTCAGGTAGGTTTACTTTATTGATCTTTCGATTAATGTAGCTACATCAATAAGTCCGTAGCCTAATGATGAAAACAATTATACACAAGGAATGTTTATTTCCAAACATAATATCCTCTTTCGTCTTTTTCATAATCAATCTAATTAATAAGTCGATCATTAGTGTAAATTTTAGGTTATGGATGTTCCTTCATAGACATATTTATTTAAATTATTGGTATAGATATGAAAAAGTTTTCGACATTAATTCATGAAGTGAAAAATGTTTGCCCCCTGCATTTTACAATGGTTCTAATTAAAGTTCTGTTAAACAATACATATTTATACAACCGAAATCTTTTAGCATAAATCTTTTTCATTTTATTTATATTGACACATATAGCGAATCATTTGCAATTTGTCTAATTATGTTCATTCCATTCATATAATAATCTATAAAAACAATAACAACAGCAACAAAACTAACAATAATAATAATAATCTATTTGCAATAAATTATTAGCAATTTTTATTTTCTAAATTATTTGTAACACATTTTTGTAGCAAGTCATTCGCATAATCATTTGTAAAACAATTCTACAGTAAATTAATGACGATACACTTACAAATATAAATATTTTCTAATGCATATTATCCAATCATTTCAGCAAATATTAATTAAAAATGTATTATAATCTTATCGCTTATCAAAATTAATAAACTTATTCGCGAAATAGGTATGTCCAAAAATTCGCTAAAAAAGAGCATACCCCGATGAAAAAAGCCCCAAACTTGATTAATTTTTTTTATTGTTATTAAGAGGAGAGACCTAAGTATTTTTTGAGTATTTTTTAAAAATTTTTTAATTCTTTCTAGCACGTCCGAAATTTTAGCTAAAAATCTTGTTTTTTTTTTAGTTATCAAAATTGACGTAAAATCAATCATACTTATAGTTCCATTATTGACAGTTTTGTAAACAAAAGTGAATTTGTCCGTTTAAAATCTTGTAAAATTCAATTATTCTTTTTTAAAAAGTTATTTTAGGAAAGTTAGAAAATTTAAAGTATACTTAATGTAATTTGAAAGAAACATTACTTTTTTAGCAGAAATTTTTTTAAGAGAGACATGTTCAGCCGTGGTGATTGGTTTTGGGAGGTGTGAACTGACGCACGTCAATATATCGACAACTTACGTCAGGGGAATTTATCGAAAGTGACAAAATTTGTGCTAATTTTAAGTGAACCTGGTTAGTAGAGTTAAATAAAAAAAAATACACTTTCAAATTTTTTTTTACCTTACGTTTGAGGGAGAATTCTGGAATAAAAATAACATTTAATTTACGAAAAAATACATTTAGAATTCAAATTTTAAAACAGACAAAAAAAGAGTAACATAATTGTTATGTACACTTATTATAAAATTTTAAGTCATTTTTTAAATTAAGTTTTATATTGTCTCAGTTATGAATTTTTTCCTAACGCAGACAATATAAAAATTAAATAAAATGCCATTACATTTCATAAATGAAATGAGATTTTATTTCTTTAAGAAAATTTTTGAAAATGCGACGTTAATGGTCACTCAGAGAATTTGACACGTGCTAACAGTAGGAAAGTATAATAATAATGAATGATTCCTCGCGATCAGAGGAAATAACTCTAGCACACGTGACATTTTTTTCAGAAATGTGCTCCCATAGTTTTGTCGGAGACGATTTTAATACACTTTTTGGCATAATAAAAAATTATTTTAAAATCAGATGCATGTAACAGATTGTAGTAAGCTTTCTAATTTATGATCTGTAAAAATAAACCTTTTTAATAAGATCATAAATCAGTTTCAAATGTAATTTAAAACATTTATCAAGTTTTTCACATTTTTCCTTTAAAATTGAAAAGAAAGAAAACAATTCTCATAAAAATTCATTTTTCATCGAAAAAACGTCCTTAATAAATATTATTCATAAAACCCATTAAAAGCTTTTGCATTTTTACAATTCAGAGCTAAAGTTTGGGTATTTCCATATAATTCTTTACAAAAAAAAAGTAATCGATGATTCATATTGTTCAAGGTTTTCTGCATTTAATTTTAAAAATTACAGAGACACTCAGTTTCAAGTTTTCATAAAATTAAGTATTCATTTTTTAATAAGTTCTGGAAGTTGCATTAAAATCCGGCAATTATTTGATTTTTGCAAGAATTTCCACATTAATGCGTTTTCAACTGAAAAAGGCGCGAAAAACACCTAATGCTAAATATTACGTCGAACTCTGACCAAAAAAAAACAAACAAGATTTTTAACCAAAATTTCAATTTTTTTAAAAAAATAATCAAAGACTACTTTGGTCCCCCCTCTTATTAATACCATAAACTTCGCGTCATTTCGTTAGGAATGTCCACTTTTTCGATAAAAAATGTGGACATTTCTAACGAAATGGCGTTTAAACGATTTGAGACACTCTGAAAAACCAGGTTTCATATTTTAGCGTAGCCTCAGAATTCACACAAATTGGAATATTTCTGTTTCAATTTCCGAAAATATAAATCTAAAACAATATTATTGGAAATTTTATTATTTAAGTTAGTTTATATTTATATAATCAGAAATTCTTTGTTTGACATAAAAAACAAAAACAAAAAGTATGTGAAATAAAAATAGATTTCTTATAAAATTGATTATATTTTGAAAAGCATTTCAGTAATTCATAAATAATTTATGTTACAAAAATTGTAAGATCACTAATGAATGACGAAAAACTGGCACGAAACTGATAATTCATGGCATAGTTATATTATGGTTATATTATAAATTATTCGTAATATATTCTCACGATAACGCGTTTAAAAGTACTTCTGTAAAAGTAAAACATTGTTAACACACATCCTCAGTATCATCGTTTACAAGATATTTCATGATCTTTGTAGTACTATTTGTAATGATTTCTTTAGTCGATAATTTAAAGTGTGTTATAGGGAATGGAATTTTTGCATTGCGGCATGCTGAACTGCATTTATTATGTACGTGAGTTTAAAGAAACTGTAGTTTGTGAGGCTCAACAATATTCAAGCGCAGATAGATTAGTTACACATTAAACATTACACATTAAAATGATCTCTAATTGTATTTTATTGTTTGTATTTTTCTTTTTTGTTTCAAAACGTGCCAAGTTAATTTGGCCGGAGAAACAGAATAAACGAATAAAAGCAACATATCCGTTTGGAATGATGATACTTTGTTTGGATTAAGTTTTTTTTTTTTTTTTATTAGTCACGTCTAACGTTTCGGTTGCCTGTTGCAAAAGTGTGAAGAATTTCCGTTTCCTGTTCTCTAAGTGATTGGATCAACAGAAGAAAAAAGACAAAAGAAAAAGAAATAAAGGAAAGTGCACGAACTTTTGTTATCAAAATAAAGAAAAAGAATAATTGTTATATAAAGAAAGAGAATAATTGTTATATGTCCTTAGTTGATTCAAGAAATGAAAGGATAATAAAACAGAGAGGTGGGGAGAGAGTGAGTGATAAGCGAGATTATGAATGAAAGCGATAAGAGAAAGAAAATAAAGGATGACACAAGAAAGTGATAAGTAAAGAAAGAGAGAGAGAGAGAGAGAGAGAGAGAGAGAAAGAGAGAGAGAGAGAGAGAAGTGGGAAGAGAGTATGAAAAAAAAGGAAGCACATTTGTAGGAAGCTGGAAAATTTACAAAAAGTAACAAACATAAATGGGATTGAGATTGAAACAGTGCAAAAGAGTACAGAAAATTTTCAAAATCATGACAACGACACATGAGCGTGTTTGTGAATGTGGAGAGGTAAAAGAAAAAAAAGGAAGTTGAAATATGAATAGGGATAAATTATAAGGAAGAGAGGGAGAAATTTAAATTGACTGAGAGAAAGAAAGATAAGGGAATTAAATATAAAAAGAGACATGAAAAAATCAAATTATTAATGCGGGAAAAAAGAAAAAGCTTGAAAATTTATGCGCCTCATACAGATAGTTCCTGCTTAATTCAAAATGAATCCAACGGATTTCGATTATTGCACCATGAAAGATTTTGCTGTTTCCACTTTTCTTCATTCGTGGAATCACGTTCGCTACTGGTTAATAAAATGTGTTCAAACTAGAATGCGAATATTCCTTCTTTTATGATTCCCAGTATTGTAGTCGAAACAATACAAAGTTCAGTTACATTTCAACACACAACGCACATATACCGAACAATAGTTGAGAAAATGTCAAAGATAAATAAAGGGACAGTCGTTGCCATTTAAAAAGCCTATTTTTATTGTACGAAACGGAATTAACTTCGTTGTTGTTAATAAAGCTAATTTTGATCACAGCTGAAGGATTTTCAAAGAGTAAACATAGGAAATTGACGATTTGTTGAAATTTTCCAAAATAATTAAAAAAAAAAAATTTGTAGAAGAATATTAACTTTAAATCAACAAATAATTGCGAGACTTCTCAACAACTAATCTTGTTTACTTTAGATGATTTATGGCAGAATTTGTCAACATTTTTTCATAAAAATAAGTCTTTTGTCATTGTTGAAGATATTTGAATTACAAACAAAAATGCAAAATGGTACTGAAAAGTTTTTGGCCTGTTTTTTTTATTTTTATTTTTTTAATTTTTTTTTTTTTTACCTCAATTTGAACAAATGACTAAACAGTTGTGTGAATATTTTCTTGGGTGGATCGAGAACTTGTCAGCACTCTCTAGTATATTTGCTTGTATATTACTAGATATATTATTTAAATTTTATGATTCTTTTTTGTTCAGTTGAATTCCAGTTCAATCACTTTCTCTTTCTATCACTTGATGGCGCTAATGTTGATGACACATTTTAATCAGAAAAATTTCTGCAAATTAAATTGAGTCGCATGCGTTTTAAGCATAACAAAATAGCAGAAAGTGGTACCAAAACAAGTGTTACTTTCTGCCTTCACGTGAGAGAAGTTTGTGGTTGGAAAAACTTTGTTTCCACGGCCAACATAAGAGATATCTGGTTCCCTTTTAGAGCTGCCTGGTAGACTATATAAGTAATTAAACATTCCCTCAAATGGCAACTATATTTTGTTGGGATTTTCCCAATTATATTTGGCAACGAAAATATTGTGACCCCGGCAAAAAGAAATGAACACAAACACAGTTGAAAATTGTTGAAAAATCTTGTATTGGTAGGAAAAGAGAGGAAAGTTTCTTGCAAACAGTCGGGTTTGCGGAACTTATCTGAAAGATGCGTCCTTTTAGCGGTTTTACATTTCTGTGTCGTTTTGGCTGGGTTGAAGAAATAGAGCCTTGATTTCTGTGCTTCAGTTGCTGTCTAAATCCTCACACATGTCCTGGTGTCTAGATGACGGAGAGTACAGACGGGGAACGTGTTGTCTCTGAGGGCCCCACAAGCAAAAGAGGAAGAGAGTTCGTAAAAACCGCTCTCGTGAGGGTTGGTGAAGATCTAAAAAGGTAGCCTGTGATTGGTTGGTTTTCATCCAATCACAGGGCACCCAGTTAGCGACTCCGTAATAATTTAATTAATTTCAACAGTTACAAGAGGTTGGATTCGTATTATATAAGCACAGTTCCTTCATATGTTTTTATCAGTCGGATCACGCTGTAATAAGAGTTGAATTCCACTGTGCTCCTATTACGCATTTCATGGAACTTAGGAGTTACAGGGAAATTTTTATAAAAATTTCTTCCCACTTTACTCTTCATAGATTTGTTATATAGGGGTATTCAACCAAACGATCTTTTTTTTCTTTGTTGTGCCATACTTGAAGACTAAATTACAAGTATATCCACTTTTCCATAACACCGTTTCATATGCTGGTTTCGTATGCTCAAAACAACTGTCTTGCTAGAATTTGTAGATAAGATAGTATGCTAATAATATGACGCTTTCTACGTATTTGTGGGAGTTAAAAGACAAAGACAGGAACACTTCGGAAGCGGAATGGAAAATATCAAGAAAATCGTGACTAATGCTGAACCTAAGACGTGTGGATATTGCTAGGAGAAAAGAGATGCAGTTTAGAATTTCCCTAACAGAATAAAAAGTCGAAATCATTTCCAGCTCTAGGGATGAGAATAAGTAATTGCTCTATTACCTAGCCCCTGATTAAAGGAGCATTGAGTCTTCCATAGCTGCATGTCATAAAATCCAACCTGCAGTTTACTATGTACCTGAAGATCACCCAATAATGAAAATGGCAATTGCGGTTGTATTTATTCTTAAGGCAGAGTTACTGTAAAAGTAACTTTCATGGTAACTCTGTCTGCTTGACATTCAGTGATGTTTTTTTAAACCGATGCTACATGATTTTTTTTGTCATTTCAGAAAAAAAACCCTTTCCAGTTTGTCATATTGATTTAAATATATATATAAGCTAAGGAATTTAAATCCTACATCAGAGACACAACAGACCTACTAGACAAAATTAATCACATACAAACAGTACCAGAGAATGCTATTCTAGTGACTATGGACGTAAACATTAAACACATCGAAGGGCTAACCGCCCTTCAAGAAGCACTTACGAAAAGAAGAAAATCAAGACCTCCCCTCCACAGAAGTTATCATAAAACTCATGGAGCATATTCTTACATTGAATACTTTCAACTTCAATGGAGCACACTACCTGCAAGTAAGAGGCTGTGCCATGGGCATCATTGCAGCTCCAGCATATGCTACAATATTCATGGGAAAATTTGAGGAGACCCATATCTATCCTCTCATCGGTAGCGATTGCGTATTCTATGCAAGATATATCGATGATATATTCTTTGTAGACACGGGCAGTGACGACAAACTTATCCAATTCCTCATGTCTGAAAACACAGTGCACGACCCAAGTTTGACTATGAAAAATCCACAAGATCGGTAACATTTTTAAACACCCGCATTTACATAGATGAAAGCAGGAAACTACAAACGACACTAAAATCACCGACAGCCACAACTATCTACACTTTAATTCTTCCCACCCTAAACACCTCAAAGAGAACCTTCCCTATTCACAAGCACTTAGACTCAGAAGGATATGTTCCAACAATGAAGAACTAAATAAACACATTGAAAATCTTGAGCATTAATTCATAACACGTGGCTATAAACAACACCTAATCAGGGAACAAATAAATAAAGCAATTTCCACGCCTAGAGAAAACACCCTAATGTACAAGATTAAAAATAAACCCAGCCGCATCCCTCTAGTAACCACTTTCAACCTCACTCTGCCTCCACTATCCCAAATAATCAAAAGTCGCTGGGAAATACTACATCTCAAACCAGACCTAAAAGAATTGTTTGAGGAATCCGGCCTTCTAGAATATCGTAGACCTAAGAACCTAAAAGAAA
Organism: Acanthosepion esculentum; assembly: GCA_964036315.1. Lineage (NCBI taxonomy): Eukaryota > Metazoa > Mollusca > Cephalopoda > Sepiida > Sepiidae > Acanthosepion > Acanthosepion esculentum. The sequence goes on along the minus strand of OZ038490.1, from coordinate 29,281,632 downwards.
TCATAGGTAGTAACCACATTTCAGAGGACAAGGTAATCTGTAATAAACCAACAACAAAAACAACAGGATTTTCCCAACCATGTAACAACAAAAGGAGTTTATGCTGCAACCACATTAGACACACGAATTCATTCACTAGCTCAGTCACTAAATCTACTTTCAAAATCTACCACGACTCTAACTGTAGAAGTCATAACATAATTTACCTCCTAGAATGCACACTATGCCAGAAACAATATGTAGGAAATCTGAATGGCCCTTTCACTACAGAATTAATAATTATCGCAATTGAATTATGTCGACTTCCCACGAAAGATTATTACCCGTAGAACAACATTTCCGCCTAGAAAAACACGATTTTAAAACCCATGCCAAATTCACTATAATTGAGAGAATAGAAAAGTTCAGAGCAGATAACATAAGAAAGATTTTAGAGTTCCATGAAAATAAGTGGATACAACGTTTAAAAACGCACTATCCAGACGGGCTTAATCACAAATTTAACAATGTAGATAGTATTAATATATAACCCCACAAATCAGGACCTACCCACATTTCTCACCCACACAAGACAGACATGCTTACGGAGGTGTTGAGGCCTCACACTTATACACATACCCACACGAATACACACACTTACACACATCATACTCACTCACTCCCTAATGAGCCAAATGATAACACACACCCATAGTAATATACACGCTTATATACATCATATTAATCACTCCCTAAGAACCAAATAACACACGCACACACTTAAAAGAGATACATCCCCTTTCCAGGAACCAATAAAACTGTCGAAATTCAGAGCAGCATGAATCCATACAGCTCTTATAGCAACTTATAATAACATCTTAAAAGAGACTGTCTGACCAACACAACGACTGACCAAAATCCATGTTAAAAAAATTAAAAAAAAACAAAACTACAGACAAAAGTTCATTTTCTGCATCAAGACATTTATTTCTGTAGTTCACTGCTACCAGCAAGCAGAAATTTTTTTCTCCTGATGATAGCCATGTTGGCTGAAACTAGTCGAGGAATCTAAATGAAATAATAATAAAAACGAAAGAATATTAATATACAACCAAGTATGTCTGAAGATTTTAATTTTTTAATATTTTTTATTGTTCAATATATATATATATATATATATATATTAGTAAGGTTGACCACGTACAAAGTCCGGGAACCACTCGAAAGTTACATTAAGGAGTATTTTATATGGATAAGTAGGGGGGGGAGATAATGGTTGAGTCTAGAGTTGAACAGGTTTAGATTGTAGTGATCGAGGAAGTATCCTCTTGCGAGGCTGTTACATAAAGTAGTGGTTCGCGAAAAGAAGCTGTTTGAGTGGAATTCTCGCCGATGGAATGCGGAAGTAATGATGGTCGTTTGCTACGAAGGTCAGACCTGGTGAAACCAGGAGATGCATTTCGTCCGGCACTTTCCATGGTTGTAGCGATAGAACAGTGAGTAACTCACCACATCTTGCCTCTGTGTGTGTGTGTGTGTGTGTGTGTGTGTGTGTGTGTGTGTGTGAGAGAGAGAGAGAGAGAGAGAGAGAGAGAGAGAGAGAGAGAGAGAGAGAGAGAGAGGGAGGTTGTAGTGTGGAAAATATTCTTTTCCAACAAGGACTCGGAGACGCTTTTGAACTCTATCAAGACAGTAAAGTGAGATCTGGGCAAAGGTAGCATGAGGAGTCAGGCACTTACTCGAGCGGTACAGGGAGATGATCATTTTATCTATAGGAGAAGGAAAACTCTGATGTAACACTTGCGCTACACTAGCGACCGATGATGTTGATGTCCTCTTCTTTTTAGATCATTGTTTGTGTTGCTCAGAGGGGAGTTGGATTGACCCTGTACACTGTCTTTATTCACTTTAAAAAATGAATGCACAGGCAATGCACGATGTTTTGGGGGATGTTACCGGTGAATCTTTGCGGGATGTTATGTGATGGCCATGCTCGATAACGAGAAGGCAACCACACACACACACACACACACACACACACACACACACACACACACACACACACACACACACACATACACACACACAGAGATATATATATATTGTATTTTTGCAGAAAATTCTCTTTTTGCATATTTGTCTGAAGCCTTTTTATGAAACTATTTGAATATTTGATGAGAAAAATCAATATTCAGTTATGATGTCAAAACACATGAACTGATAAAAACTTCAAATTCAAAATATAACTCTAAAACTATGAAGACAGTATAGAAACTAAACATCTATCCCACTGAAAATAACTGTGTGTGCGTCGCGCATGAGTGTGTGCGTGTGTATAAGAGACACTCTGAAAATAATACTTTCTATTTATTTCCACATAAACTACAATAGGTACATGGAGCACAATGTCATTGTTGGATAGAGCAACTTACCAGGTACAAAACACTATTTTTCTACATAACACAAACACTGCGATATTGTAACTTATTGAAGTCGATATTTAGTTAGTTGTGTTCCCTGGTTGTAACCAGCCGATTCGCGTGGATAAACTGTTTGAAACGATCCTATTTCGTGAATTGATAACTGTGAAAATCCACCGGAACGTTACTCGTCACACACATTGTTGTTGTCATTGCTGAAAACTGAAAAGCATTACTCATCGCCGAACGGTGCTCAGAAACTGGTTATCATAAATATCTGTAAGCATCGATAAATGTCAACGGGCACAATTTTTTCTACATAGAGGAATTAAGTAACACATCTCTGTTTCGTACAGATGAAATTTTGCCAGGTTGCCGCACGGTTGCTATCTCTAAAAAGAAAAGGGTTATTGGCACGACTCTGCTACCAACACCTGTTCTGACGTCATGGACAAACATAATAAAATAAAGGGAATTATTCTCCTATTTCTCTCTTTCTCTCTTCCTCCCCTACTCCTCTCTCATTCTCTCTCTCCCCTCTGTGTGTATATATATATATATATATATATATATATATATATATATACTGAGTCACATCATGCGCACAATTACACGTGAGTTATTTACTAAGATTAGCTTAGTCTGGCACAAGAGCAACGACAGTCTGTTTCATGCTAGTGCAATCGTCAGGAGCCTGACGATTGCACTAGCATGAAACAGACTGTCGCCTCTAAGTGCTTACTTCCATGTCCACTTTTATATGTATATATATATATATGTATATATATATATATATATATATATATATATATATATATATATATATATATATATATATATATATATATGTGTGTGTGTATATATATATATATATATATATATATATATATATATATATATATATATATTAATTTTAGGCCTTCCTGTTCTTCTCTCATCTGTTACCCCTCTCTAGAACTTTCATTTACCTCTCCCATTCGTCCCCCACTCTCATACATACACTCTCACTAAATTTTATTTTTTATTCCCGGAATTATTTTTTCTGATTTCTTTTTGAATTTGTAGGTCTGATGAATTGGATCGTAATTACGATTCCAATGTAATAAATTATAACCATGGAATATTAGTGTTTAAGCCTTTTTATTATATATATATATATATATATATATATATATATATATATATATATATATATTATAAATGAACAGATTTAAAATATGTTTTTTTTCGCTACACAGTAATAACCATGTTTCAAAAATTGAAGCTAAAAGCTTCGAATTTAATTTTGTTATTAAATTAAAGACATTAGTTCCATTTCCTCGTCAAGCGAATTCGAAGCTTTTAGCTTCCATTTTTGAAACATGGTTATTACTGTGTAGCGAAAAAAAACATATTTTAAATCAGTTAATTTATAATATTAATGCTCTGTAAATTTACATTGAGCACTATTGTGTAAAAATAAAATAAGAACATCGGATTATATATCTTACTGTTCTTTCTTTTTATTTATATATATATATATATATATATATATATATATATATATATATATATATATATATATATATGTATGTGTGTGTGTGTGTGTGTGTGTGTGTGTGTATGTATGTATATTCATGTACCCACATCCACCTATATAGGTACCTGTATTCATCCACACATAATATACATGCACTATCCATTTGATAACAGTCGGGCAATGCTTAGCGAGCTAGTCTGGTTGATTGGTGAGTTTGATCCACACTGGGTTCCCATACTTATTGCTTTGTAACAAACTAAGCTAGGATTTATTAATAAACAACAACCACTGCTCAACAGAGGGCGCCACCACTTCGCTTTTTCTCTTTTTGTTATTGCTGCAGGTGCCAATTCGCATAAATTTCACTTGTGCACGGACGACAGGTAGTCAGACGGTCGAACAGCCTGACAGACAGACACTATTCTTTGCTTACCTGCGGCTTTATAAACACTTTATCATTTTCATATTCCTTTTCCTTTCTCTTCTTTTTCCTTTCATCCACGAACATTATTTTCCTTCTATTCCAATTTCACCTTTCCTCCTTTTTTTCTCTTTTGCACTAGTTTTACAATCCGCTCTCTCTTCTTTTCCTGTTCCTCTCCCTCTTCTAATCAAATTAATTGATCAATAAATAGATTTTTCTTAAAATGTATTATTCTTTATGTAAACCTCTTGTTGAAAATGCACTTAAATTCTTTGGCTTATCATTTTAGGTTATCATGCTTTTGTGAATAAAGCAGCATTTTTCTATCTTTGTCGTACTATTTAAAAATATTGTAAATTTCGTTCATTTTTTCAGTTCTTATATTTTTATAATTCTCTAAAGAAGAATTTGATAAAATTGTTTCATCATATCAGTATATACTCTGAATGTTAAAAATATTCATAAAAATTGCATTTTCTTTAATATTTTCGATTTTGTTTCTTCGATTTCTAAACGACATTTCTGTTTTTCTCTTTTGTTTTCTTTATTTCCTTCTCTTCTGTCATTCTCATACTTTTCTGTCTTGTTTTTCATTTTCCTCTCCATACATAATTCATTTTTCTTCTTTCTTACTCTCTCTTTACTGTGCATATCTGTTTCGTTTTTTTTTTCAATCCAAACAGATTGATTATTTTCATTAAGCTTTTCATTACTTTTCTTTTAAGATCTGATTCTTTTTTCCTATCATTCACGTGTGCAATATGTTTCAATATAGTTACATAAAACCGTTTATTTTTAAGTGAGCATTCTTTCGTATGTGCATATATACACGTATGTGTTTCTGCTTGTGTGTATTTGCACATATATGTGCATCTGTGCACCTAGCTTAATCTAGTAAAACTTGTGTGTCGATTTGAATATTTTTCATTTTTTGAGGACATTTAATCAACTGATTCATATTTTCCCAGAATTTAGCCTCAAGGCCAAAAAGACTTTGTTTTGCACAATCGAGGTAAAAATTACATTTATTTATTTATTTTTTAATTAATAGAAATCGTAAAGAAAGCAGAAATAAAAAGTAACAGAATTTTTATACAGAAAAATAGCAGAAAATTTCAAGGTGGATTTTTTTGCGATGTAGAATCATGGACATATACAGTCATAATGTAATAATCTGCCATTCTTTCTGGTCGGATCGGAAAACGTGAACTGTCTCATTTAAAATGAGCAAATCAAACTCTAATCTTAATTACAACTATAGATATCACTTTCGTTGATAGAAAAGGCATGGATCTATTTCTTCTGGTCTTCTTTCCGGTTGCCATTTATTTTGAATTTGGTTCAGATATTTTTCCTCAAAGCGTGGAGGGAAAGAATCATAGTGGTATGGTGCAAATAAATATGGAATCTCATCTACACTTAGGCATCCATTCTTATAGTTGAATGTAAATAACCTTGCTTTTATTTTAACAAAACGTATTTAAACAAAGCTTTTAACGTGCACGACAAAATATAAGTCTCCGTTTGCATGACGTGAAGAAAAACATAAATTTCTTTCATGATGTTATTAATGATTTTCTTTTGATTTAGCATACCATAAAATAAAAGCTGTCAAATAATTAATGTTATATTTCCAAATACTTTCTTATAAGATAATTATATAGAGGATGAAAATGAATATGGTTCAGTTTGTATTAGATGTGGGTAAAAATAGAGACTAAATACATAATACGAAACCATGCTGGAAATTTTTGCACACAATAAATAATTCTTTGATGATTCTTTCGAAGTTCCACAGAGAATTATATAATAAAGATAGAAATCACGCGAAAATAGGTGAATGAGCATGGGAGAATTAAAAAAAAGAATCCTATTTCTTATTTGTTAATCAAATATAAATTATATCCATAATAGTTTTCCGAATTATTTTTTTGCAATAAAATTTTCTATATTCAAATGTTTATTCCCAGCGGAGTGTATTTAAACCATATTTTATTAGTATGTTTTTACTGGCAAAGAAATCAGCGCATATATCCATACCAACCAGATGCACTTCTTTCTTTCAAATACGTTTCAAATAAAATTTCTTTTATGATGTGAGCAATCATGGCTCTTCACAACTTCCAATCGTTTCTAAATAAAACTTGTCTTTTTGCTATCTCTCCTAATCCCAGTTCTGTCAACAATTTGAACAAGCTCGTTAGGTAGGTCATTCGCTGCTTTTCTTTGTCCTTGTCAAATTCTCCAAGTCCTCTTACTTCATTATGTGCCCCAGAAATTTCAATTATCTCTTTCTGTATAAGTGTCCTTTTTGTTTCCATTTTCCCTAAAACTTCATCGTTGCTCACATGTTCAGTCCATGGTATTTTCAGTATCCTTTTACATCGAGTCATCTGTGAAGAGATTGTCCAGCATTCATTGCCATATAGGTGAGCCATATAGGTGAGCCATATAGGTGAGCCATATGGGAGTTTATATCTAAGTTTTCCTGTTTCTTAATACTTCGATTAGCTTTTGGAAGGCATTTTAGCTGATCCAGTTGATTTTGAGTTTCGGTAACGTATTCTCCATCCTCTGCTAAGCACTTCCTATATATTTTAAGTTATTTACTTGCTTGATTTTGGTGTTTCCAATTCGTAGTTCGTATCTTGACTTAACAACCATATATTCTGCCTTCTTACGATTGATGTTTAATCGTTTCTTCTTGCTTTCCTTTACTACCGTTTTTAGGAGTTCCTTTAGTTTAATCTCTGTATCTACTATCAGCACTGTGTCATCTGCATATCTTATGTTGGTAAGATTATGGCCGCCAATAATGAATCCTGGTAGGACTTCTAATTCTCTCATGATTGCCGCCTTGTAAAGGTTGAATAAGTCCGGTGACATGACACATTCTTCTTGTCTTATGCTTCATTCTATTTTTATGTATTTACTGAATGTATTTTCTATTCATATTTTGCAAGTGGTCTGCTCCCAGTATAAGTTCTAAATTATTCCAATATCTTTCCCAAATAAATTAAGCTTACCTAGCAGTTCAAACATGTTTATGGCTTACTTTATCAAAGGCTTTTGTATAATCTATAAAACATAGGTATTTTTATTAATGTTCACTCAATACAAGGCCCGAGAGCCACTCAAGGTAGAAGGTTGCTGTGTGGTGTTGTATTAGCGTAAGAAGGGGCAAGACGTGAAGTTATTTGGGCTATGCAGGAAAGATAACTGGTAGCTCTAGACGTGAAGAGATCCAGATTTAATTTGTGAACATTTCAGAGTTCAATTGGAGACATTAGGAGAATAGTGTTGAAGTAGACTCTAGAAGGAACCGAAAACCCGACCCCAAGCATGAAAAAGTAAATAAATAGTCAAGCAGATTACGGCGATTAGCTTCGAATATATGTGTTAGGGTAGAATTAGTTATGGAACTGACGGTATGATATTGTATATTAAGTTTTAACTTAGTATAAGTTTAAATATTCTCTATCAAAATAAAATGAGCAGGGAATTAACATTATTTGAGATTTCTGTGTGTGAAAACAGACAATATGTAAGAAATATGCCGAGATATAGATACAAATATACCCAAATGTTGGTTAGACTGTTTAGACTATCAAAAGATGATTACAAGCCAAAATATACATTTACCCATTAAAAAATGAATAGACTTAAATAAAATCAATTAGGGAATAAACAAAATAAAATAAGAAAACACTATAAGAAAACTTCTCTGTTCTTATTTGCGCTGGATACCTCTTTTTTCCTCTCTGTTATCATTCTCAACATTCCTTGTCCCAGTGTCTTTAACGAGCTTACACTCTTTTCCTATTCCTGGTTTAAGTCTGCTGTACACTTTATTCATGTGAATTTGGATGATAAGTTTTGTTCTGTGGCTCATTATAGTCTGATGACGTTGCACATTCGTTTGCACCTGACTTCTTAAGCAAAGCTATGAAAATGGATCTACTTAGGTCTTCTGGTATATCACCACTGTCGTATATTTTATTTATTATATCTAATTTTTTCAATGCCGAAATCATCTAGCAGCACTCTCTAAATTTAATTAATACAAACATAATTAGTTTAAAATGTTAAAGAAGAAATGCAACAAATTACGCAGCACTTATTTCGATTAACCGTGTTATTTAGGACGATTACCTCGCTAATTATGTAAAAAGTTTTAGTTGGCAATAAGTGACAAATGGCTATAAAAAGTTGATTATTTGCGGCTAATTTGCACTGACTATGGTTTGCGTCACGTGGAAATAATTGTAAATAAAATAATGTACTAAAATAAGTAAGCAAGTAATTGTTTTAAGTACTCTGAATATCAGTGCCATAAAGAAAGGTGTTTTCTTGTGCTCTCTTTATATAATTCTATTTTCTTACATGTGATCCTTCACTGCTCTTCAGTAGTGGACATAAGGTAGGCGAACTTTTATGTTCATTAAGTACAAGTAATATCAGATAATGACTAACCAATAAAAATCATTTCATCCTAACCACAAAGGAAAACTGAGAACGACTAGCAAATTTGACATAAATGTAAGGCTGATGATCTCATAAATACTGTTAAATTTTCAGTTTAAGTAAGTGAGAATGCATATTACACTTCTGTCATTGTCTCACATTAGTGCGAAGAAAAGAAACAGTCGGTTAGTTCAAGACTATTACATTGGTACCATCCTGAAACATTTCTAACTTGGTAACATTTCTAACTTGGTCGCTACTGAATAAAGCTGTAACATTTAAAAGATACATTTAGAGACACATTAATTTAGTGACATATGTTACATGCTATAGGTAATTGAAGAAAATAGAATAAAGTTATTAAATTGAAATGACATAATCGGATATTTTGTTTAAACCTTTTTACTTTTGACGACCTCCGCATACCTTAAAGGTCCCTCAAAGGGAAAATGGTAACACAAACAACATTTTGATTAACTTTAGTTTTCTTTCTCATTATATCGTTTCTCTCTCTACTTTAATTTTTCTGTAAACATATTTCTTTATCTGTCTCATAACTTTCATCGCTGTCCTTAATCCTTTCTGTTTCTAGGTCATACTCTATCTCCGGGTCTGTTTTGAAATCTTTGATTTCGGTGTTTCTTTTTCGTTGTATACAGCAAGAATCTCTCTGTTGCAGATTTTTATTTATTTTCTTTCCACATCATAAATATAACAGCAACAAGTTTTGTTTTCTTTTTATCAATTTTCCTCTTGTTTACTTTGCATGCAATTGAATAACCTGCTTTTCTTATTTGACTAATGCATTCGTCATTACTTGCAATAATACATGCAAACATTCTGACTAGCAGCCTTTCCCTTCTGTTAGTATTTCTTCTCGAATTTATGCAAAGAATAACGACTTTCTTGTCCGACTTTCTTGTCTTATCGTCACTAGCATCATTATGAACAATATCAATGTTGTATTTTCCCACTTTCTTTTTCCTGTCGCAGTCGTTTTTCTTTCGTTTTCTTCTTTGTCCCCTTTCTTCACGACATCTTAGCCTCGCCTGACCATCATCCTCTTATATTCTTGTTGAAAAGAAGAACAAACCGAATGCAGCACGTTCTTGCTCTGCGCATCCAAATTTACATGAAGAGTGAAATGCTTTGGTCACTCAGTTTCCTGATACTTGAACACTCTTTTTGACCGCCAGCCGTAGCCGACGACACACGGGGCCTGGATGATAAGCGCAACGTTCATCGACAACTTTCTTGTCTTCTTTTGATTCGTCTTTCGCTACTTAACTCTGGCAATCGCTGCTAGAAAATAGCGCTAAAGCGGCGTGTGGGTGGTAAGTTGTGGAGACACCACACAGTCGTTTCAGTCTCTATTGACTTAACTAACGCATATAAACGTTATTAATACATTAGTTTGTTTTTTTATTACGTGTTAGGCTCTAAGTGTGCGTCCGTTTAACAAAGTTCTATAGACAGTAGACACCTAATGGTTAGAATAGATGATTATTTTTTTAAATGTGTGTACGTTTCGATATATGCATGTGTGTGTGGGGGGGAGGGGGTAAATGTAGCCTTTCTATATAACCATCGGTACTTATATAAACATGATTTGGATGTGAATGAATTCAGTTTTGCGCGCGTATATATTTTTATCTCTTTTCCCTTCGCTTCTTTTCCCCTTTTTCTGTCACAAGAGACAGGAACCATATCCCAAGTATTTTATTTATCGGTTTCATTAGTTACAAAATGGATCTGAAAGAATACGCTGTCTTATTTTCTCTGTGTTCACTTCGTTCAGTTTGCTTTCTTTTTTCTCTATTATAATCGTTGCCTTTCGAGTTTTTAATCATGTTTTTGTTTAAATCTTTCCGCAATAATAATTGTTCACTACACCATGCAACACCGATTGATATTTAAAGACACTGACCCTTTTCAGTCGAGCATCTGAAATTCATTCTGAAACTAATTCTGCTGTTCACTGAAGCAAATGCAGTCGCATGAACTCGATTGGTCAAACGCTTTTTCTTCCAGTTGAATCTTTCCATTCTTTTTCAACTGCAGTTAGTTGTTAATATTTTTATTTTTATTTTTATTTTTTTTACTGATGGTGACTTTCATTACCTTCTATTTTCTTCTTCTTCTTCTCCTCCTCCTCCTCCTCTTCCTTCTTCTTCTTCTTCTTCTTCTTCTTCTTCTTCTTCTTCTTCTTCTTCTTCTTCTTCTTCTTCTTCTTCTTCTTCTTCTATCATCATTTTCTTTAACTTTATTTCTTTTCCCTTCTTTTCTTCGCTGGTTCTTCTTTCATTGTTTTCTTACATTATGCCTGCTTGTTTTTCTTTTTTATTGTTTCTGTCTTCCTTTTGTTCTTCCAATTTTTCTCCTCTTTCTTTATTCCGTTTTTCTCTCCTTTTTTTTCCATTTCCCCCAGTTCTGTTCAATATCTTTAGCTTTTTCAATGCATAAAATAAATGTCATTTGTATGTGTGTGCAGTTTACATTATATATCAGCTCATTGACATACGGTCGTAGTTACTTATTTTGATTCAAGCTAACCTCGTAGGAAATTCCAATGACTGTCTCGCCTCTATGGCCTTGTTTCCAACTAAGTTAAGCTAATTCATAACGAAAAAAATACAAGCTTCATCGGTTGATTCACATAATAAAGATTTTTATTTTTTAATTTTAAAACTTTATAAAAGAAAAACACAAATTCGATCCGCAATATCAAGTGTTTGCTTTTGCACATACAAATGAACACATACACATACATCATATACACATACAAATGAACACATACATCATATACACATATAAATGAACACATACACATACATCATATACACATACAAATGAACACATACACATACATCATATACACATACAAATGAACACATACACATACATCATATACACATACAAATGAACACATACACATACATCATATACACATATAAATGAACACATACACATACTTCATATACACATACAAATGAACACATACGAATGCTGGGGCACTTAAATACTCCAGTAGTGAGAAAATTTGTTATCAACAATCTTCAGCGAAACCGGCTATTAGGATTAAGAATACTATCTAATATGCAGCACCAGATATGAGCTATTAATCATTAATGTGAAAGATTCTAACAGGTTAAATAGCAGAAGGGAACGTTATACTGGAGCTTTCATGAATATTAAACTGGTAGAGTAGAAAATTAATGACGATTCAGAGAAACTGACAATATAGAGGTTATCGAAGAAAGGCTGCACATTCATCTCAAAGTCTGCTATAGCAATTCGACGATAAAATGGTAATTGTCACGACAAAAAAAGAAATAAGAAAAGGAGAAGTAAAGTGAATGACAGAAGACCAACTTTATAGTAAACAAAAAAGTTTTTTTTATTTTAATTTTAATGATTTGGTCAGTGGGCTAAAAGGGATGAAATATAAGTTTACCGACAAGAAGTTAAAAATACTTCAGTCGGGAATTGCTGGTTTCTTTTAACGTACGTTGATACCAGTCATTGAACAGTAGTGAACAAACCACTCTGAAGAAGATTTGTACAATAACTCACTTCGCCAGCCTACTCGCTTAATTTGGGCGGCAACCGACAAATAGAAATACCCAGATGAAAACCTTCACTTTGTAAGGTCATCCGGCCACATCAAAGAGTTCTTTGAAGTCTTTGATCTAAATAACACAGAACTCGGGGAAGTTTCATTCATAAAAATAGATTCTATTAACATAATGCTAATGGCAATATTAGCTATTTCTTTATAAGGAAATATTTGGCATTCATTGATCGAGTAGCCAGTGATACCTTTGATAATGATAAAATATTTCTCTTAAAACAAATTTTCAGTAAAATAAGTTTCTCAAGTCCAGTAACTGTTATTTTTCTTTCCAGTATTGATGTGGGCTTTCTTCTTAACCTTTTGAAGTAATTTTGAACGCCATCATTATGTCGTTATTTTCTCTTTGAGTTCCATGTACTATCCATTTTAGCTGCTACTACTGTTGGAATTCCTCAAGTGATGTGGTTTCTGTTATTTGGTACAGTTCTTTCTTTGTGATTCTGTAGCACAATTTCATAAGGTTTGAATAAGAATAGTTCTTGTTAAGATTGGTAACTCCACGAAATCGCTAAAAAATGGCATAGCATGATAAAAAAGATGCCAAACTTGACTAAAATAAAATTTTATCGTCTAAATGTTTATGTTATTATGAAGACGAAAGACCAAAGTTTTTTTAATTATTTAAAAAAATGTTTACTTCTTTTTAGAACATTCTAAATTTTGATTAAAAAACCTTGTTTCTCTTTGTATCACCGGAACTACTAAAATAACATATACAATTTTTAGCACTTTTTTTTTGTATGACACAAAAAATTGGAAAATCTTGCAAAAATAAAAATAATTGTCGGAAGTTAATGAAACTTTCAGAAACTATTCATAGACGATAGAAATTATTATAAATACGTTTTTTTAAAATTTTTATTAGTCATGGCAGAAATATTTTTTTTTATATTTATTACACCCCCCTAACTAATTTTATGAAAACTCTAGAAATTCGATCGCACCGAGTTTAGTGATTACAATAGTTAAAAGCACAAGGCTTTGAGGAATGCAAATCATGTTTTTTTTTTAATTGGACCCCACCAACCAGAAAATTAGCTCTGAATTGTAACATACAAAACTCAATAAAACAAAGATATTATTTAATTTCAAATGCTTTTATTTTCTTTTAGTTGTTTTTATGAATATGAACAATATTTTCTGAAAGCAAAAAATGTTTTTGATGAAAAATCAATTTTTAATACAATTATTTGTTATTTCTTTAATTATAATAGATTTTTACATTTGAGTTGTTAAAATATTACAAAATTAGTTAAAAGCCGCCTCAGGTTTCGCAAGTGTCCTTATGAGATAGATCTTTTTTAGCGCGTTGTAAACTGTATCGTTTTGACTAATCAGAAGATCCGCAGTAATTAAGAAATGTAATTTTGTGTTTATAATCGGGCTGTAATTATAAAGTACGGAAGACCAACCAGAATACAATTACGTTGCGTTATTTGAGTTAAGCATTGTTCTCCACTTTTAAGGCCTTTACTTTTGCGAAACACGTGTGGAGAAGTTAAGTTGATTTTTCAATTTCAACTGAGAAGGGTACCTACAAGTATCAGTATCATCTTATGAAATTTCTATGATCTTATTTTTATATTAATCTCAGTTATGACATTTTTCCATAAATGAAATATCAAAATTAATAATAAAATGAATGGAAATACAAATAACAGTAAAATGTAATAAATGTACATAAAATTATAGTATTTTATGTACACTTCTGATAAAATTTCATAAGAAAGGTACCTATAAATTAATTAGATACCTTTCTTATGAAATTTAATCTCACTCTTAACAGTCTTATTTTTCATTTCTTTATAATATATTTTCCATAAAGCATCGTAAACGTAAAGGTGAAAGCTAAGTACAAAAAAAAATTAGAGCGCTGAAAGTTTTCCTTAAAAATAACGAGGTAAATAATTTGTTCACTTAAATCTAAATAATTTCACTTCCCTCCATCCGTAGAAAGAATTATCCTCCCGTAAGCTATCTAAACGTCATGAAAATGTCTTTCGTCAAGTGACGCGAAAGGTTATGACCTGCTTTGTTTTATTTTCAAATTACATCTTTTCGGCGCAGAAGTTAAGCTTGGTTCAAAATATTTTAAATAAACATTATAATTTCTGATTTTATTAAAATAAGTTTTGAAAAAATGATAATTGATTTCTAAAAGAATTTCAAAGTGAGATTTTCATCTTTTTTATAAAATGGAAAAATATGATTGAAAATGATTGATTATCTGTCAGTTTTAATGACAAAAAAAACAAGATTTTTAACGAAAATTTCGGACGTGCTAGGAACGATTAAAAATGTAAAAAAATACCCTCAAAATACTTTGATCTTTCCTCTTTAATAATAACATGAACATTTAGACGATAAAATTTTGTTTTCGTCAAGTTTGGCGTCTTTTTCATCACGCTATCCTCTTTTTTCGCGATCTCATGGAGGTACCTATGTTAAGCGCTACTGGCTTGATCCGCTTGAAGCTATTTTTAAACATTGATCTGAGAAAGTGGTTGTATACAGCTGAGAGTTTAGGTATTTATGAACGAATTTGGTGTCAGACATGACTTCCATATAAAGATTTACTGAATAATACAATACGACATGTAGAAAGGATAATGACATCATCTAGAAGCTCATAAAATACTTGGCAAATGACTGTGTAGCGGACACCCTGGAGGGGGGTGCGATGGCCCGAGCGCCGCCGTGTCGTAAAATGGCGATGTCACAAGGAGCCCGCCACATTTTTACTTCGTGAAACAATATGGACAACAGAACGAAGATGTGTATGATTTACGCAGGGTTTATTACATGAAGGAGAATAGTATATATATTGGTAATGCTGACGGTTGAACGTTGAGGTGCTTACGTTCCGGTTGAGTCATTGGTTCAACGTTGCTGCTGAAGACGCTCCGGTTGAGGGTTGATGTGTGGCTGCTCCGGTCGTGTCGACGGTTGGAGGTTGTTGAAGTGCGGCTGCTCCGGTCGCGTCGACGGT
This sequence comes from Acanthosepion esculentum, assembly GCA_964036315.1. Classification (NCBI taxonomy): domain Eukaryota; kingdom Metazoa; phylum Mollusca; class Cephalopoda; order Sepiida; family Sepiidae; genus Acanthosepion; species Acanthosepion esculentum. Next base: position 29,266,203 of record OZ038490.1, on the reverse strand, counting down.
TGTTTGAAGTGCGGCTGCTCCGATCGTGTCGACGGTTGTTTGAAGTGCGGCTGCTCCGGTCGTGTCGACGGTTGGAGGTTGTTTGAAATGCGGCTGCTCCGGTCGTGTCGACGGTTGGAGTCGAAATGAGTATCGAAAAACCTTCCGTGATAATTACTAACAATAGTGTACGGGAAAGGTTGGTTTGTCGTCGCAGGTGTGCTTTGCTGGTCGTCTGGTTTGGTTAGCGCCGTTGGTCGGCTGGTCTGGTTATTGCTGCTGGTCTTCTGGTGATCGCTGCTGGTCGTTGTGCATGGTTGCTGGCAAGTTTACATTTTTTGGCAGTTACGTTTTTTCTTGACTACTTTCGCTTCTGTAGTCGCATAGCAATTTTTCGCTCCTGCAGACCTATAGAAATATTTTTTTTTTATCATTTTGCCCTTTTAATATTCTTTTCATGTTTCTCATGAAACTGTAACTATTTTTTCAGTGCCTTTATTTAAAACCTTCTATATTAGTTTTGGGGGAAATACTTATTTAACAATTCTAAGAAGATACCTCCAATCTTCGTTTTCACCTCCAAATTAAAGTGGGGTTCTTTTCGTTTTTGGTCAGCATTTTCAAATGTTACGACATGTTAAACACGAATTTGGTTTTATGCCCTTTCATAGCCACTTTTGTTTATTCAAATACTGTCATATATACTGAGAGATAGCCAGTGAAGCGTAAATGTTTCTTTATCTATCTCTCCTGCACGGTATATATATATATATATATATATATATATATATATATATATATATATATATATACTAATGTTCACTAATGTTCACTCTATACAAGGGCCACTTACGATAGAAGGTTACTATGTGGAGTTGTATTAGCTTAAAAAGAAAAGGCAAGAAATGAAGTTTTGGGGGCTATGCCGAATGATAACAGTTAACTCTAGACTTGAAGAGGTCAAGTTTTAATTAGTGAATAAAATTTCAGTTCAGTCTGAGATGTTAGAGATATAGACTATAAATATAAAAACTTCTAAATATAGAAGGAACCCCAAATCCACCCCTAAACAGAAAGTAAGGGATAAACCTCTACTCCTGTTCAAAAAACCGGAGAGGAGTAACTGGACATTGAGTAACTGACCCATCGGCGACAATCTGTTTCATGCTTAAAATCAATCGCCAAGCCATGTGCATTGTGTTTTGGCTCGATTATTTGACCAGTTATGCATTATTGGTAATCTAACGGTTATTGGGTAGTCGGTAACGGTTATGTTGCAAATTATTGTAGGGGCTATTGAGTGGAAACAATTGTGGATCTGCATACAGTTTTATGGCTATTTTATAGTGCTGTTTGTTAACTTTATTATTGATTGCTTTGTTATTTGTTGCTGATTGTTATTATTACGTTTACTGTGTTCATTCGTAGTTTGTTAATTTGTTTATTATGTATTCAATTTATTTACTTATTTATTGATTTGGGTTAATTTATTATTTATTTTAAAAGTTTATTTTTATTTATTTTTTATTTTTTTTGCTCTCTTTAGTTTTCGATTTTTACATAGAGTAATGAAAATTTACTTTCGTGTCTGGATTTTGAGAGTTCTGATCGTTTATTTAGTAATTTCTGTTGGTCTGGGAAGGTAATTATAGCTATTTCCTCCTCCAGACAGAGTTGACACTTTTTGGATTTATTGCTGTCATCAGATGTTGTTTTCATTATTTTCCATTATATTTTTGGTGTGATTTATTTTTTGTTTTTAATTTCCCATTCATGTTTAGAAAACATTATGCTGTTCATGTATTTACTATTTGTATTTGTGTGCGTAGTTTCTTTGTTTCTAGGCTTCTTCAGTTATTCCTATGTACAGTAATCCTTCGATTAGTACGGCTAATGTGTACGTTAAAAGATACGCACTAATCGAAAACACATTAATCGAATGTAATAACTTATATGATGTAATTTGTACCTCAAATTTTAGTCTCATTTACAATTATTTTCTAATTTGTGTACTTTTTAATTAAAATATATTGCAGACTGGCGAATGTATTTTCAGAAGGTTAGGTTATCAGAAGGGTTAGTGATGTTGGTGTTCTTAGACATTCATCCACAACAAATTAAGAAACAAGAATATTGAAGGCAAATCATTCAAGAGAAATCAAAGTGAAAACAACATAATTAAAAGTTTAACAATAACATTGATTTATATAAAATTAACATACACAATTAAGTCAGATATTGTTGGACAAGTGTGAATGGTTGAATTAAATTATGCAGTGTATTCATGCCAAGTTTCAGTGTGAAACTGTTACTACGGTTCGTGTGTGGAATTAAACAAAGTGTTTGGTCGTGTACAAAAATGTCTTTTGTGAGAGTTCAGTCAATAGTGTGTATGCGTATGCTTGCTTAAATTATTGTCCAAAGTTGGTAAGAGCTGTGTACCATTAGTTGTTTTGGTGTTTGATTGAATGTTTACGAATACTTATTTAGTAGTGTTATTTCACTTTCTTTAGTATTGTAAGCAATTGTTCCTGGGAGAGCGAAATGCTGTTTGTTGAGTCAGAGAAGTTTGCGCGGGAAAAGTGTAGTTGGTCAAAGTTTTGACTAGCGTGGATTAGTTTGGCATCTCTCCAGGGTGAATTTCTGACTGGTTCGAATCGATTCGGACGCTTCTATTTATTATTTTATCTATCTATTTATTTTTTGGGTCTAAAATTGTCTCAAAAACGTTAGGCGCGAAAAGATTTTTTCGCTTAAACTTGCTACAGTTTTAGAGGTCTGAGCCAATGAAAAGTTTAGTTTGCTGAAACTAAGATGCTGATTGGTTAATAGGTGATTACTGGGGTAAAGTGCATTATCCCGGAGGGGTGAAAGGTAAGTATGGACTATTCCATCAAAGATACGATAAAAATGCTATGAATTAATGTTTATTAATCTGACTTTTTTTATGACAAACTTGTATAAAGTAGTTTGCCGCATAGTATTCTTCTGTGACCCTGAAAAATTCTACTAATTCTTTCTTTGTCATCTTTTTATGCTTGCGGGTAGGTTTTATGCTTGCGGGTAGGTTTTTTCACATTCTTCAATGTCTGCGCTTCAAAAACCGCCTTTGCTCTTTTTTGAATCGAAAAAATTTGCTCAGAAATTAAATCATGTTATTCCAAATATCTCTAATTTCCTCTTTTAATTCATCGATATTTTTGAAGACTTTGTCTTCTATTTTTCTTCCATAATATTGGGTTTGAATCAGGTGACTGTGCCGCCCAGTCTAATAGTTTTAATTTAATTTTAAAAAAAAAACCTATATTTTCTCTTTTTGGAAAATTTCCAATCATATCATAATCATTACTATTTTAACTTGAAAATTTTATTTATAATCTTTCCATAGTAAATGCATATATCTTTTATATTTCGATATTTTTTGATAAATGTAAACATGTATCCTACATTTAACAAAAAATCAGAAATTTCCTTTTAAGACTTTCAAAATAAACATGAAAAAAAAATCAAAATATCAAAAAAATTTTAATAGAGACAAATATTGAAATATGTATTTTTATTAGCCACCTATATTATAAAATTTATCTATATATAACCGTCCATTTTTAACGCTACTAAACGTAATACTTGACAAACAAAATAGTTATCCATTTTCCATTTTTAAATTTTAGAAATTTTTTAATTAATCGGTAACGATAAAAAAATCAATTTTCAATTACTATGGTTAAACGGAAGAATGTTTTACCGCACTAATCAAGTATTATGCATGCACTAATCGAATTTTGGAATAAATTTTTTTAGCGCACTAATCGAAAACGCATTAATCGAATGTGTATTAATCGAGGGATTCCTGTATTTTTTTTTTCTTCATTATTTGATGATTTCACAGTGGCTTAATATATTAAATTGTTCTGTTAGCAATTTTAGTTTAAGAGATATTCGTTCTTTGATCTGCAATTATATGTGTGTTTGATGAAGCCAGTGTAAAATAAAAATGAAAGGACATCACTTACTTTTCGGGGGTGGGGAGAGATGGGGAGAGAGAGAGAGAGAGAGAGAGAGAGAGAGAGAGAGAGAGAGAGTAATCTGGCATGATTACCAGTTTGCACCACGCCAGTACGCTCAAACCCTCGGTCACAATAATCATGTTAGCACAACCACCAACAGCAACAGCTACCAAACAGTTCCATATAGATGAAGATATTTATGGTGAGATTCGAACTCTGGTCTCTAACCTCTCTGTCATTATATATATATATATATATATATATATATATATATATATATATATATATATATATATATATATATATATATATATATATATATACACACACACACATGTACATGATGGATTTGACTCGATTTCAAACAAACCATCCTCAAATATGGGCAACGTGGATGTGGCATTTTAGTTCTGCTATGATTTTACATTCTCTTGCAAATCAGACATATATAATATACATTAGACAATTATTTAATCAAGATGAAGATAATCATAATAGTGTTTAACTCAGGGGTGTACACGTTTTCGTATTTTATGTCAATTAATCGAATCTTAGTTTCTATGATTTCATTTTTTTATACACGTAAAAAAACGTAGAGACAGGCAAAACATATTTGTAGCTAACTATATATATTAATTAAGTAAGTATTAGTAACACCGGCAAATATTCTCTCGGCTCTAGATATATGTACTATTGTCTCTATACAAAGCAATGTTTAAGTTATAAACGAACATATAAGTAAAAAAAACCCAAAAAACAATGCATATAAATTTGACATAAATTGCTGTAATCAGTTTTGATCCACAAAGAAGAAAGATAAAAATTTTGCCATTTTCAGCTTTGCAATAATTTGATGAATTGCGGATGTGTGAACAATTGTCTGAACACAAATGTGTGCAGACATGAATGTGTATGGGAGTGAGTGTATATTCTTATACTGGCCTTTTGTGTAAGCGTTGATTTAAAAAAGAAAAAAGAAAGAGTATTGGTGAGTGAAGTGAATTATTCGATGCCTCTTCCATTTCAAAAACGAACTTGTCAAGAAGCAGCCTATTTTGTTGTCAAGTGGGAAGCGTTCGTGATGTTCGGACAGATTTTCAGCACGCTTCGGCGCTTCTGCTTTGCTGTACTTGTAATTGTTGTAGGCAAGCACTCCAGTAGCATGCGAACTGGGTATCACACACACAGACACGCGCGCACACACACACACACACGCACACGCACGCACACGCACACACACACATACACACACGCGCTGAAATATACTCATGTGCACCTGTAATACAGTTGTGTGTTTATGCAAGAAGTCACAGTTTTAAAAGAACTGCTTTATATGGACACATTATTATACGCACTAATATTTATATACTATACACAAACATTTTCGAATAGATTCAGAGCACGTACATATAAATGTGCACGCACAATAAAACGCTTCATTAGAAATACATGGATAGACATAAATGATGTATGCACCCAAATAGAAACACCTATATATATTTAAACGCATTAAAATGCAATTTTAATCACTTATACTGTTGCACATAAGAATGTGCATACAAACTTTTGCGAATGCACCTGTGCATTCGCAAAAGAAGATGCCCATTTCCAACTATAATTGTACCGGCAAATACGTTCTAATAGACTTTTATAAAGAATTCAAACTTTTCTTGATATATATATTGAATAAGATGTTAGATGTCGGGCAGAGACTTGTAAAGGAACTTGTCGAAATTCTGCAAAAAAGAGCATTTTCGACCAGCATTGATCATATTTGATGATAGTAGTTGAGAGACAGCCAGTGAAAGATTTATGCTTTTAACGGTCTAGTGTTTGAAATGAAAGTCAGTGAAGTAGATTATAATGTTAAGTGACCAAAATAAGTTTTCAAGTCAGAGGCATTTTAACATGTATGTACAAAGATTAAAAGAAATGTTATTGATGACTAGCAGAGCTACCCAGCTTTGCCCGGAATTTAAAAAATTAAAAATAAACCTATAATAACAATATAACATCATAAATAAATTAATTTATTCAAACACAAACATATCTTTAAACAGTTTTTACATTACAATACTTCTTGGTAGACAATATTCTTTGTCTTTCCTTGTGGGGCATAAAGAAACAAATTGATTTTACTTCTCACACAGGAAAAACTAACATACAACTGTAGTCCAGTAATTGATAGAGTTTGGCCTTGTGCTTTGTCAACAAAACTTACTCCTATTGGAAACTGAAGTTTCGTAAACCTGAATGGAATATCCGACCTTGGTGAAATAAGGAATCCTGGGAATAAAGACGTATTCACCTTTTCCATACTTATTAAAAACCGATGCCTCAATTACATGTGGCATCAACTTCTTAACTACCAGTCTGGTGCCATTACAAAGTCTTTGTAGGTCCAGATTCCCCAATAGCATTATAGGAACCCCCATCTTGAGTTCCAGCCTATGTGATGGTAGTCCAGGATGTTCTAGAGAATTTAGAAATTCTGTTGAATAACTGACCGCCTGTTCCGGATATGGGATGTTTCCGGGAAATACTGCAACAGTTGATCATTGATTCTGTCAACTGCTTTGTTCTCTTGAGCCAGTATTGCCCTGTCACATAACCAATTTTAGTTTTTGTAATTATGTTGGAGGTTTAGGAAACCTTGGCCTTAAGCTCATCAGCGGTTCTGACAACATTGCAAACCGAGCTAATGGTTATCTCTCCATTGACATCTAAAGGTACGTTGCCATTTCTAGGTTTCAAAATTTTGCAGGAGAACTGAGCTGACAGCTGATCCCAAATAACTGTGTTCTCATGTTGGTGCTCAGCGTCAACGCTCGAATATGACGTCACAACAGAGATTTGAGACATGATCTGACTTCATCAGCTTTGGTCCCTTTTGGTACGACCGGCGGTGTTTGCCTAAAGTCTCCAGATAGCAGGAGTGTTATACCTCCCATAGGCGACTGACATTCCCCAATGTCTCTCATGGTTCGGCCCAATGCTTGTAGAACTGCCCTGTGTGCCAGGGTACATTCATCCGATACAATGAACCTGCACCTTTTTAGCACTTGGGTCAATTCAGAGGTTTTGCTGATACCACGAATTGGATTATCGGATAAAGTCAAGTCCAATGGAAGCTTACAAGTTGAATGTGTAGTTCGGCCACCAGGCAGCAAAGTTTCAGCAATACCAGATGAAACCACTGCCAAGGCTATGTTCTTGTGTTGCCGAACTTTGGCCAAAAGCAGCTTAGTAACAAATATCTTTCATGTCACTTCAGGAGCATTTAGGAAGAACATTTCACATTTGGAGAAGCGAACACTGTCAACAACAGTGTCATAAACTCTCCTTTGTTCCAGAAGCAACCTTCGCTCATTTTCATCAACATATGCACAGAGCCAGCGCGTCTTACCCCCGAAAACACCGACCGGAGGGGATTGGCCATGTGGCCTCTGCCATTTTTTTCATCACCGTTTTATGGGCATCTGCCATTTTTTCAAATTATTTTTAAACTGACGTTACGTTGCCAGTCATCAACTAATAATAGACATTGTATATCTGTATGGCCGGTGCGGTGTGCACTACGCAGGAATCCTTGACATGGTTGGACCCCCAAAAGGGCTAGTTTCAGTAGCATTTTTGTACTTTTTACTTTTTTCTACCTAAGTTATATTGTCAATCATCCACAGGGCCGGTGCTTACTACCTCAAACCTCTCAACTGCGTGGAGGCCCCATGTCTACTGAGGAGTGGGCGCAGAAGTGCTAATTTCAGTAGCGCTAATTTTTTAATTGTAATTTTCTTTCTGAACAGCTCTTTTAAACCAATTAAGAGGGTAATATATCTCGGTAAAATCATTTTTTATTCCAAGATCATCCACTAAGGAGGATCTCTGATTTTTTTTTTTACTAATAGTAAAACCACGGCTAGTAATTAAAATAACATTTCTAGTCCCTATTTCTAGAAAGATTAAACCGGGAAAATGATCGCTTAAAAAAATAAAAATGTTTAATGATTTCAACATATGAAAAATTTTCCCGAAAACTCAAATGCTGTTTTTAAAATTTATTTTAAGACAATCCCCTTTCTGTTGTGTTGGAATCTTTGCGAAACTTTTTTTCAGCAGAGAAGCGTTGGCAATTAATCTTTATGGAAATGCAAAAATTTGCGATTTAAACATTTTTTGCGAGTAAAATTTAAAATAAAAAAATCTATTCAGTATATAGTAAATAATGAATATGTACTGAAATTTTTATTTAAATTGGATAATTCATGATTTTTTTTGTAATTTAAAAAAGCGCTGCACTCCTCTCTCTCCCAATTTTCCTTCGAGGATTTGTGGACACCAGGTTGGGAAATTTTGAAATCGACATGTAGTAGAGAGCGGGGCCCGTATCAAAGTTTCAGGGAGACAGCGAGCTCCTAGAACCGGCCGTACATATGCACACAGGGCATAGGATATTTCTCTCAACATCGGTAACACATTTCCTCCAATAGAAACGACATAGTTATAAATTTCAACATTGAAATCTATTTCCATACCTGAAATTGGAGTTGGGCTTGGTGATCAAAGTCTTTAGATAAGCTATCCCTATGCTTATGCCATAGAGAGGCAGGATCACAATACGACTGCAAAGAGCGACCTAAGATGCCCAGAGCATTGTGACAAAATAGCCCCAGCCGTTGTTGCATCCTACAGGGCATCATCTTCAAGCAAACCTTGACTCATGCATGCTTCTCGGTCGTACAAACAAGTCCGTTTACATTTTTAAAATCCTGAAAGAATGTTGGGCTCGAACTTCGTGAAGAAGACGAAAAAAGCATTCATGTTGGCTGGGGTGTACAGTGTACATTCTACCTAGGCACTCATCAAACTAATGCTAGGATACTTCGGTACATCTTGACCTATCAATCTATACACTGATTCCTTTTTACTTTTCCAGACGTAATAAGATGGCAAAAGGATCATTTTGACACAGCTTGATGGAAGATGTGAGTTTAACAGCATTTGTTTCCGTGAAGTAGACAGGGTGACGTCTTTTCCAAATATACTCCAAGTTCCACAATAGCCGGGTGTCTTTCATGTAGTGGGAAGTCAAACATGCACCAAAATGCCTCATTAGTGCTGATATATCTGCCCATTTGATACTGGATTACCTCATCTCGACTATATTCCTGCTGCAAGCCAGACATGCCCGCATCTTATGCCTTGGTGACATAATTGCAAACATATTTGATGGATTTCGCCTTGTCGCAGAACTCAACATTAATCAGATTTATGAGCTTCTCCAAAATCCGGTGAGAAACTCTGGCAAGGAGGTCAGGTCTAACTTTGGCCTTTTGGTATAGAAAAAGATCGTCTTCACTTTGGGTTGCATGTAAACGTTATCTGGTCTGCTATAGTGGCGTACATATTTCATGGTCTCCTGCGTCCTTTCATGTATGTATCGAGACCCTCCTGTAAAGCTTGATGGTAGAATGCAGCAGCTGCCCAAGATTGCCAGATGCTACATCATTGTTTACGGCATCTCTCAGATGAATATAATTCTCCAATTGCAGTTGCTTTTGACTGTTTCTAATGAAACACAGTCTCCCAGACTCCATTTTAGCAGCCATATCAAAAGTGCATATTGATGAAAGAGATCTCGAGAGTGATAATGATGACTGAATTAGTTGCCACGCGTCATATAACGGTGCGCATAGAATTCCTTACACGGTACTTTGTTGCTTGGATTACGATGTTTAATACCAAAATGGTAATCATCCACATTAACAAATAACAGAGGATACTGAAGAGCATCATATGATCGATGTGTCTCATTAATTTGTTGAAGCGTGCTGACCCGTCATCTTAGAAAAATGTCTCTCTTGTTATGTCGGTCACCATGGAGAACCACTGCTATTAAATTGCAGGTGGGTTCATTAAACCGTCCTGAATGCTTGTCGGCATCAATGATCACATTAAAGTTGTGAGTAGGAGCACTTTCTAGAGCACATTTAAAGCTTTTGACATAGTTATATCTACAATATATCATCTCTTGCGGTCTCAGTGTAAGCTCGAGACTGTTGCCAGGTGAAATAGAATTACACCTGTCTGCTTGTTCTTTGAAGTTGCCAACAAAATATAACTGAAGAAATTGTAGCTCTTCATTTATCAGTGGCCATGGGGATCCAATCATATGGTACACCTGATCCTGCACTTTAAGTCATTTGAAAAGCACAATTGTACTGCCTAATGTTTTCTAAAAAGCATTTTGACTCTTCAGTGGTGCCTGAAAGAAAAAGCTTCAAAGGCTGTGGCGGATCTTCTAATAATGGAATCCTGATTTTGTCACTCGAACAAAACATTCCAGGAGTTTCTCCTTCAAACTTCTTGATTTCACATTTACCACGGGCTTTAGACATAGATCATATTATCACTTTCTTTTCAGAAGCGTAGTCATGCTCCGGCTTATAGGCAGCTATTCTCCGTCCCTAGTTCTACCAAATTGGTGTCTTTCTTGCCTTTGTTCGGAATCTGTTCTGATCTGTGAGCAGCCTTCCGGGTTCTATCGGTTTGTAGTTTTTCATCTCTTTGCTCAGGAGTCTCAATCGACCTGCTAGCAGTAGACCCAGCTCTGTTAGATTCTAATCCTTTGTCGCTTTGCTCAGAAGTTTCTCATATTAGCTTCTAGTCTATCGTCTCTTTCTTCATGAGTCTCAACTGCCTTGCTAGCAGCAAACATGGCTCTATTAGCTTGCTGTGTTTCATCTCATTGCTCATGAGACTCAACTGCCCTACTAGCCGCTCTCTTAGCCTTAAGTCTTTCCTAATTCCTGTAAAAACATCTTCATTTGTCCAAAGAAAATTTCACACGGGCTCTTGAATTTCTTTATGACTATTTCCTCAGCTCGCCCAAATTTAAAGGTAGTTATTATTATTTCGTACTTACATTTAGCTTTAAGAAAAAGGCATGTTTATACACATCCAGAAACAATGTAATTGTTTTTTTCAAATACTGGTCGTTTGCAGTTAGTAATAAGCGTTTAGATTTATGATTCGTAAAAATAGTTTTACTTAATAATAGTACATTGAAACTGAATTTTAAAAGATTTCACAACTTTATAAATTACTGTAAAAAAAGGAAACAATTCTTGCAAAAGATAATTTTTCATTGAAAAGTTTTTTGGCTTCAGACAATAATTCAATATTATCATTAACCTTAACATATATTATTCATAAAAGCAATGAAAAGCTTTTCTAATTCTATAATGCCTTAGTTTTATTGGGTTTTGTATTTTACAATTCAGAGATAATTTTCGGTAACTGGTCGTTCGATTTTAGGTTGTTTGTTTTTATTATTCTTCTTGTCATATTTTTTCTTTTTTTCTTATGCTTTATCCTTTATTCATTTATTTTATTTTTTGATCATTTTTAAATTGATTTTTTAATATATCATTTCAATTTTTCTTTATAAAAAGACGTGCGCTCGGTCGTTGTACAAACATACATTCATTATGCTATGCTGTTTTCCGCGAAAAAGTGGAGCTACCTATTTTATATATACAACGTGCAGACACAATCTTTCTTTTATTTTATGCATTTTCATTGGTCCAAAGAAAATTTCACATAGACTCGCGAATTTGTTTTGTCTTTTTCAGCGAGCAAGTTTCTTTCCGTCTTTTTCCTCAGCTCGCCCGAATTTGAGAGGCTGCGTAAAGGGAGTTATTATTAAAAAGAAGTGCGCTCGGTCGTTCTACAAACAAATATACATCCATACAGACACAATCTTTCTTTTATATGTATATAGATTGTAATTAAAATTCTAAAGAAAGGAAAACAATTCTTGTAAAAATTCACCGGAAAACTTTTTTGGCTTCAGACCAAGGCGATCCTTGTATCAGGCCTGGCAACCATGTGACTGGTATCCACGACTGGGGGCGGACATCTGAAGATCTAAAGAACAATTGCTGAGAACATTTTAACAAGAACTTGTTAATAATGTCCAGTAATTAGTAAATTGGCAACTATATATAATATTAGGAATCATCTTAGAATTATTCACTTATTTCCATGTACAAAGAAAGAACAAAAATACAATAAAGTTACTAAATGCACAAAAATCACTTTATTCACCACAAATTAAACCTTTTTAGATAATATAGCAAAAATAATGTGTTAATTTATTTATGCTAATTGATTACAGAAAATATTATTGTATAATACAATCAGAAAGCAATTTCAGCATTTTAAAAAGTCGCGTATCAACAAAATCTGAAAATACTTTACAAAAAATGTGAATTTCAGAGAAACAATAATTTTGATAATCTTTACAAAATTAATTGTTTTTGTTACGTGTACAATTTGTTTCACAGAAGATGAAAAAATACTTATTTCACTTTGATACAATAATAGATATTACCAGTACGCATAGTTTTAAAAATTAAAATTAATTCACATTAACAAGAGCACAAAATTAATTAACAGGAAATTTGGGGAGTTAGCCAATTAAATATATGTAAAAAGAGAGAAAATTGAAAATAAATATCTGGTATCCCTGTAGTATCCAGTGGATTTTTTAAATTACCACAATCTATTTCTTTAAAAAATGTTCATATTTTTGAAAATAAAAAACTGATATTAAATATTTCCTCTTCTGTGGGACAATCTTTTCTTGTAACATAGCCTGCTATATAATTACCACGACAACCTGCTACATTTTTGACCATTTTGAGAAAGATTTTGGGGTACTGAAATTAAAAAATATTAAGTAAACTATTATTTTGTACAATTTACATGGCGCTTCGAAAAAGTGTATGAACCTTATATTCTAATGTCTGGAGGGTTTGGACTTCGGAATTTAGGTATTAGAATTGAAAATTTAAAGTTTGTATGAATGTAGGAATCTTTTAGAGACTAATATGAATTAAAAAATATCAGGATGAAGGAATTTGGAATTCAGACATGGGAATTTTAGAGATTGGAAAATTAAATTTTGGATAATCGTATTTTACACAGTAATTTAGACGAGTATGGTCAGTTAAGAGCAGTAAAAAGGCCGTTAATTAACTTTCGCGCGCAAAATGTTCCGCAATGAATGTAGTTAAACAAGGCCAGTAATAGCCGACAGCTGAACGCGACTGAGTCCGAACTTTTATTGTCGATAACTCCAAAACAGTATGTTTTTATCAAAATTTAATTGTTATTTCGAGTTCAGCATGTACACTTACATGGAAATATGACTAATTGGGAAAATTTTCATAGATATTTAGCGCGGGGCTTAAAAAGCAAATTTACCTTTGAATTTAATTTTTGACATTTAAATTTTATGTGATAAATTCTTTAAGTATCATTTTTCATTAATTTTGCAGTGAAAACATTTACATTTCTATTTTTAATATCATCTATTTATTTACGAAGGACAGAAAAATTCAACATATTTTTAAAGAAAATAGCTGTTATGTTAAAAAATAACATATATTATTCATAAAAAAAAATAATTTTATACATGGCCATTGTTGAAGAAAATAGAGAAAAATATTAAATTTAAATTAACTTTGTGATAAATTCTTAAGGACACTTGTGAATTTTGCATCAAAGATAAAATATGCAATGTTCAAATAAAATAAATAAACGTTATACTTAAATTATCTTAAAATACCTTAAATAAATTTAAGTTAATCCAAGGTGAAAACGTAAAAATTCCTTTAAAAAAAATGAATTTGTTAATCCAATTCCAGCAACGAACTCTCGTGTGTTAATCCTTCGCCACCAGGGATGGGTGGGGGGTGATCCAAAAACACATTTCCTCTGATGCAATTTACTTACATTTTATTCACTTAAAAAATTTACAGTGAATAAAATAAACAGCCATCGAACCCTTCTGCCTAAGATGAAATATTTGTAGTTAAATAAAGATTTATTTGATGAGATTTCGATTTCAATATATTTAAAAAAAAATTACGAACGATTTTTCATTCAGACTAAAGTTGCTTGAAGAAATAAAGAAAAGTCGTTTTCTTCTTTGAAGTCTTGAGATTTTTAAGATTATAATTATGGAGAAATAAAATTGTTCTTTTTTTTGTTTTTGTTTTTGTTTTTGTTTTTTAATGTGTGCTCCTTCCCAAACCAGAGATCCTTTGGGCGGAAAAATTAAAATAAAAATGAAATAAAATATCGCATTTTTTCAAATGTTTTTGTTAGATTATAATTTATATTTTTCTCTTATTGTCCATGAAATTTGAAAATATTTGCATTATTATTATTAATATGTTTAATAATTTGATTAATTGAAATCCCTATATTTTTTTTTTTTACATATCACGGGATACTGTTTAGATTTAAGAGCAAAATCATTGAATCAAAATGAGAATTATAGTTGATTTTGATTTTTGATAATAAATGATAACGCACGTGGGTTTAAAGAAATATTTTGATTTTATTATTGTTTTATTGCCTCAATGATATATTTTATTCTGGAGCAGACCACCATATACACTCAGAGTACCTACACACAATATAACTGCTATGACGTTATGAAAGAAGTCTAAACGATTTATTCATAAAAAACAACAGTTTACTTATTTGGTTATCTTCAAGATACGCAATACCAAAAGTAGCTGTAGGAGCCAGCCTCGTACGCTCTTTTGATCTTGTGAAAGTTTTCAATTCATTGTTAAAAGTTTTCAAATTTTGTTATTAAAAAAAAAGCTCAGTGATGTATATTTATTGAAAAATGCCCAAACTAATTTATTGTAAAAAAAGAATTCAGATGAAAAACAAGTTTATTTCCCCGTAAAAAGCAGATCAAAAGTTGCTAATTTGAAGGCGACATTCCTTAAAAAAGTTGAAAAATTCAGGAGTGCGTATCTTGAAGATAACCAATTATTTACTTTTTTTATTGGAAAGCATTGATATAAAACATTGGATCAGTTGAAGAATCCCCCCCCCCAGAATGATCACCTGTAAAATCCCCACCTCAACTTAACCCAACTGTAGAATCTCCTCCCAGACTAATCAACTGTAGTGTAGATCTTTGAAATTTGTTATGAATGTGTGTTATTATTTTCTTTTCAATTGGTTCTTTTCGTAGAAAAAGATTGGAGATTTTTTTAAATAAAGAAAAACAGTAGAACCAGAAATATACGCGATTTAAAGTTTGTTTACATTTCGAAAGTTTGTACTAAACTTGCAATATTTAAAGCTCAAAAGCTGTATAAATATCATGCTTTTCAGAGATTTTCCATAAAATCACTATTTTAGAATTATTATGTGAAAATAACAACATTCTACATTAAATTTTTTAGAGATCTTTAAACATTTTCAGAAAAATCAAATCTAGTGCATATTACAAGACTGACTTTTTATATTAGTATTATTACAAACTAAGAATCTTAAATTTGTAATTTAAAAAAAATGTGAAGATTATTTAAATGTAAAATTTACAAATATTACGCTTTAAAGTCTTCCGGTACGATTTTAAAAATATTTTTAAATATTCATTTAGAATCAACTGTAGAATTCACGCAAGCACGTCTGGGGGAGAGAGATTCTTCAATTGATCCAAATTATCTTTTTTACATCGAGTAGTAGAAACACAAAAAAGATTAAAGATTTGTTTCTCTAAAAAAACAAAAACAAAGTTAAGTCAGAAGTGTAATTATTTAATATTGACTTTTAATGTTTATTGTTTTTAAAACTTTATTTAAAACACGAATATTTTTTAAAATAAATAAATAAATTGTTATTCAATATTTTTGTCCTTATTCGTTTAGTTTCATTACCATCTTTCATAAGTTTAAAAAAGTATACGCCGGTAAAATAATGAGGAGGTAGTTACTTTGACTAAAAAAATAATTGTCAGTCAGTTCTCTAGAGAATAAGTTAATGTTTAATGCAAGTATTAGAGTATTATTTCTTATAAAATTTTAATGAATTTTTAATACAAATGTTCAATGTTCAGTTATTTTTATTACGACCATTACTATGAATTAAATGTTATTGTATTGAATTATAAGAATTAAATAAAAAGGGATATGAAAAAAAAAAGGATTTTAAAAATTGAAGTTAAGAAAAGATTTAAACTATCATTGGCTGTATATGATAAACTCCTGTAATTATTTACTTCTATTTTTAAACAACACTTCTCTATAAGATGCGAATGGGTCACGAATGTGTTACTAGCTAAGTTTGGGATAGTTAAAAAATTATCAACTTTTTTTTACAACTCCACTTTCAGCCTTATGCCAAATTGTATCTTAGTACAATAAATAAAAATTCTCTCTGCAGCTGAGTATGCTCTTTCCCTATTTGTTTCTTTTTCTAGTTTTTTCATCGATTAGAATCAGTAACGGCAAAAACTGAGTGGTGCGGCTTACCGCAAGTTAAAACCTACCAGAGAATGCAAGGAAAAAAAATGTACTGCATCTTTACATGTTTTTGTAAAGAAGAAATATGGAGCTAAAAAGCAAAATAGACGAGGATGCTGAATGTACATCAGAACTAGGAGGGGGGGGGGAACATGAAGAAAATGCGAAGATCGTGGAGACAAATATAGGAATAAAAGTTGAAGAGGAATTTCCTGCAGGAATTAACGTTGTTAAAGAAATTGAAGGTGATAATGATGATGTGCCAAAAGAAGAGAGCTCCAGTGCATGCGGTAAGGACAGGTATGAATATGAAAAAGGAACTGATGACGTTATTGATGGAATAGTCCATACCAACCTTTCACCCATCCGGGATAATGCACTTTACGCCAATAATCACCTATTAACCAAGCAGCATCTTAGTTTCAGCAAACTAGACTTTTCATTGGCTCAGACCTCTAAAACTGTAGCAAGTTTAAGCGAAAATATCTTTTCGCGCCTAACATTTTGAGCCGATTTTTTAGACCCAAAACTCAATAAATAGAAGCGTCCGAATCGATTCGAACCACGTCCTGTTTGTGTGTTTTGGGTCTAGCGAAAGTTCGTTCAAACAAGTCAAATGCTAAGTCATTTTCTATTTTACTTATTTTTGACTCCTTTTTTAAATTTTCAGTTCGTGTATTTTGCAAACTTTATTTTTCTGCATTTTGTTTTTGTGTTAACCCCGCACCCCCTTTTTTTATTTTACTTCTTTTTGTATTTGTGGAATCGTCCATGTTATTTTAACACCCCTGCTGTGAGAACAATCTATTCTTTACACCCACGTAAAATTAAGCTTATCCAATGAAAACTTCATATTTCCAATCAGAGAATTCTACTGGTTTACAGCTCGAAAATTTGAAAGCTCACGTGAAAATAAGTAAATTGCGCCAAAACCCTCGGAGCCGATTTCGATACCCGAGAACTTATAAAAGGAAGATTTTTGACTGACCAACCCAGTCAGTGAATCGAACGCGACTCCTGTTTCAGTTCATTTGGGACAAGTTTTTTGACCGGTGAACTTGTTGTTTTTTATTGGCGTGAAAGACTTTGACATATTTTGGATTTTTAAAAAGTATTAACACAAGTTAAGTTATCTGTCAAGTTTTTATTTTCTTTTCTTTTTATTTTCTTTTGTTTGAATTTACTTTTTTCTCTTGGCTTCGGCCAACATTTTTTATTTTTTATTTTTTTAGTCCGGTTTGACTAAAGTCCTACCGGCTTTTTATTTCTGTTTATTTGTTTCTAGTACAGTATAAGAAAAGAAAAAAGTTTTTGTTTTAATTTATACTCTCTCCTGTTTTATTTTTCAATTTAATTAGCGACTTCGGTCGCAATCCTTTATTTTGTTTTAGTTTCTAGTTTTTGTATTTTTCTATTTAATTTATTTCTTTAGCGGCTTCGGCCGCAAACCTTTATTTTTAGTTTGGTTTGACTAGTTTCAAACCAGACTTTTTATTTCTTTTCTTTTTCTTGTATTGTTAATTGTATTGAAAAAAAAGAGGAGTTTATTGTTTTTCTTTATTTTCGGCTGCCTTCGGGCGCCATTTTTATTTTTTTGTAAAGTCTTTCGAGACTAATTTTTTGTCTCTTATTTGATCTAGGTGGTTTTTATTTTTTCTATTTTTGGTAAACTTTTAGTTTATTTAATAGCCTTTGATATTTGATTTTCGTTTTTATTTAACTTCTTGCCCTTTTTTTTTTGCCTTATCCCAGCTCCTTTAAGTCCAGGTTTTCTTTTTGAAGGATGGCCGACGCAATGAGTCGGTCAGGGGTTAAGAAGAACCTCTTTGGGGCGGCTGCTAAAGCCGACCCCCCAGATAAAATGAAAAAGAAAAAACGGGGAAATCCGTCCCCCGATAAACCAGTCCAGGCCAGTGCTATAGCTGAGAAGGAGGAGGTCATGCAGGTCTCCAACTCACCCAAAAATGACAAGGTGCCGAAAGAGGCACAATCCAAGACAACAGCCGAGGAATCGCCCTCTTGCTGGAAGTCCCCACCGAGTTGTATCGTGAATATCGCGGAGTTCTTGGAGAAGGCAAAGGATTATGCCCATCTTGTAAATAAAGATGGCATCCTTAAAGACGTCCAGGAACTACAGATATTCGAACAGAGAATGGTGACCGTTTTCGCGGTCGACAGGCGTACGCGCAAAATCTGTCGTTCCACGAAAGACACAGTGATCAAATCACTTTTGTCCCTGGGGATAAAACCCCAAAGAGTTATTAAAGGTGTAAAGTTTTTTATGTGGGACGTGCTGCTGCCCACGCCAGAAGATTGCCTAGATATGGCAAAACGTGAATTGATCACGAAAGATCTTATCTTGCGAACCGAATATCTAGGTAGGCGAAGGACCAGGGTGGCGGTTTTTGAGGTTCCTCCTCAAATTTCTGGAGAGCTCCTGGCTGCATTTTTTATGCAGTATGGCCAGATTTTAGGGGCTCTCTCGGACAATTTGAACGGGGGGTGGACTTTTGACATAATGATTGATGAGGCGGCCTTCAAGTCCATCCCCAACTGTCTGGATTTTGGCGACCGGAGATTGCCAGTCATTGTGACTGGCAGAAAACCAGTATGCTGGAGGTGTGGAGTGACTGGTCATCTCTCCTCCTCCTGCCCAGGGAAGAAGGCCCCTGGAGCTCCGGTTGCTGGCGACCCAAATCCCCCTTTGGCCGACACTGAAAAATCCGCGGCGCCTGTAATGGGCCTACCTACTAAACGGACCGGTGGGGAAAATCCCTCGGTTGGGTCGATGCCCTCGTTACCCCTCAAACCAACGCCTTCCACAAGTGTGGATAAGGAGAAGGATGAGGGGGAATGGCGTGTAGTAGGTAGGGCCAAAGGGAAGGTCCAGACAGCGGGACCTCTGTCCCAGCATAACTCCAGGGATAAAATCACCTACATCCCCATTCCCTCTACCAGCTCTGAGGGCGACGCCTCGGCGTCTTACGAAAAGTCAGCCACAGCAACACAAAAACTTAATGAACCGAGCTGGGAGAAGATTTTAAATCTTAAAAAGTTAAAAGAAAAAATTGACGCAAAGCGGGCTAAGAATTCCAAGTCGCTGGGGGTGCCCTGCCCCTCATCCTCTGCCCCGTCTTCCCCTTCAGGTTCCATCAAAACATTTGTTAAACCACCTCCGCCCAAATCTCTGACAAACTCGCCAACAAGAGCCAATTCATCAAAAACTCCGTCCCCTTTTAAGACCCCATCTGGCATCACTCCCTCTCACACACCTACATGCACACCCACACCTACTCCCTCTCATTCTCCTCAAAAAAAGAGGGAGAGAAGCCCGGAGTTGCCTGCCGTGGCTGAGAAGCGGAAAAAGAAAATTAAACCACCATATCTCTCAGGGGAAGACATATGCCGCGTATCCGGGGAGCAAGTTGAAAGGGTCTGCGGGCAGACTAAAAACCCGAGGCCTTTGAAGATTCTTTTTAACTTCCGGCACATTAATGGAGTTGATGTGGAGGTGCCGGAAAAGTTTAAAAATGCCCGTAGACTCCTGACTGTTGTCCGATCTGGCCCGGGTACGCGGGAGATTTGGGGCATGATCGAGGAGGCGAACTCGTCCCTGAAATTGGTGCCCCCAGCGGCTGTTTATGAGCCAAATTTAGACCCAATTAAAAATTGTAAAGGGAGGGTCCCTGTTTTTGTTCACCCTTCCCTGTATAGGGCTCTAAAATTAACTTATCCTGCGGACATCGGCGGTCTGTCTCATGGTGATACCGTCGACAATGAGATGGCGTCAGGATCAATGGGACAGGCTGTCGGTGTCCTCACCCCAGCAATGTTCTACTCTGATGGGCGACCCTAATCGATTCGATAATGGCACTCTGGTTAGCTAGTTTGAATGTCCGAGGCCTGAGGTCGGAGTCTCGAAGGGTGAGACTCGTTCGCGACCTTCAGAGCCTCGGTGTGAATATATGTTGTGTGCAAGAGACCCGTTTTTCTTCTCGCGATTATGAAGGCATTCTGTCTAAGGAGTTTACTCTTTATTCAGCATGTTTTGATGGACGCTCGAGGGGTGTCTCTTGGCTGGTGAGCAAGTCTTTGAAGGCTGCGTCTGCTCTTGTCTTCGCAGATCCGGCGGGCAGGCTTTGCGTGCTGGATGCTACCATAAAGGATAAGGCTTTGCGTCTCATTGGGGTTTATGGGCCCAACATCCAGGCTGAGCGACTTGCTTTGTTTCGGCAGATCGAGCCGTTTATGACGACATCACGTCGGTTAATCTTAGCGGGGGATTGGAATGCCGTCCTTGACCCCGATATAGATCGTATAGGGTCAAAATATCAACCGGGTACTAAAAACTGGGGAGTGGAACATTTTCGGGGCTTTGTCGATGGGTTTGATCTTGTCGACAAGTACCGGAATGAACACCCTCAGCGGGTAGTGTGGACTTGGACAAATAGTGGCAGCTCGGCTGTAGGTGTGCTTGCGAGCTACCTCGACCGAGTTTTAATTAGGAGAGTCGATGTAGGGCTCTTAGGGTGTCCAAGTTTTCATTATATAGTTTATTCGGATCATAGGCTTGTCCGGGTCCGTGTAAACTTAGATAAGCCTAAGGTTAGGATGACTGGTTACTGGAAATTCAATTGCTCGTTATTTGGCGAGCAGGATTTCCGGGACCAGTTTTTACTAATGCTACAAAGGGAACTGTCGGGGGCTGTGGTGGGAAATGCCTGGTGGGACAAACTTAAATCTAAAATTCGAACGTTTGCTGCCGATTTTAGTCGTCGACTCAGCGTAGATAGATTAGCGGCGCAAACGGCTTTAGAACAAAGAGTCGATCGGGCTGTGAAATCCCGTGATAGTGGGGAAGTAGTCCTAGCTAAGGCAGAGTTGGCCTCCTTGCTTACCAAGAAGGATCAAGCTCTGGTAGTTAGGGCTAGGTTAAAAAGAATGTCCTCTGAGGCGACGAATATGGCCGCGGAACTGCGTGCAGAGGAAAGTAGGAATGCTTCAAGACGGCATATCGCGAGCGTCACATTGCCGGATGGGCGGACAGTGACTACAAACTCGGGCATATGCGAGGCTTTTCGGGATTACTTTCGGGATCTTTTTACCAGGGAGCCCGGTCTGAGCTCTGTTCAGTTCGACACCTATTTAGCTGACTTTCCCTGCCTTGAGGCAGCTGAAGCGGCTGGGTGCGAGGGTCCCATCACTGAGTCGGAAATCTGGGAAGCGCTGAAAAAGGTTGGCCTGGATAAGTCTCCGGGATTAGATGGTCTTCCTTACGAAGTTTACTTGAGGCAGTCGCCCGTTTTTGTTCCTTTGCTGCAGCTGATCTTCAACAACTGGATGAAGCAGGGGTCTATACCTCAACGCTTCACCAGGGGTGTGATCAAGTTGCTGCGTAAGGGCAAAAGCGGTGGGGATGGGATAGGTAACTTTCGCCCTTTAACGATGTTAAATACAGAGTTAAAGATTTTGGCTAAGGTCTTGGCTAACCGTTTGCAGCTTGTCCTGTCTAGTCTGATTGGCTCCGAGCAGACTTGTTCTGTGAAGGGCAGGACTATTCAGGACAACCTTCATATGGTGCGCCTGATCATCGAGAAAGTCGACAGTGAAGCCGCGCTGATCAATTTAGATCAGTCCAAGGCCTTTGATAGGGTTGACCATCGATTCTTGGAGGCTGTTCTTTCGGCTGCCGGTTTCGGGCCGTACTTTCGCTCCTGGATCCGGCTTATGTATGCGACTCCCGGTGCGCTGGTAGAAGTGAACGGGGTAAGATCGGAACCTTTCGTATTGTCTCGATCTATTCGTCAGGGTTGTCCGCTTTCGCCTATGCTTTACGTTCTTGCGTTGGAACCTTTCCTTCGCAAGTTAAAGGCGAATCCGGTCCTACGCGGAATCTCTTTACCTGGTGCTACCACCTCGGCCAGGTATTCTGCCTATGCTGACGACGTTTCGGTTCTTGTGTCGAGCAGAGCCGAGATTAACGAAGTCAGCAGAGAAATCAGTGGGTATGAGATGGTGACAGGGGCCAAGATCAACCGCGATAAGTCTGTTGGCTTGCGGTTGGGTGCGTGGAAGGGGGTTTCTCTTCCCGGACCATTCAGCTGGACGGACGGGCCGATCAAGATACTCGGCGTCTGGTTCGGTCCTGATATCCAGTTGGATATGAATTGGTCGGAGGTACGAGAGAAGGCCGAGATCGCAATTAATTTGTGGTCTCGGAGGAATCTTTCCTTGAAGGGGAGGGCGGAGGTATGTGTTTCACATATCTACCCGATTCTCCTTTACCGACTCTCGGTACTTCCACTTCCGTCTACCACAGTACTTTCATTAGTACAGCTTTTGTTCTCTTTCTTGTGGAGAGGCAAAGCTCCTAGGGTATGTCGGGAGATCTGTTGCCTTCATCCCTCTGAAGGCGGTCTAGGTATGCCTAGCATTGAGATTCGTCTCGATATGCTTCGCATCGGGTTCCTGGATCGTTTGTGTCGCGATTCGGATGACGGGGGCGCCTTCTGGAAGGAAGACGCCCGTAGATCCTTTCCATCCTTGAGAAGTGTGCACTCGGGCGAGGAGGAGGCTGGCCGTTTGCCTCGTGCCGAATGCTCCTTCTACCGTGAATGTCGTCTGGCTCTGAAACACCTCTTACGGGCGACGGTTGGCCTCCACAACGTCCAGGCGTTGTCTCGTAGGGCATTATATCAGGTGGTAGTCAGGGGGTCCGTTCATGATGATTTGATTGACGAGCTCGGTCTTACGAAGCAGGAGGCTCGCTCAATCTGGCCTTGGGCTTCCGGGTTGAAATGTCTCAACAACGATGAGGCATCCCTCACCTGGCTGGTGATACGTGGGGCCCTCTGGGTCGGCAAAAGACTTTGCGCAGCGGGTTTGGAGAAATATCCAAACTGCCGACGTTGTGAGGGGGAAGTCGAGACCCTTGGTCACGTCTTCTTTCATTGCAAGTCGGTAGCACCATTGTGTAAGTTTGTTGAAGGTCTCATGGTTCGCATGTTGCAGGGAAAGTTTTTCGTCCTTGAGGCCGCTTCTGTTTGTAGCAATGTGGCCCCGCCGTTAACAAAGTCTGAACTTTATGTGTTCCACTGCTTGCTAGGAGTTATGAGAGTCGTGATTTGGGTGACACGTCAGAAGGGATTCTATGGAGGCGAGAAGTTCACTTCTTCCCTACTAATCTTGTACTTTAAGCATCAGCTTAAAGTCAAGATTAGGACGGAAAGGTGGCGACTCTCTTCATCAGAATTCGGCAAAAGGTGGGTAAATCTTGCGCGAATGTGTAGAGTGAGAGGAGCTGACCTAGAGTGGCACTTGGACCTCGGTTAGGTGCAGGATTTCGTCCCTCATGGGTTGAACAGAGCAACCCGTCCCGATATTAGGCTAGTTTAGGTTTAGTTTGAATCTTTAGTTTCTCGTTTCTGGTTAACTTAGCTAGGGTATGTATGCTCATCGGCCCCCTTTTATTTCTGTCCCTATTTTTCTTTAGTTTAATTCCCCATCCCCTCCCTCGTTAGGTGGTCAGTGACGTCAGTTCTCTGGTGGTTGCGGGATGACTTTCGTTTCGTGTGCGTGTTTTTTCGTATTTGTTATTGTGTCTAAATGAGTGCGTGTTTGTGTGAGTGAATTTTGATGGATAACTGTGTCTTACACCTTTATAATCTCGCAATTATTTCGTCCAGTTAACTGATGTTTCTGCCACATTTAGGTATTGTGGGGGTTTTTATTACTAATCTTATTTTGTTTTGTTTTCTTGTATATAATATTATTGCATATTGTAAATAATCATTGGGGTTTTTTAAATTGTTATTCCCCCCCCCCCCCACAGAATTTAAATTGTACATATGGGGACTAGTTAGAATTTCATAGAGAATTTGAGGAATTATGGTGGATGTAGAAAGAAAGGTATGGAAGAATGTGTTGTTTTGGTGCTAGGACTGTTGTTGGTATGTTTGGGTCGGTGTTTGTGACTAGCTGGGTTTTAATTTGGGACAGATGATGACCGTCCTTCCCCAACCCCCTTTTGGCCTTGTGCCACATTTTGTACATATGTACGAATAAATATTGTCAGTGAATCGAACTCCAGTCCTTGGACTAGTGTGGGTTTTTTGGACCAGCTATAGAAGCTAAGTAAATTTGGTTTTAAAAGTTTTTTAATTTGTACTCTTTTTTTGAACCCTTTCTTTCTTTTTTTTCAGTTTGACATTTGTTTAGTTTTGTATTTCCTTTTTGCTGTTTAGCCCCCCCCCACACACGTCTTTTATTTGATTCTGTTATTTTCGTTTACTGTTTATTATTTGTTTTGTTTATTTGCCTCGGATTTCGGTCCGCCTTTTTGTTTGTTTTTAGTTCTTTTTATTTGTTAAATATTTCTGTTTTTTCTTAAAAAAAAGTAAATCTTTTAAAGAAAAAACAAAACAAAAACTGTTTCTCCGTCGTAATAGTACAGTGTACTTTTATGGCGGAGACGCCGCAAACACCGGTGGCATCCCCAAAAAATACACCCCCAAAATCAGCCTGGACTGAAATTCGGCCCAAGAAGGATGCCAAATACTACCACGAATTAAAAGCGAAATTCGAGGAGTTTACTAAGGGAAATGAACTCCTAACAATCGAAGAGGCTTACGAGAATGTAAAAACAAAGACTATTTCCCTACTGACGTCCGACATTAAAAGTCGGAGCTTAATTGGAGTCAGCAGGGAAACTATGGAGGAGGCCCTAAAAAGCCTTAACATAACACCAAGAATATTGGCGAGAAGAACGAGAGCCCTCTGGGATTTGCTGATGGCATCGGAAGAAGCCAAGAAGCTGGCAGGCAGCGTCCTGATGTCAAAAACGCTGTGACTCCAAACGGAGTACATGGGCACCCGAAAGACCAATGTAACGGTGCATGGGGTGCCGGTGGACATCACGGAGGATAGGTTGGGGGCTTTCTTTGCCCAATATGGTGACGTTCAAAACGTGAAAGCAGTGACAAGCAAGACGGGCATTGCGACGGGTGACGTAGTAATAGAAATTGTACTCACCCAGTAGAACTTTCTCGACATCCGCAACACACTTTTCTGCAGGAAGAGAACAATGTTGGTGGAGGTAGTGGGGCGGAAGCCCCTCTGTTGGCTATGTCGAATACTGGGGCACATGGCCAAGGCATGTCCCAAAAGAACTGGGACTGCACAAGCAGCAGCAGTAACAACAACAGTAGCAACATCTTTAGCACCATCTACAGTCAAGGAAGCCCCGGAAACAAGACACCAAATGACGGGTGGAAGGAAGTGGTGATTAGGGGTCGCAAAAAAGCGGGTCCCTCACCTCCCACAAAAGAAATTCCACCAAAACAGTAGCAGCAGTCGCCCAAGAAGGCGGCAGAGAAACCAACACAGCAGAAGGAGCAGCAAAAACCCGAACAACAAAAGAGCCCCAAAAAGACTGACATGGTGGAGGAGGAGGAGGTGCCTTCCGCAAAAAGGAGCCGAGAAGAGGAGGCGGACGAGGAGGAAGGAACAATAATTAAGAAACACACTGGACAAAGCAGGGTAGGAAGTAACAAAGCAAGGGTCAAATGCAGATCCGCCCCTGCTTCGCCAGCGAAAGATAAGCTAGAAAACTCAGCAGAGATAAGTCTCCCTGCCTCCTTTCCTAACTTGCCACTTACTTTTACCATTCTCCCACCCCCACACTCACCTATCCCCTCCGACGCATCTGACCCCCATCCACCCCCCCGGCTAAACCTACCCCTATGGTTGTCTCCGACCCGCCACACCCGTACAGGGAGAAAAAGAGAAGAAAAAGAAAAGACTGTTCCACAAAATAGAGGACATTTGTAAAGTTAATCGAGAGGAAATCGAGAAAAACTTTTCCTATCGGAAAAAATCTTTCTTAGGTCCA
Organism: Acanthosepion esculentum; assembly: GCA_964036315.1. Taxonomy (NCBI): domain Eukaryota; kingdom Metazoa; phylum Mollusca; class Cephalopoda; order Sepiida; family Sepiidae; genus Acanthosepion; species Acanthosepion esculentum. The sequence continues at coordinate 29,239,987 of OZ038490.1, read as the reverse complement.
CTGTTCAAGTTGTCTTCAGTCGATGACAAATCGGTTGAAGACCCCAAAAACTTCCCAAAAGCCCCTGGGGTTATTGGCCTGATTAGGGACACTGGGAGGTGCCTTAAGGTATGGACCCATCTTTTTGAGGCCAGAGAGGCCTACCCAGATATTAGAATGGTTGAGTTGGGGTCGCAAGACCTTAGTAAAATGCAAGGTTTTTGTGCAGGGAGGGTCCCAGTGCGTCTCCATCCCTCACTATATAGGACCCTAAAACTGACATACCCCATGGACGTCGGCGGAATTGTCCCAGAAGGACGGATGACGTCGGAACTTGGCACGGGATGCCTGGGACAAACCGTCGGGGTCCTGTCACCTGCAGATTTCCGCCCCGTATGTGAGTAGGTTTCTGCCTTAACTATCTTTTATATTTGCAGGCCTAGAAAATGGAAATAAAGATAGCCAGTCTGAATGTGAGGGGCTTGAGAGATCGGGGTAAGGCTACCTGCCTGCTTCGGGATCTCTTGTCCTTCGGCGTGGATGTCGCCGCGATCGAAGAGACCCACTTTGTTTGCACTTCCGATGCGTGTGTGCTGGAGGATGACTTTGTCGTCTATTCAGCATATGGGGACCGGCTTGCCAGAGGGGTTTCTTTGTTGGTCAGACGTACTCTCGATGCGAAGGTGGACCTTGTGCATACCGATACCGAGGGCCGGTTAATCGTGGCCGATATTGCCGTGAAAAGTGGTTCGTTTCGGGTCGTTGCGGTTTATGCGCCCAACGACCGGGAGGAGCGGGTTTCCTTTTTTCGGCAATTGGGGCCGTTCCTAGTTGATTCATCGCGCCTAGTTTTAATGGGGGACTGGAATGCCATCCTGGACCCCAAGTTAGACAGGGGGCGGGGCGCTAGCGGGAGTGGGGACGATCGAAGCCTGGTCGATCTGATCGGCGATTATGGTCTCGAAGTATTCTCGAGCGGTTTGGGACGAGGTAACAAGTTTGCCGCTAGAACTGAATTAAAAGAAAATGTCCAACCAGCAGTAAAAAAAGAAGCGAAACGTGCCCTTTTCCCCGCAGAATACGGTCAGTGTGGGATAAGTTATTGCAGAACAAGAACAAAAACCGGCATACACCTATAGGACTCAAGAAATCATTCGAACCTGGTACAATAATTAACAGACTAGGAAATGTGATGTACACAGTACAAGGCGAAAAGTCTACCCACAGAAGACATATTGACCAAATACAAAATGAGATTCAAAGACCACAGGAAGACACAGAAATTAGAAGGTCAAACAGGAAGAGAAAATTTACCGAACCTCTGATTATCGACCATAAGAGGAAAAAAATACTAACTCCTCCCAAAAGGAATCTAAGGAGGGGGTGGTGAGGGGTCTACCCCTTTTTACACAAATGGACTCACCCAGGGTATACATATACTACTGCCAGTGGATACCCGAGAGTAGGAGTCGGTCGGTAGAAAAACGTTTGGACAGTCAGACGGTGCAAGAATCACAGTAACGAGCACGTAGACTCAGTAAGAAGTCGTACAGCAATACGTCGATACCAAAGACTATATATATTTTTTCTACTAACCCGCATTCCTGGAACTACTAACCTGTATTACCAGTTTGTATTATTACGATAATACATTTATTTTCCTATATTCATTCTTGGTGTTTGTTATTATTTGCTACCGAATTTCACCCCGGAATCCACAACAGAAAGAAAGACAGATTTGGAGACAGGTTTTAACACGGTTACTTGATGTCGTGAAGTTTCTGACGAAACAGAACCTGCCTTTAAGAGGTCACCGAGAAGATGTATATAGTTCCAATAAAGGTAACTTCATAGAACTTGTTGAACTGATGAGCAAGTATGATTCTGTTCTTGGAAAGCATTACTTGAAAGAAGTAAATGATAACTGGCGGTACTTGTCACCGAAAATTCAAAATGAATTCATTCATATCTTGGGAAACCACGTAAATATATTGGATCGAATTCGAAAAGACAATTATTTTGCGATCATCTAGACAGCACACCGGACATTTTCCATACTGATCAGATGAGTATCATTTGTTGATATATCGTTGTTAAAGACAAAGAAGTGGAGGCGAGTGAATCATTTCTTGGTTTTATCACTGATCATAGGAAGATAGCTTATGATATCAAGAAGATGATTTTGGATCGACTGGGAAAAGAGAAACTTGATTTCAACAAATGTAGAGGGATAGGATTTAACAATGTTGTTCAACGTCTTCTACGAAACATAAATGGGAAAGCTAAATTTGTGCCATGTTCTAATCATAGTCTGAATCTATGCAGTGAATGCAAGTGCCATTACATTTTTCAGACTGATTGAGACTCTATACATTTTTCTCCTCTTCCTATCACTGGCGGGAAGTTTTATCTTCGCCTGTGAAGGTCATGATGAAGCGTTTGATAACCACCCGTTGGAGTGCACGTTACGAAACAATTCATGTAGTAAAACTGGATTTCAAGGAGTGAGTCAGGCACTCGATTCATTAACCTCAGCTTCAGAATATTTTCAAACGAGAGGGGATGCACAAATTATTTTGCTTTCAATTGAAAACGTCTCCATATCACATTTGTTTTACTAAGAAGAAATTTTGGGACAAATAAACTCACCCAAAAGAAACTTCAAGAACCTGGTATTGGTTTGGATGAGTGTGTAACCCACATGGATGTGATCAAAATTTTCTTTATCAGAAAACAGGGACAGGCTGGTGTCTGAATCGGTTAATCAAAGTAAAACAAAGTGCGAAGAATTGGAAATTCCAGTTGAAAAGTGGTTTAGAAGAAAGAGAAAGCTACCTCGGGGAAAAGGAAGATGATGTATGCCAAACACTTGTGCAGGAAGTAAAGAGAAATCTTTACGAATATCATGATCGACTTGTAAATGAACTGGAAGCACGATTTGACTCCATCTGCAAACTGTCTTCGCTGGATTATCATCGCAAGCATTTCTGGGAGATATTGAAGGTGAGTTGGAGCGAAAATTTAAAATTCTCGGTAGCGAATACTGTACTGACTTAGATATACCTTGGAAGTTCTCTGACTTCGGGATTTTTTAGCGGCAGCTTCCAAAGTGGAACGTGACATACATCGATGACCAAATCATCGGCTATCAAATGGTTGAGATGGATTTATTGATGGCAAGTTCAAGAAACACTTCCAAATATTGTGATTGCTCTATGGCTGTTTTTGACGCTCATAGTTTCGTTTGCTACTGTAGACAGAAGCTTCTTAAAACTGAAGCTCATTAAAAGTCACTTGAGATCGAATATATTGCAAAATTGCGTATCCAATTTGTCCCCCATTTCAATTGAACATTAAACTCTGAAGATAAACTTTGACCAAGTTATTAGTAACTTTGCTTCTGCAAAAGCTCGATAACGTTTGTTCAACTAATTTTTGAATTTGTTGTTTTTCAAACAAACGCCATTAATGTTATTTCATTTATATCCCCCCCCCAAAGGGTGGGATACCATTGTGAATGCGGGCCCCGGGTGGCACTTTGCCTTGGCACGTCCCTGTGTGCTGCCTGAGTTATGGATCGCCTTGCTTCAGACAATATTATCCTTATATATTCATAAAAGCAATGAAAAGCTTTTCTAATTCTATAATGTCTTAGTTTTATTGGGTTTTGTATTTTACAATTCAGATGATTTTCGGTAACTGGTCGTTCGATTTTAGGTTGTTTGTTTTTATTATTCTTCTTGTCATATTTTTTCTTTTTTTCTTATGCTTTATCCTTTATTCATTTATTTTATTTTTTGATCATTTTTAAATTTATTTTTTAATATATCATTTACTGTTACTCCACAATTTTTCTTTATAAAAAGACGTGCGCTCGGTCGTTGTACAAACAAACATACATATAGACAGACACAACCTTTATTTTATTATATATACAACATACAGACAGACACAGTCTTTCTTTTATATATACAACATTTTCATTGGTCCAAAGAAAAATCCACATAGGCTTGCGAATTTGTTTTGTCGTTGTCGCCAAGTCAATCTCTTTGAACTCAAAGTTTTCTTTTAAATGAGGCGAGCGAATTTCTTTCCGTCTTTTTTCTCAGCTTGCCCAAATTTGAAAGGAGTGGGTAAAGAGTTATAATTAAAAAAGACGTGCGCTCAGTCGTTCTACAAACAAATATACATCCATACAGACACAAACTTTCTTTTATATACATAGATGTTGCACTGCGTCGTTTGATTTGAAGATTCTCTTAAATTATTAATGTTTTTTTTGTAGTTCATTTTAACCACATAAAAAGCATCAACGTTCCACTGGCTATCTCTTTTTTCTTTGAAAATGACCAACGATAGTCGAAAATACTCCGAATATTACTCACATTTTCTTCAAGTTCATTTACAAGTTACCACTCGATATCAAACGACTTTTTCAACAGCAAGAAAAAAAATCACAACCCCACCCCCAAATAATCACCATGTGTGTTCTATTTAATAAAATGCTTAAACAAAACGAAGGATTGCTACACCCCCACATGCACATATATTTATTTATTACTTTAAACGTTATTTTTAGCGTTTACTCATATTTGAATAGACGCTGAATGATTTTTATTGTTGAGCTGCGGACTTGTATATCTATGTTGTTAGAAGGAAAGTATATGAAATAAAGAAAGGAAAATGTATGAAGAATGAAAAGAAAAAAATAGTCGAATGGAGAAAAAAGCGAGTAAAAAGAATGAAATAAAGAAAATAAAAAGATAAAAATGTATTTCTTTGTTTTGCAGAGAAGAGTAGCGAAATTAAAAAAAGTGATCAAAGCCTGGAATAAGACATATCTCTTCTCAAATATCCTCAATAAAATACAATATTTGGAGAAGTGAATGAACTTAAAAAAATGTAATTAGAAGAGAAAAATTTCAGGTGACAAGATATGGAGCTGAGCTCAAAAATGCTAGCCATTGTCTGCAAGCTTACTTTAATCAAACGGTCCATTAGACATTGTCATTATTTAAGATGCAAACTCCCCTTCTATCCCCAAAATAATCATGGCTTGTAATCAACTGAGATCGTTTAATCTGCCGATTGCTTTCTGCGTCAGACAGATTCTGGATATTTGATCTCAGATTATTGCATTTAATCTTTATCCTGCTTTGCTATTTTGTCCCTTATCCAGTGAGGAATCATCTAATAATGGATATTCAAATTAATTTCGAAATTTATCACACACTGAAGATGCATTTTTTTTTTTAAATGTTGACTTCCACATCACATGAGATTACAAAAAAACAAAAAAAATCAAAAAACAAAACAAAACAAAAAAATTAAATTTGCGGTCGGTGCTTTATAAATACTGACATATCTGAGAGGAAAGGTCATTTTTCACCTGATTAAAATAATTTGAAAGATAAATATCGATCTTGACTTCCTCACTTCGTTTTTCTCTTCTAAATTTTCCCGTTTTCTTCAGTTTCTCTATAGCAAAATCCGGTATTTAATTATAAAGTTTTAAATAAAAATCCGACATTAATTATAAATTTCTGAAAAAAAAAAAGGCATTATGACATTTCCCTATATATGCTTTTAATGCGCATTGTTGTATTTACCATCTCTCTTCTTACTTTCTTCCGCTCCTTATCTACTCCCTCTTTATTCTTTTTACAGACTGCTACTTGTTTTCTTTCATATTTTCGTTCGTCTTTCCTACTTTTCCCCTTCCTCACATACTATTCTCTTCTTTCTTTTTATCATTGTTAATACACTTTTCCTCCTACTTTGCTTCTCTCTTTCTTTCTTTACGTATCACTGCACTTTCTTTAGTGCATCAAACTCTGTTTGATCCACTAAAAATTCAAGTGGCGTCGTTTAGTATTCCTCATCTTTGCATTCTACGGTTGATTTTGCACATTTTATAGCTTTGACCTTTGAATGTGATATAAACTATAAAAATTTTATTCATACCAAATACAAGTTCTTGTGCCAAACACAAAAACTTAGTAGAAATAGCAAGACATAATTATAGGCACAAAATTATAAAACAAGACAACCACTGCCCAAAATTTTAAAAGGAAAAACACATTAACAGTTTACACATTTACGGAAAAAGGTACAATACAAGTTTGCAGAATATTTGCTTTTATGCACCTATTAAAGCAGGATAACAATTTCAAGGATTACCAACGAAAAGTGGAAAATAATTACAGCTAGGGAAAAAACAAGGATTTTGTAAATGACAAAAAGAGAAAATAATATAAGAAGGCTGTAAAAAACAAAGGTTCAACAACCTTTGATAAAAGAAACGAAAAGACCTACTTTCACAGTAATTTTTTTGAAAAAAGACCATTCTAACTTCACACAGTTTGTCCTTGGGAATAATTCGAAATCTTTTCGTTTTAGGCTGTCGAATCACAGGAGACTTTTCTCTTGAACTTTTGGTCTCTCTGTGGCTGTCTTGTGTTGTCTCCTTTGATGTTCTCTTCTTCATGTCAAATGCCTTCTTTGCTGTTGACAACCCTTGCTGTCCAAAAGTCTTCTCCCCTGTATCTACTGACCTGACCTCTATTTATCTTAAAAATTCGGCTCATCTCTGCCCCACTATTCGGGATATTATTAGAGCTTGAGACCACGTCTCTCATTGGTCAATATATAAAATAATAATTTTCCATAAACTGGAAAAGATTCTTCACAAATTTTGGCGGGTTTTAACCGCTGAGCCGAAAAAGATACACAATTGTAACAGTTTTTACACAAATTGTTTGGCTTACATAAAAATACACTTCTCTCAAAAGAACGTGTTTAAAAAAAAAACAAACAACCTACACGATTATACGTTTAGATGATTATAACATTTTTAAAATAAAAATTAAATTCTTATAGTACAGCATTCTCGTTAACAATCTTTTTCCCTCTGATTTATTCTTCCTACCCCTCTTCTTCATTTGATCCTTGATTGTCAAATCGTCTTTCTTTACAGATAGTTCAATTTCTCCGTTTTTTTCCAAATCCAGATTTTTCTACTTTTTTCCTACATATATGAAGAATGACAATTAAATTTTTCGTCTGCCGAAACGCAATAAAGTTTCACAAATCAAAGGATTGTCGCCTCCTTCCACTTGTTCCCCAAAGGGTTGACGAGGGGATAAAAATGATAAATTCCAGATGCGAAAACGACCACTCACAAAAGCACGATGAGACAGAATTTTGAACGATAATTAAAATTTGGCAAGACCACGCATATCTCTTGGAGATGGGTTTGTTCATGTGACCAAGGAGGAGAGGGCCCAAGTGGAGTTTCAAGAAAGGCGGAGGACTTTTCACACCCCTCGGGCAGTGATGGCAAGAGGTACTCATACAAAGCAAGAAGGAGAAGGTCCAGGTAGAATTCCAAGGAGGGAGAAGGGTTTTCCCCCATATTTGGACATTTGCAGGGAGAGCTCTGATTGGTTGTTTGGGGAGTGCATACCCAGAGCATGGGTCCATAAAAACAGAACGCCGAGTAGATGCAGACTACGGCAGAGAGACTGCAGAGAGAGCAGGGAACCACCGCTTCGCCTGTTCTCGTGTGACTTGCCGCCCTGAAGAAAAAGCGTCCGACTTAAAACTTTGTTCCAGAAGTCTCGTTCCAAAAATCTAACACCCTTGTGTCACGATAATCGGGAAGGGTCGAGTGTTATTGCATAGAGATTATTGCCTGCTTAAGCCATCAATGACTGTACCATCAACTTTGTATCGAGGAATTGCATATAAATATTTATTTTTTATTTATCCAACATTTTTTTCTTTCGTGTGACTTTACTATGACCGGACCAAACCAAGTCATCGATTCCAGTCGACCATTCGGACTAAGCCAGTCTTGCGATCAATTAATCACAACGTGGGGTGAGACAAGATTTGGGTTGAAGCGATCAACTCTAGGATCAGTCGAGGGGATCGTGCTTGACTATGGAGCGACTGGGGTAGACGTTAAATATACAGAAAATATAATTTTACCTAATGTTGTCAACAAACTTAACGCCGAACACAAAACTGATTTTACATTTGAATCTAACAACACTATCCTTCCTAGAGATCATGCTGCATAGAAATAATAACAAACTTCAGTTCGAGGTTTACAGAAAATCTACCAACAAGAATAACCTTATAAATTTTTATTCACACCATTGCAACAAAATTAAATCTGGAATAATTATAGGATTCTATTTAAGAGCATTAAGAATCTGAAGCCCCCAATACTACCCGAAGAAGAAATATATATGTAGAAAACATTTTCAAAAAAACTTCAATATCCTTATCATTTCACCCCAAATGCTAAAAGAAAAGCATACATAATATGCAACTGCAAAAAGATAACATTATTAACAGAAAGAAAAGAAAAAGATCTATATAGGAGGCAGCGAAAAACTACCAAAGACAACTCGGTGCTATCCCGATCATCGGGTGGCAGGCAAAGGTAGCGGAAATCCAACAATATGCGGACCAACGAAGGAAATATTTGGTCCCATCAAATCAACAGTGGCAGGCATTAAGGACTCGGACGGTGCCACCATCCTTACTGGTCATGTGTCCATCCTGGACCAATGGAAAAAAAAACACTCCCAGAGTTTATTCAACGATCACGCCGGATAATCTCCTGCGACTTCAGCAACTCCCTGCTCGGCATTGGATATCACTCTCCATGAATTGAAAGAATCACTCCGCTTCATGAAACCCGAAAAAGGTTCCGGGTCGGACAATGTGCCGCTGGAATATTTCTGCCATGGCGGCCTCGAACTGAAGAAAGACCCGGATAATGCTCCTGATACATTAAAATCTGGCAAGATAAAACAGTCCCCGGGGAGCTTAAAAATGCCAACATTGTTGATGATCTTCAAAAAAGGAGACTGCTCAATCTGAGGAAACTATCGTGGCATCTCCCTCCTATGCATCGCCGTGAAGATCTTTACATGAATATTACTGAATCGACTCCTTCGCGCGACAGAAGAAATCCCAATGTGGTTGCCGACCTTCGAGAGTTATTGTCTACATGCAACAGCTCCAGGAGAAAAGTCGTGATCAGCAAAAGCCACTGATGTTCATCTGGGATTTCCAGAAGGCCTTCGACAAAGTCGTATGACCAGCATTGTGGGCCACTTTTGGCCGCTTTGGCTGTCCGGATCGCTTCGGGTCCCTGATCCCTATGCTCATCGACGGAAGGGAGGACCGAGTGAACTGTCGGGGTGTTCTCTTGGACCCGTTTCCGTTTAATACTGTGGCCTTAAACAGGGCTGTGTATTAGCTCCGACATTCTTCTTGCCGCCATGATCAACGAGTTCCCCCTTTCTGCCTGGCACTGACATCCGATACAGACTCGACGACGGACACTTCAACCTCACCCGACATCGTTCTCACACAAAGAGTACCGCCATCTGGGCATGAAAATTTCAGTATGCTGACGACAATGCAACAGCAGACCAGACTGCCATTAGCCTTCAGAGATTATCAAACCTGTATAACGAGGCTTATAAACTCTTTAGGGTACAGGCCAATGTAAAACTGACGAAGATCCTTATACAGCCGGACGTCGCCTCCCTCTGTCTTTTCTGCGAATACTTTCACGGTAATTGCTCCAACGAGCTACTTTCGCTAGTTCCTAGACTGCATGAATTTAAACGTGCAACTATGCTGGCCCCTCGCTCCCACCCTTTCACTGTCCAAACAGTTAAATCTGACCGTCTGTTCTACTCCAATAGCTTCATGTCTCGCATTTCCCGTCTGTGGAATTCCCTTCCTATTACTTATTTTCCTGATAGCTATAATCTCCAACTATTCAAATGTAATGTCAATCGACATCTACAGTTGTCTTGATCTCTTCCCCGTCCTTCTCTTCATCCTTTCCTCTATCATGCCTCTTTACTCTCGCACCCAATCGCTGTAAGTGGCATTCCCCGTTGCTTGGGGTGAAATGCTTAAATATATATATATATATATATATATATGAAACAGAATATCATCTTTGATGGTGAATATCTTTGTTTAAATGCCGTATAACCACTCATGTGAGCCGAAAACTTAAATCAATGACCAGCTTAATAAAAAGTATCGAAATGTTGGACAATTTTTGTCTTTATTTTCACCAGAAATTAAAGCAAACATACGAAGTTTAGAACAGTTTATTATCAGACATAATAGACATTTCACCCGACGAGCTGATAAGACTAATACTTTCGTTATTTTAAACAAACATGAGTGTCACTCACAATTACAGGCCATTTTGGACGATCATAATAACGCTGAAATTTTACGTATTAAAGAAATCTTACAATCTTCTACCACAATTGAAAAATTCAAGGAAATATTGGATTTATTATATAATACAACACAAAAGGAAAATGAATTCCATAAGAAAGTCATCCAAAAAACAAAAACAAAAAACTAAACAAATTATATAAAGAAAAAATACTTTTACCAAACATCAACGACAACGTCATTAACCTATCGGTTACCAACTCACTCCAAATGAAATGGAATTCCTTAATCTTGGACCAAATTTTCATCTCGCACAGAAACCTAATTTAATGTTTAAACAAATGCATATTGAAGCTTTATATCAACAAATACTTCTACTGGAACAAGACAACCATATTACTACACAGGTAGGTTTAGAAGAATTACTTAAAGCAGAATCTATTAAACCCTGTTATCATGAAAATCCGAATAGAATTATAAACACTCTTTTAATAAAAGCAGCCAAACAACTAAAAAATTCCAACAGTATTGTCACCCGACGAGCTGACAAGACTAATACTTTCGTTATTTTAAACAAACATGAGTTCCACTCACAATTACAGGCCATTTTGGACGATCATAATAAATTTAAAAAGTTAACCAAAAACACCACCTCCCAACTTAAAAACCATATTAATAAACTTATTACTGCTAACAATGCTGCTCACGTTGTAAATGATATGGATACAGGAGCTGCTTTTGAAGTACCCTCCAGGTAGTACTATGAGATGTACGACATGCTAGGGCCACTTGATGTGTGCTGATACCTGGATGGTCTCCGACAGCCTGTAGAATGTGTTTTTTTGTGGTCAACTTCAATCCATAGTTTGTGGTGTCAGGGATCCCGTCACAGCAATGCGACGATAAACAGCAGCAAAGGTGGGATGACTTGGCTGCCTTCAGTCTGGAAACGCAATCTGATACAGCTATGCAGCCTCGCGTCCATTACCATTCGCGCAGCTGTATGCAAAAATCATAATATAAATATCCTGCCATTGTTAAATGGGACAATTCTCCATTAACTCACTACTACACACGTTAAAGACTAGTCACAAATGTACATGAATGACAAATGTAACCTAGCCTACATGGCAACACAGCACCGTCTACCGTAAACTTTCTTTAAACATAATAACTCAAAAACGAAGGATTTGCAGACGTTTATATGGATTTTTGTCCTTTATTTGATGTGAGGAACCCACCCCTAAAGTTTGTAAAAGTATTTGTGATACACTGTGTGTATATATATATATATAATGTATACACACACACACACACATATATATTGATATACCCACACAAATATATCTACATATTCTTTTTCTATAATTTTTAAGAAGTTTCTTGCAGTAACATGTGTCAACTTTTTACCAATGTTCTTGGTTCTTGGTAAAACTTCTACCATTGTTCAATATTATCTGGGTTACTAGCATGCACTGCTTTCTTTAACATGAACCACAGATTTTCAATTGGGATTAGATCAGGATTTTGATGAGGCTATTCCAAAATCTGAAATTTCTTTTTTCAAACCCTTTTTGTGGATTTGTTTTGATGCAAATTGTTGTTGGAAGATCCAGCCCTGGTCTAAATCCAACTTTCAAAACTGGGGTCAAGACACTCTCATTCAAAATTGCTTGGTATCTTGCCAGTCCAATGTGCTACCAATGCATAGTTTTGCTTGTTCCAGCTGCAGCAAATCATAATGCTGTCTCCAACATGTTTTACTGTTGGCACCAAATTCTTTTCAAAAGCAATAGTAGGAGATTTTCAGACATACCACCTATCATTCCTCCCACAAAGCTCTAGTTTAGACTCATCTGACCTTTTTCCAGACCATTTCTTTCTTATTAACATGAGCTTTGGCACAGTTGAACTGAGCTTGTGCTTTTTCGTAAGCAGTGGCTGTCATGAAGACTGGCATTGTTCAGATTTTGTCACATTGTAGACATATGCATACCTGTCTGGCTTCTCATCTATATAAAGGTTTGAGCAAGGCCAACTTGAACATTGGGATCAACTGCATGCAAATATTAAAGCAAGTTGGCAGCATGCTGCTCCTCACTTAATTGCCACTGTGGCTTTGTTGTGCAGAGAAAATCAGGCCTTGCTGTCCATTTGCAGAAACATGTGGCAATTGATCTTAAGTGAAATGGGTTAACCACATTTTCCATCTAAATTTTGAAAACAGCTGCAGACATTAGGAAGCACATGCATGTCCATAGAGGTTTAGTACCACATTATTTTACTGAGCCCTCATTTGTTGTCAGCAAGGAGAGTCCACCATACATGAGAGTTGGTCAATGATTGGTTCTTGAGAAGAAAAAATTGTAAAGATTCTACCCATGCTAACAATGATTGTTAATTTATGGATAGTAAAAACCATGAACCTTCCTGTCTCATTTCTCTTGGACCTGCTGTGATTCATTGAGTTTTGATAATGATCTGTTACTTAATAATTGCTTTAATAACCTTTTGCAGAGGTCAATTCATTAAAAGTGAGTTTTTATTGATTGGTAGACAAAAAACTTGAGAGAAAGACACCATTAGTGTACTTCCATCCTCTTAAATTTTCTCATTCTTTTATATTTGCATTCTTTATGATGAAGACACTTATTTTGATTTACTTGTTCTTGCACAAATCTGTAAAACTTACTTAAAAGTGCTTGACATCTTTTGCAAAGCACTTTACTTATTCAAAATAAAAAAGCAAGACTTGTACTAAATACCAAGAAAAGACAGTTTACTACTGGGATGTAATTGCAATGCAACAGATATTAGTTTGCTTTTTAAGGTAGTTAACTGACCTTGAATTATTTTCATCAAGAGTGAATTTTTGTTTGAAATATTAATGATCACATTTATGCAATCATACTGATTAAATTTACACACATGCTCAGGGATCTAAAGACCAAGTTAAAACTATAGTAGGATACTTAGTCACAAAATTCCTAAGAATTTCATGTTTGCAGTTTAAAATATATTGCTAAAATTCCTATTTGAATTGATCATACAAATGTTTAAATTTTACATATTTAACTTAAAATAAGAAATACTACCTTTAAATCAATGCACATACTAATCAGTTATAAAACCTTACAACTAAATGTAATATAGTGGTAGGCATATTTTATACAGAGACTATTGCTACATAAAATTCAATGTAAATATTCAAATATAAAGTTAATTTGCATTATTCTAAGGGCGGTAACTTATTTATCTTGAAAACAGACAATGTAGTCAATTTTAGGCCACATTTGACACAATGTATGTGAAAACAATCATATTTAATTATTCCTCAATGGCTGTGATATCATGTTGATAACTGCATTATCACGAGTGGCATTTGTCTAAATAAGAATATTTGGTAAAAGATAGCTTTCCTCAACAAAGATCATTCTTTTCAGACATTTCTAATTCAAACTTTCAAATTATTTTCTTACAATATAAGAGAAACTAAGATAAAATATTTCAAAAAGTAACAAATGATTATATTTTACTTATAGTGAGAAAGACAGAAAATGAAAAGAAAACCACAAAGAAGTGAAAATATTTTATTTAAAAAAAATAAAATAAAATAAAATCCCAGCAATAATACAAAGAGTAGGTAAGAAATTCAAAGCTTATTTTTCATCTTTTTCACAAACAGCCATTAATTTTCATCTAATCACAATGAAAAAAAAAGTGCCTCTATAGGAAAAGGTAGGAATCTAAAATCATTTGTTGTTTTGTGCCTGATTCACAAATGAAAGCAACTACATATAATGTAATGCAGGTGAAAAATTTATGCTGACATCTTTATTGAGCACAATTTGTTCTATGTATTCATCTTCTCTACAAATGCTGATATGTTGGAATGTATAACACTTTAATCATAAACTTGACAGAAATCATAACAGAATACATATAAACCATGTTTTAGACAATAGAAAACAAATGTAAAAAAATAAAATAGCAAATAATCTGTAATTAAAAAAAAATCTATATTTTAGGAGAAACCTGTTATTTAAAAAGTATTGTTTTATATACTTATTTTCTGAAACATCTGAGTAATATAGAAAATGAAGAAAGACTTTGTTAGTTTTGTCATTTTTAGTATGTTTCAAATATAAAAGCTAGAGAATATTTTTTTTAAAGAAAAAAATTCTCAATTCTTGTTTAGTACATATTTCAATCTCTAATAATAAAACAGTTTTCTTATAAATGAATACAACATGAAAGAATAATCATTTTAAGATATTTGAGAAAACTAGATTTCAAAATTTTTTTGTGTTGGTTATAAAGCAGTTTTGTTCTTTTATGTTAGTTATAAAAATCAGCCTTTTATAAATGAAAAGAAGAAAAAGAAAATATGTCAGAGTAAAAATTTGAAGTTTGTTTAAATGACAACACAGTATTTAAGCATCAAATCTTCTGTATGGATTCTCCTCTTTCATCAAACCTACAATAAAAGAAAAAATAAATAATACAAAGAAATGGTCAACAATGATGTTCAAAAAATGTCTTTCTGGAAAAAAAATATATAAAAAAAGTGACAATTATTTCTAATTATCTTTCTACAAATGGTAGCAATTGAACCTTTCCTTTGAAGATTGGAAGTATTTGCAAATATCTTAAATGAATTGATATTGAAGAAGTTTTTTCACATGGTTAAAGCAATGTAACTTCCTGTCCACTTACAGATAGATATTTTATCAAACTCTTTCTGAAATTTTTGGAAACCAAATATAAGCATTTCCACCTCTGGTATCTTTTGGTAATCACGTACCATGTGAAAGTTAAACTTTAGAAAGGAAAATATACTACATAACATGTCAAATTGCCAAAATTCATTTAATTACAAATATGAAATTTCATTCTGAACCACTTCAATAAAATTAAATGATACTAGAAGATTTATTTATATCAATATTTATTATTTCAACACAAGTTTCATGTTCAGTGAAAGTCTAGAAACACATATATATCAAAATCATAGTGAGTAAAAAAAAAAAAAAAATGTCAAGATTGGAAAACTATCAACATATTTTATTCAGAAAAGAACATTTTTAGACAAATAATGGTTTTGTGATGGAATCAATCCTATATAGAGGTGGGGAAGAAATAATAAATTCTAGCTACAGTTTACATAAAAACATTAAAGGTAGAGAGACGTGTAACATTTAGATTTACATTTTGATGGCATATGTATTGAAATTTTAAGCATTCTCATTCATTCAGCTTTTAAAATAAAAACAATAAAAATAAGTAATAACTTATTTTTATTATTTTGTTGTATGAATAGTAATTTTGTGAGGAAAGGAGATATATTGTATGATTCCAAGCATAAATTTACTATGACACAAAGAATGCAAATTAAAAGAGAAATAAATTTATTAAATCAAGAATATATTTGAAGAATGCAGAAACCTTTATTATAAATTGATGTCTAAATGTAAAATCCTTTCAATCTGCCACCAATTTTTAGGATGTTAGTTCTTGGTCATCAGCAACAATTGTGATATTTTGCTTTTGGTCAAAATCTTGATTACTGATTTTTACTTGAATTGCTAGTAAGTGGAAGCATGCTTTGTGCTGGTAGATTTGAATGAAGATCAAAATAAAATTGCAGCATATTGTTTGGATTTACTAAATGACTTGCAGCTTTTCAATTAACGCTTATCAAAGAGATTGTTGAGAAGTTTAAAATGTTATAGAAAAAAAAGTTTAAAATGTTATAAAAAAAACGAGACTAATAGTAGGCAAAACTTGGGCTCTGCTGGGTAACTTGGTGGAGAAAAGCAGGTCCTTCTTGCACATAGATGATAGATGTCTAGAAATAAAGAGATTCAAAAATGTGCCACACTTACAATATTAAATCTGTTGTATGGGAAATACTCTGTAAATGCACCAACATTGTTGCCTGGAAACAATTAGCTGTTTGTAATGCAAAATGAGACATGTTGCTTAATCCTAGATTTCAACCTTTGTAAGGAATGTCCAGTGTAATCAGATTCCCACTGACACTTAATGATTGAACATCAACTTTTTTAGGAGAAAGGTACACAATCCTTGCTGATGGAATAAATAGAACCTTCCTAGTGTCAAACTCTAGGTGAAAATTCACTACAAGAAAGCAATGTGTGACAGACTTAGTGATTTGTTGAGTAAATCAAAGGTTGACATTATACAACCAGAAGTAATTTTAAATAAACTTAGCATTTATGATGTCCAAACTTCTTATCAGTGCAAAAAAAGGACAAATTTCTTTCTGATAAATTTTATCACCACATCAGAAGGGTAGCCATTATTTATAGGACCTGATGAAATCCAATTCAGAAGAAAGTTTACATGGAAAACAATTTATTAAAGTACAATGGATCTAAGTGCTGATGAGATTAATTTTCCTTTGTGTGGGACTAAAAAGTCCCAATGCAAGTATTGTCCAGAAGGAATATGTTTCAAGTAAACACTGGTAACAAACCACAATTAGCCTCTATTAAAATGTCCATAAAAAGGGTAGAGAACAATCAAGCTAAAGTTCAATAGTATAAGAAAGAGGTGGATTTAAAGAATTGAATTGTTAAGAAAACTCTAGTTTCATCAAATAAATATAACAGAAATAAATGGATGATTTGCTGAAATGAACATTTCACATGAAAACCTAAAGATGGTCCAAGAGGCTTACCTATAGCTTCAATCTCAATTTGTTCATACATAACATTATTAAAACTAAACTTCATAGAACAAGTATCAAACTCCATTAATTCAATAAAAATTAGTTCTTGAATGGGTGGACAAAGCAAAGGGCCTTTGTGTAAGGTATCATAAACAAATCTGTTGTAAACAATCTTAAATACAGCACGTGTGTGTGTGCATAATCCTACAAGAGCAATTAACAAAATTCAAGCAACTACACTTAGGTATTGAAGCTGGCATTATGATTTTGGATACAAGTGACTAAGTCAACAAAATTAATGATACTTTGAGTAAGACCACCAAATTCCAGAAAATTGGATCTAGTGAGCAATTTGATCAAACTTCTCATAAGGTTAAGGAAGATCAGAAGAAACTGTTAGAAAATTCAAAGATTGGAATCCCTACAAAGGAAATTTATAACAACATCAGGCCTGTAAGTTCACAGCAACCAAGAATGCATGGTTTACCTAAGGCCTATAAGAAGGATCTACCGTTATGAACCAATCTTAAGGAGATTGGTTCTTTGCAAAATCGAACTGATACATGGTTAGCTGAAATTTTGAGCCCTGTATTAAGAATTTTTCTGATAACAATATTTTGAACCTTATTTGCAATTTATCCCAATTCCCAAGCAGATTTAATTAATAATTTTACTTTACTTTTCTCTTGGTCTCACATTCCAAAATAAGACCTCATACCATTTAAATCACTGGCCATTTCAACTTTCCTTTTGAGGTGGAGGGTCATCCTCATCCTCTTACAAAGGATTCCTTTCCTCATAAAATTACTATTAATAAATTATAGGAGAATTAAAAACAAAATAAAAACATGATAAAAAGTTGAACGAGATGGACTAAGTTTAAAATTTACATACACTGTGCTTGAAAATATAAATGTTTACCTTTTAAAAAATTTCTCCTCGACTTGTTAAGTAAAAATCTGAATAACTTTGTTGTTGACATCATTTGCACAAAGTGGTGCAGTATCCACGAGATAAATGCCAATGTCATTAACGCTTTCAAATCTTCAATCAGTTAAAAAGTACAGTTAAAAGAAACAAATTCCTTAAAACTAGTTTTCTTAATTCAAATGTTCCTTTGTTCTTTCCAAATCATAACATTAAAAAATGAATCTGATATGTTTATTTTTCAGGTTTTAAAAATTGTGAATATGTGTGAAAAATTAAAATTTTATATTTAAAAATTCATGAAGAAAAAAAATTGAACAAGTTCAGAAAAGTGCATTGAAGAATATCTTAAAAATACCACAAACAAAAACCAGATACAAACTGATATTGCCTGCTACTTTTTTGAAACTATTTAAATAATACAAAAACATTTTAATAATGAAAGTTTTAATTGGTTTTCAGTGGCACAAGGTTTAGTCCTTGAAAAATATATAATGCTTGACATTTTTATATTTTCAGCTATCAGATCAAATATTCATTCATTTTAATCTCAGGAAATAATATTTTTAAAAATTCTTATTCAACAAATTTCCAGAAATAATAGCTCATCAAAGCATGCAGAAATTGACACAAGGATTTTTCACAGACCCTTAAATGCGGTAAATATTTTCATCTATACCAAAGAAAGCAAGAAAAAAGATTTTAAGAATCCCATTTGAAAATTACTGAGAGAGAGAAAAGAGAAAAAGAAATCCTGAAGAATATCTGTAGTTTAAAAAGTTCAAGTCTGAGAAGAATGAATTGGGGGAAACCCCCCCAAAAAGAATATCTTCTAATCATTAAATTAATTCTCAGGAAATAAAAATTAATTTCCTACCAATATAAAACTAGTTTTAGTTCATCAATGGAAGATAAGTAACATAATATAAAGTTATATGGATGATCAATAAAGTAACAAAAATGAAAAATGCAGTTTTCTGTAAGCATCTGTTTAACAAAAAACAACTTTGAACATAACATAAGAAAATTTGTGCTCCTCCTAGCAAAAGAAATTGTCATATACTTCCTTACATAAAAAGGATTTACAGAAATTTTTACAAGTCCCCAAAATATCACCAATAAGAAAAAAAAAAAAACTATCGCCATTTATATAAAAGCTTTTACCCTATTTTCATTTAGTTTCATTTATTTTCTGAAATATAAAATTTAAAGCAATTTGAAACAAGTCATCAAAAATTTAAAGGTTAGTAAAACACAGAGAAAAATGTAGAGAGAAAATATATATATATCTAGAAGGGTTCACGTGTGCTTCTTATAGTATGTAAAATAGATAGGTTAGTTAATAAAACAAGGACAAAGGAAAGGGTACCAATATAATTAGTATGAAAACCATTTATTAAATATTAATTACTAACCATATGACAGAAATGAAGCCCAGAAAAAAAATGTTTTAAGTCCAGAATTTTTGGACATGCCAGTGTCCTTCATCAACGGAGTGAGAAAAAACCCCAGAGAAATGGGGATTACATAACAGTGTGTAAATATACACAAGCCACCACACTAACTTATTAATCTCAATACATGTAAGGATGTGAATACATATACAAGATTAAACAGTATTTACACACTCCTTATATAAGTTTATAAGTAAAGGAATTATAGGTATAGAACCAAAGATGGTATAAAAGAGGGTGACCAGAAAGTAGCCCTCAGTGTATATGGCAATACTTCCATTACAAAACAGTGCATACTGAGGGAAATCATAGGTGGCAGAACATAAAAATATAGTAGGTAGGAGATGGCTGTTAAAATTTGGAGTTAAAATGTGGGTGGAGGGCCTACTCATCTGAGTGGTAGTGTTGCTGTGGAAACTATATTCTCCGAGTAAACCAAAATCTCTGTTTAGTCCCTCTATGTGGGAATTTACTTTTAGGATATACTTTAACTCCAATCTGCGTCTATCCTCACAGCTGATGAACCCAGACGCTAAAAGCACCCACCCAACATTGTCGATGCTATGACCAGGTTGGTTGAAGTGTACACAGACCAGAAAATTGTTGCTGTCCCTGATGCTTTTCTTGCAGTTACTGAACCATAAATGGAACTATTTCAGTTTCTCCCACATAATTCCCCTTCTTGCATTTGTGACAGAAAAGTAAGTATACGAGATTGGAATTGTCACAGCTTAGAGCAGGTAGTCTGAATGCTACGTGAGTACGGGGGTGTATGTAAATGTTGTGAGTGATGATGTGTTTGCAGTCCAGGCACTGGCGTTTGTTACAAGTGACATTCTCTTGGTGAGGCAATGTGTTGCATATTTTTGATGATGTTAAATGTCTGAAGAGGTTGGGTGGGGGGCTGTTGCCTCGCGTGTAGTGTGTGTGTGTGTGTATATATATAAACAAATAGAAATCCCCCAAATTAAGAAAACAAAAAAACCATTAGTTTTACATAAAATGTTAGTATGAAAGGCTTTCAACTTTGTTCAATCAAATGTAAGGAGGGGAATATTATTTTCCAGTTAATGCAAATGTTAATATTGATTAAGCTTAAAATTAATCTGGCATATAATCAAATTAAAGGCAATTGTCATGCCAATTTTTCAAGTAAAGATGAACTGCTACCTTTTTTAAATGAGTATTTGAAGTTCTAATGCCTACAAAATCAGTCTTTATAGAAGTACAGCTGCATGTGTTTTGTCAGATATTGAGTGTAAACTTGAACATCACCAAGTGGTCTTAGATAATTTAAATGTGTTAAATTTGAACTCATCAAAAATCCACTTTGAAATAAAACCATTAAGTATTTTTTCAGCATTTTCAATTAAAGCTAATCAGAATGAAGATCAATTGAGTTAAAAAAAAAAAGGAGATTGTAAAAACTATAAAAAAGGATGAAAATTACCTTCTGGAAACATGTTTGTACATTAGAATTTTGTTAATATTTTGTTACATTATCCTGAGGATAATGTAATGAGCATTACCAATGAAAGTAACTGTCACTGATTATAATGAAGCACACATGAAAATCAAGAAAGTGAAACTGATTCAATAAGAATAAGCAGTGAATAGATTGGTAAAGTGTGAAAAGACAAATGTTTAAAATAAAAAAGCAAGAAAAATGTGAGATAAGGAAAAAAAAGGTATTAGAGCATGAGATTTTATAATGTATTTTTTTAAATACTGTCTATGAACTTTATATATATAAAAAATAAAATTTTACCAATCTTTTACTAATACTGGCTTTAGTATAAATTAGCAGAGCTTCCTGGAATGAACTGGATCAGAGTACTGGACTAGATTGAACAATGAGCATAACCTCACTGGGATTAGATTTGAATAAGAATGGTCATTGATTGTATTTATGTAAATTTTTCAAAAGAAAAAAGAATGTAAGTGAGACATCAAAATCAATGTCAAAATGGTAATTGATTCTTTAACTTAAACAACTGTTTTTTTTCTGTGTTAAATTGAAAATAAACAAATTATTTTTAATTTGTCTAAAAACATTTTTGTTTCATTTTAACACTAATGATAAAAATAAGCCATTAAATTCTTATAAGCAGTTATACAAAAGGGAAAATATTACACTGAAAAGAAAGAGAAAATATGACATTACTTTATCTCTTTAGATCTTTCCAGTTGTTTTTTTTTAATGGGTATTAACCGTACAAAACAATCTTAAACTAGTGTTGTTTTTTTTTCCTCCTCATTCAAAAAAATAGGACATATAATTGCTATCTGCTTTGTTTTCTTAAGTTATTTAAAATTAAATTTCCTCATCACAAATGTATACCCGAACAGCAATCACTTCCATTTTCATAACAAGATTTCATCCAAACTAGTGAATACAAATAACCAATCATGCTAAAAAATGAGAAAAAGGATTAACAAAGAAAAAAAACCAATAAAATAAACAAGAGAAAAAACAAGGGGAAAAACAAAAAAAATAACAGCCCTACCAAAAAAATACAAAGAAAAGACAAAGAGAAAAAGGAAGAAACTGAGAAAAACAAGAAAAGAATGTGAAGAGAAAAAAATTTAAGGAAAAAAAAAACAAAAGAGAAAAAGAGGAAATAAACAGAAAAACAAAAAAAGTAGAGACAAAAGAAGAAAAAAAAGAACAAGGAAAATAATGAAAAAGGCAAAAAAAATTGGCTTTAAATGATTAAAATAAATTAATTTTGGATTAAAGGATTAAAATAAATAAAAATAATAAATGAGAAAGAGAGAGAAAACTAAAAACAGAGAAAAACAAAAATGAAAATAAATTACATGAAAACAAAGAGAAAAACTAAAATAAAAAACAGAGCAAGAAACAAAAGAGAAAACAAAAATATGAGACAACAGATGAAAAACAATAAGCAGAGAAAAGAATAAACAAAAAATATAAAAAAAGTAAGGAAAAATAAAGAGGGAAAGGAATGAGAAAATATACATAAAAGATAAGAAACAATAGAGAAAACATAAAAAAGAGAAAAAAAAAACAAGGTAAAAAATGACAAAGGATGAACAAAAAATAGAAAAACAAAAGTTGAAAAAAGAATAAAAAGGTGAGAAAAAGGTAATGCAAATAGAGAAATAAGATAAAACAAAGAAAAAGAGAAACCACAAAGAAAAAAAGACAAATGAAAAAGAAAGAGTAAAACAAAGAGAAAAATGTGACAAAACCGAAAACACAAAAAAGGGTGAGGGAGACAAATGAAAAAAGAAGAGAAAGCAATGGGAAAAAACAAATTTTTTTTTGTTTTTTGTTTTTTTTCCTTTGTTTCCTCTTCTTTTTCATTTATCACCCCTTTTTGCTAAAAAAAGAAATAAATATAAAAGAAAAACACTAAAAAGAAGCAAAAGAGAAAACAAGGTAAATAAAAACAAACGGAAAACACTAAAAAGAAAAAGAAAGGACACAAAAGAAAACAAAAGAGAGAAAAGGTGAAAAAGATATAGTAAAATAGAAAGAGAGAAAAAAGATTGCAAAAAGCACATTGAACAATGAAAGAAAAAGCAAATGAAAAACAGAAAAAAATAAATGAGAAAGAAACCAGAATAAAACAGAGGAAAGAGAAAAATAAACAAAACCAACAAAGAGTGCAAGAAAAAAGAAAAAAAGGAAAAAATTCAAAAGCAGACAAAATGATAAAAAATGATGTAAAAGCAAAAGATAAAAAACAAAAAAGAGTAGGATAAAGGAAAAGGACATGCAAAAAATACATAAAAAAAGAACAAAAGCAAGGGAAAAATAGAAAAAAATAAATGAAAAGAGAAGAGAAAAGTGAAATGAAAAAAGAAAAATGCAATGAAGAAAAAAACAAAAAAGAGAAAACAAACAAAAAACATAAAAAGGCAAAAAGAAAAACAGAAAAAGTGGAAAGATTTAAGACAAAAAAGATAAAAAAAGAAGGATAAAAGAAAAAAATAAGATTGAAAACCAAAATGATAAAATGACATAGAAAAGCAAAATAATAAAAGAGAAAAATAAAAGAAATGAGTTAAAAAAACAAAATAATAAAAGAGAAAAAAGAAATAAATAAAATAGCAAATCAAAGTGATAAAAAAGAAATAAGATAAAAAACCAAAATGATAAAAGAGAAAAAAGAAATAAGATAGAAAACCAAAATAATAAAAGAGAAAAAAGAAAGAAATAAGATAGAAAACCAAAATAATAAAAGAGAAAAAGGAAAGACATAAAATAGCAAATCAAAATGATAAAAAAGATAAAAAACTAAAAAGATAAAAGAGAAAAAGGAAAGAAATAAGACAGAAGATGAAAATGGTAAAAAGAGAAAAAGAAAGAAATAAGATATAAAACAAAAATAAGAGAGAAAAAAGAAATAAGATAGAAAACCAAAATGATAAAAGGGATAAAAGAAAGACAAAGGAAAAAAAGAAATATGAACAAAAACAGACAAAAAACAAAAAACAAAAATAACACAAAAAGAGAAAAAAAACAAAAAAACAGGAAGAAAAAGAAAATACAAAAGTGAGAAAAAAATAAAAATGAAGAAAAATGAAAATCAGGTAACGAAGAATAAGATAAAAACCCTAGAAAGCCAAAAGAGAAAAAAAAAGGACAGAAAAAAGAAGAAATATAAAGAAACAAAAAAAGGTGGGAAGCAAAGAAAAAAACAAAATGAAAAAAAAAAAAAAAAAACCCAAAAAACAAAAGAAAAATAACCCAGCGCAGCTTCTGCAGAAAGAACTTAGACTCTGGCCTTGTTCCAGAGTACCAAATACACCTGAATGGTCATCCCAAAGAAATCACAGAGTGGAAGAAATCAGACTTCAGCTTTGTATCAGTTTACTGAGCACGGCTAGACATAATGTCATGGGGCATTAAGGGGAAAGGTGCTGAAAATCTGCATGCTGTTAATCTCGTGAGTAGAATGGGCAATATATGAATTTTTTGATATAAAGATATTGTGTTACACAGCTGCCTCTTACTTTGTTCCTTGTGACATCATCTCACCAAAGCTACCGGATCAGCGACGTTGAGTATACAACTTGGCCTTTGCCTACCATGCGATCTGTGGGGGTGGGTATTAAAGATTGAGTAACCAATTCCAAGGCTGGTTGTAAGGATTGACCACGGACTCGCCCGATGACTGAGGATGGGATTGCGACAACATATTAATGCAGGGACCTACATTATCCCTGGACCTACATTGTTCCTAATTTTCATTATCTTCCCTATGTCATCAGTTCTCAACTTGGTATTAACTATGTTCATGACAAAACTATTCATTCCTGCCTCAATGGTAAGTCTGATCAGTTCGATAAGGTCGAATTTGCAATGGATCTAAAAAATAAAATAAACTGACTTCAAATCTGTTGTTAACTAGAGCAATGAATGGCTTATTAATACCTCGAAAACTACTCGTTTTTAATTGTGTCTGAAAGAACCTTTTTTTCATGTCTCTTTGAGAAATACTTTCATAGTAATTGTTCCGATGAATTTTCCTCTTCAGTACCTAGACTTTATGAATTTATGCATACTACTACATTGGTGTCAAATTGAAGTGTCTCGATGTAACCATAACTTCTATGTTAACAGTTTCTTTTGCATTTCTGGCTAGTGAAATTCTCTTGCTTTTTATTTTCCAGTCAACTTCGATTTTTAAAAATTTAAATGCAATGTCAGTTGTTATCTTCTGTATTCATGATTCCTGTTCTTAATTAAAAAGTGAGATGTTGATACTGGAGTGAATGTATGTGTTTTTCATCGCTCAAAAAAGCGATATATGTTAAAAGGAAAGGCTTGTTTATTTTAATTATCCGTTTATTCTTATAGTAATTTTTCTTATATTATTATGCATTTATAATCTTTAATTATTAAAATACATATTTTTTATTTTTTAAGTCATAGTATACATTGATTATTTTATTTTTAAAATAAGTGTTATTTAGCAAGTTTAATTTATTAAGAATGTCACACTAAGAATTATTATATTAAGAACATTTGATCCATTGTATTTGTTAAATTACTTATACATTGGCATAATTCTACTATATATTTAAGCAAAATATTTTTTTTTATGACAAAGGATGTAATTATTTGAAATTTTAGGAAAGGCATTTTGAGTCATAATACTTTATCTCTGACTAGTAGTTCAGTATCATCGATTTCTTTCCCTATCATTTATTATTAAAACATTTTTAACAACATTAGCCTATAATTTTATTCTTTTACCCTTTTCTTATTTATTGATTGTTACTGAACTTTTTATGGATGAGGACATATTTTCAAATTTGTAGGAAGTCATTTCAAGTTGTAACAGTATTTTGTCTTGATTATTACTTTTATTATTGATTCAGAACAGTGAATTTCTTCTACTATTTATCTTTCAAATATTTTTGTAATGTTTTTAAAATGTTCTCATATATTTGATGATAATTTTCTTTTCTTATTTATTTATTGATTTCTATTATTATCATTTAAAACATATATAATAATTCTTGAAGTGGCACATTTGATGACAAACTGTTTACTCTGACATCCAGTGCAAAAATGTGTGCTTATGAGCGTATATGATGATTGTCACTTCTTTACAGAAGTTTTCATTTAGAATTTTATTATTTCCATCATTTATACCCTCTGCTATGTGCCTGTAAGTGATTCTTAAGGCCAGGTTCACTCTTAAAACTTTTAAAACCCGCACAAGTAACCTGCAGGTTTTTCTGGTTGGGTGCAAACTCCTGTGAATACAGGAGTTTGCACCTGATCTGTCTGGTCACCCTGTGTGTGTGTATGTGTGTGTGTGTGTGTGTGTGTGTGTGTGTGTGTGTGTATTATATATATATATATATATATATATATATATATATACACACACACACACACTGAACAAAATTAATGACATACAAACAGTTCCAGAGAATGCTATTCTCATGACTATGGTCGTAAGATCACTCTATTAAACATATCGAAGGGCTAACCACCCTTCAGGAAGCACTTACTAAAAGGAGAAAACAAGATCCCCCCCCCAGAAGTTATCATAAAACTCATGGAGCATATTCTTACATTGAATACTTTCAACTTCAATGGAGCACACTACCTGCAAGTAAGAGGCTGTGCCATGGGCATCATTGCAGCTCCATCATATGCTACAATATTCATGGGAAAATTTGAGGAGACCAATATCTATCCCCTCATCGGTAGCGACTGCATATTCTATGAAAGCTATATCGATGATATATTCTTTGTATACAAGGGCAGTGATGACAAACTTATCCAATTCCTCATGACCCTAAACACAGTGCACGACTCAATTAAATCCACAAGATCGGTAACATTTTTAAACACCCACATTTACATAGATGAAAACAGGAAACTACAAACGACACTAAACACTAAAATCACCGACACTCACAACTATCTACACTTTAAGTCTTCCCACCCTAAACACCTCAAAGAGAACTTTCCCTATTCACAAGCACTTAGACTCAGAAGGATATTTTCCAACAATGAAGAACTAAATAAATACATTGAAAATCTGGAGCATCAATTCATAACACGTGGCTATAAACAACACCTAATCAGGGAACAAATAAATAAAGCAATTTCCACACCTAGAGAAGACACTCTAATGTACAAGATTCAAAATAAACCCAGCCGCATCCCTCTAGTAACCACTTTCAACCCCACTCTGCCTCCACTATCCTAAATAATCAAAAGTCACTGGGAAAAACTATATCTCAAACCAGACCTAAAAAAATTGTTTGAGGAACACGGCCTTCTAGAATATCGTAGACCTAAGAACCTAAAAGAAATCATAGGTAGTAATCACATTTCAGGGGACAAGGTAACCTGTAATAAACCAACAACAAAAACAACAGGATTTTCCCAACCATGTAACAACACAAGAAGCTTATGCTGCAACCACATTAAACACACAAATTCATTCACTAGCTCAGTCACTAAATCTACTTTCAAAATCTACGATGACTAACTGTAGAAGTCATAACATAATTTACCTCCTAGAATGCACACTATGCCAGAAACAATATGTAGGAAAATCTGAATGGCCCTTTCACTACAGAATTAATAATTATCGCAATCGAATTAAGTCGACTCCCCATGAAAGATTATTACCTGTAGAACAACATTTCTGCCTATAAAACACGATTTTAAAACCCATTCCAAATTCACTATAATTGAGAGAATAGAAAAGTCCAGAGCAGATAACATTAGAAAGATTCTAGAGTTCCATGAAAATAAGTGGATACAATGTTTAAAAACATACTATCCAGCCGGGCTTAACCATAGATTTAACAATAAAGATAGTATTAATATATAACCCTACAAATCAAAACCTACCCACATAAGACAGACATGATTACAGAGGTGTTGAGGCCTCACATTTATACACACACCCACATGAATATACACACTTACACACATCATACTCACTCACTCCCTAATGAGTCAAATGATAACACACACCCATAGTAATATACACGCTTACACACATCATACTCAATCACTCCCTAAGAACCAAATAACACACGCACACACTTAACAGAGATACATCCCCTTTCCAGGAACCAATAAATCTGTCAAAATGACCAAGGGAATTCAGAGCAGCATGAATCTATCAAGCTCTTATCTCAAATAACAACTTAAAAGAGACTGTTTGACTAACACAAAGACTGACCGAAATTCATGTTAAAAAAAATAAAAAAACAAATGAAACTACAGACAAAAGTTCATTTTCTCCATCAAGACATTCATTTCTGTAGTTCACTGCTACCAGCAAGCAGAAAATTATCTTTGTCTTGATGATGGCCATGTTGGCTGAAACTAGTCGAGGAATCTAAATGAAATAATAATAAAAACGAAGGAATATTAATATACAACCCAATGTGTCTGAAGATTTTAATTTTTTATTGTTCATATATATATATATATATATATATATATATATATATATATATATATATACACACACACTATATATATATATATATATATATATATATATATATATTCTCTCACACACAAACAAAATATATACAATAACTCTGAGAGTGATGCTGTCTGGAGTTCTAATCTCCAGGTAGGGCAAGGTTGAAGACAAGGGCCCAGACTAAACACAACCAACCTTAAAGTCTCCAAAGGTGGAACAAGCAGATGATGATAACAACAGATCTCAATGGTTGAATTAGCAGATAGTAGGTTTTGGTGAATAGAAGTTCCTAGTCCTGAACCTGCACGTTGGTGGTGGTGACTTTAGTTATTAACACCATCATCATAGAGGAAGCAACCAGCAAGAAGAGATAAAATTCTTGGATATGTGAAAAAGCCAACGATGATATATATATATACTTTGGATGGATCGAACTCACCAGCCCGGAAGGGTAGTCCATCTAAAAAAGGAAAATGGCTATACACAATCATAGAAAAGGCTTTGGGAGTAAACCCTGAGGACAAATCTGGAGATGGAGTCCCTAAGACAGTTTGAGATGTTCAACTTCATTCTGGCAACTCCTGTGATGATACTAAGCTGTATTGGCCTCTACCTTTCCCTTGGACAATATCAGTGGCATGGAAAGGGAAGATGTGCTGTATGGGTAACTGCCGATCTCTCTGCGCAGATCTGTGCCCTGGAGAGGACACATGGTCAGTGTGCTGCTCTATGGCAGTAAGACTTGGAGTCCAAAATATATTTTGGGCATCAATTGGTTTAACCGGGTCATCAGTGTCATAGTTACCCAGCCTATATACGCTTCTCCAATGGTGCTGACTCCACTGGCATGGATATGTACACCATAAGAGCAATGGACATGTCATCAAGAGGTATGAAGACATTGCCAACAGTTGCTCACACTGGAGATGCAATTTACAGTGAGGGCTGGAGTGAGGAGGGGAGAAATGGAGACATGCAACCAAAGAGAAGCATGCCTGATGGAAAGAAAACATCAGAGGAGAGCATCTTCACATGCATTTATTGCAATTGAGACTATCACTCCTGTATGTGCCTGTGTCACCATCAACAGCTGAAGCATAAGTCTTTGGATACAGATTCATGGTCTCTTGGGACTGATAGATAGCACATATAATTGTTCTCTCTCCTTAATAATGTTTTCATTTTCTCATATCCTCTCACACTCAGTAACTCCTTGTGCTTTATTGCCTAACTTAGATTGAAATTATTAAGAAAAATTTCTTCCTTCTACAGTGTTCAGGAATTCAATGCACACAGACACTATGAATCAAACACAAAAATACACATTAGAATTCACACACTAGGACCACCAGATATCAACACATGAATTCTACGTGATCAATGAAAACAAGGGCGCATAGAATTTGAGATACTGAAATATTCTCAGTGTCCACTCATTTGCAAAATAATTTAGATTAAGTGAGAATAAAAGCAAAACATGTTAAACTTATAAACGTTTTCCTATTTGTTCTTTATTTAGTCACTTGAATCTCACTTGGGGATTACTAATTATATCATTCAGTGCTTTTTTTGTTACTTGCCTTTTTTGTGTGCATTTCAGGTTTTGTTTTCATAGGTGTGAAAAAGAAATTTTATTATTTATAAATCAACTTAGTGCACAAGCAAGTAAAAAAAAAAGAATGAAGAAATTTGTAGAGGTGTTTAAAACATCAAGTGACTAGATTTTTTTTCATTTATGATTTACTCTGAAGAAATTGGAAAGTACAAGATATGTTCGAAACAATATTTTTATCAACATTCCTATTTCTGTATATTTTGTAAATGTTGAATTTTTAAATTTCTTGAATGAGGAACATATATGCCAGGGTTGCAGAGATAAATTTCTAATGAGAGTTGTGACAACCTAAAAGATTTCTTGACAGCTGCAGTGCACAGAATAATGTTAGAATGCAAGACAGAAGCAACTGATGCTAAGTGTTTCTGAGTTAAAAAAAACAATTTGGAATTAAATAGTTCCAAGGCAATAAAAACTTAATTTTTGTTTTTACTTCAAATTACAACTCTAGATATTGAGATCAGTGGAGAGGGATGATTAAAAGTAGACAAAGACAAAAAAAATTTAAAAATTAGTTTTAAATATTACTGGGGAAAATATTCTAACAATATTTATTTTTCTCCGATAATCCCTAATCTAAAAGGTTGCATGAACATGCATACCAGATAGGTATGCAAAAAAATGAGAAAATTTATCTTTTTAAAGGATGGTTTTATGCATATTTTTGTTTTAATTATATACAAAACTACAATAAATAAAAAAACTGATGAAAACTAAAAGATAAACCTATTATAAAATGAATTCTCCAAATGTCTGTAAACAGGATCTTGTTATATTTAATACTTTTACCAAATTTCCTACTTTTGGTTACTTTTACCAAATTTCCTCATGATAGACCAATTAATAACAGTAATAAGAAAGAAATCCTGGCTATCCAATGACAAATAAGGCTCAAAGAGAGATTTTCAGTAAACTTGAAACTTACTTGAGAATTACCAGAATCAGCCATGGACAACTGTTTTCCCCCCTGACAGCCAGTACATTATAAAATATGCAAATTAAATTAATAGACAGGAAGAACATGGCAAAATGTAAGAGAAGTTTTTAAAGGAATTTAATTTTTGGAAATTTTGTTCTGTTAATATGTAAACTATTTTAATCTTATATTGAAGTAAGAATCATGTACATAGCGAAAAAAAAAAGAAAAAAGCTTTCTCTATGTAAGAGTTGTCAGTTCACAGCAATTGTTGCCTCAAGGGATAGCAAAATATACACATTGAATTATAGAATTGAACAGAAGTGGCACTAGGGTAGCAACTAAATTAAGAAACAAAGAGATGTTGCTGCGGTTAGAGAAAGACTCACCTTTTGATCCATTTCCTGCACAGATTGGATGAAAGGGAAAGAAAAAAGTAAGATTTCATTAAACTGTTATCGACAAACTCTGAAAGGCTTGTCACCTGTTTAAAGTGGAGCAATAACACACACACATATATATATATATATATATATATATATATATATATATGTATGTATGTGCATGAATGAAGGAATATAGTTTTAAGGTGTGCTATACTCATGGGATAAAGTGCTCAATATCAGAGATAGAGTGTATGTAAATATAAATATAAAAGTGAACATTAAGATCAACACTCAGAGGTGACAGGCTTGTTTCATGCTAGACGCAATTGTCAGGCCACGTGTGTTGTATTTTTTTCTTGACTATATATATATATATATATATATATATATATATATATGGGTCAGTGGTGCATTGTGGGTAATCCATTCTGGTGGTTATTTCAACGAGAGTGGCTTGTTATTTATTTATTTGGGTTAATTTATTTTACTTTTTTTTTGTTTTCATTTTGGGGAATTTGTTTAGGTCGCTTATTCAATAGTTTTGGTCTGGGAAGATAAAGCTATTTATTTGTCCAATTTTTGGATTGATTGCCATAGTCTATTCTGCTATTTTGGTGGGGAATAGTTTTTAATTTGTTTATTATTTTATTTTTTGGATTGATTATTTTTACTTGTTTTTGCTTATTTATGTTTATTTTTATTAGTTCTGATGGCTATTTTTGCGGGAGCGATTTGTTAATTTGTTCATTTATTTATTTGGATTAATTTTTACATATTTTTCTTATTTATTTGCTTATCTTTTTTATTTACTCTATTCTGTTTTCGTTTTTTGAGTAACGTAGTATTTTTTTTTATATTGTTATATAGCAGTTATAGCAATTTTCTTGTCCAATTTTTGGTTTGGTTGTTGTAGTCTATTCTAACAGTTATTGGCTTGTTAATTTGTTTATTGTTTACTTTATTTATTTGTATTGATTATTTTTACTTATATTTTATGTATTTATTTATTTTTATTTGATCTTTTTCATCTATTCTAACAGGAGTAGTTTGTTAATTTATTTATTATTTGCTTGGGTTAATTTATTTTACTTGTTTTTATATTATTTTGTTTATTTTTATTTATTCTTTTCAGTTTTCGATTTTTAAGTAATGTAGTAAAAATTTGTTTTCATGTCTGCATTTTGAGATGAGCTCAGATCATTTATTTAGTAATTTATTTTGGTCTGGGAAGGTAATAATAGCTATTTTTTCCTCCATGCAAAGTTTGCAGGAATGGATTACCCATAATGCACCACTGACCCATATATATAAAAAGTCAAGAAAAAATACAACATTTATGGTCTGACGATTGTGTCTAGCATGAAACAGCCTGTTGCCTCTGAGTGCTGATTTCAATGTTCACTTTTATATTTACATACACTATCTCTGATATTGAGCACTTTATCCCATGAATATAGCACACCTTAAAACTATATTCCTTTATTCATATATATATATATATATATATATATATATATATATATATATATATATGTGTGTGTGTGTTATTTCTCCACTTTGGACATGTGACAAACCTTTCAGAGTTTGTCGATAACAGTTTAATAAAAGTTTTGACTTCAATGTTCACTTTATATATATATATATATATATATATATATATATATATATAAGAGAGAGAGAGAGAGAGAGAGTGTGTGTGTGTGTGTGTGTGTGTGTGTGTGTGTGTGCAAAGACAACTATGTATAATGTTGTTTAACATGTAAACCTAAACATACCTAAATGAAATATAGCAACAAAGTGTTTTGATAATGAGTTAATACTTCATAGCAAGATTTTCAGAAAGTATCTACAGGAATTACTTTATTGGTCATCAATTTTGTTTTGAATTTTACATATTTTTTGTTCTTAAAGTAGCTTTTTGTATTTAAATTCATGTAATTATTTTTGCTGAAAAACATTTTATGCCTAGTAATATTATTCAGAATGTCATAGATGAAGCATCAACAATTATTGATTTTAAATCCTATTTCTTTCATTGATTTCAATCAATTTTTATTGCAATTTCCAGATTTTCATTCCATGCTCATTAATAAACAGCAGAGATTTGAAATAAAGAATTGAAAACCAGTTTCCTTGCTGATTAGGTTAGACATACTAAGTAAACAAAGATGATAAAATTTTGGGCATTTAGGAAAAGAAAGAATAAATGCTATATGGCCATATTTGAATGATTAATTGGTTGGCTTTTTTTACAAAGTGCTGAGGAGATTGCAGAATGAGGATTTGGAAGTTATTCCAAAAAACAACTGAAAATAAAAGGAACGAAATAGCAGTCAATAATTAATAAAAGACTATATTTGCCACATAAACAATTTTTATATTTCAATGAAGATATTCTAAATGGAATTGATGTCACATTTATAGAAATACTTCAAGGTGCAAATTAAGCATGTTCATTAAGTTTAATAATACTAATAAATATATATATGAATTAATTTAAATCTATAAATCATTTTGGATCTTACCAAATAAATGAATTCAGATTGGGTCAAATGAGAAACAATAAATTATAGTAAAATTCTTAGAGAAATGTTAACCTATCAGAACTTTTTGCAGATGGCTATAGATTATTATTGTCTACTCCTGATAAGTGTATCAAATATATATTCACTGAAAATAACATGGGGAAATGAAAGTTAATGCAGTTTTCAAGGATTTTCAAAATTAAATCGGGTTGAAATTCATGATTTCCTACCAAATCTTCTAAAATGAATCTGTCAATATACTGCTGTAAAAAGATGATTTTTGTCGAGTGAAAAAGATTATCTCCCTTAGATCAAATCAGTTTAATATTGTGAATGTCAAATAGATTCTTCTGCAAGCAAACTGTTCGGTATTATACAAATACAACAAAGAAAATTTTGGATGTAAGAAGTGAAAATTAAAAAAAGAAAAAAGAGAAATAGAAAAACTAAAGTAAATTTTCTCTGGTTCATGCAAAAATGGGTAAAGGATGCTGTATTATTATTATTATTATTATTCATAATTTGTCTAGTGAACTAATTCGGTAGATTTACAATGACAAACTGATGCTACAGATTTATGCGGCAGTAAAGCAAACAAATTTTGTTTGTGTGTGTGTGAAAAATGCACAAACCTTACATAGATACAAAAAAATACACGCTTACCATACTTCTTACGAATTTCATCATTTTTAGACTGCCTTTCAGCACGTCTGAAAGAGAAATATAAATTAAACAGATGCTTTTAATAAAATTGCCATAGTTTCTATTAGCTTGCATTAAAAGGTTAAAACAGAAAATGGATATATGCACAGATACTGTTAAAACAGGATCTTGCTCAATAAAGTGAGTGACTGGACTTCACCAAACAAATAAAAAAATTGTCCCCCGAAGAGAAATTTCAGTTAACTGAAATAATGGCTAAAGCAGTGAAACATGCTACTGCCACTGCTTAAAACATATTCATTAAGCTGAGCAGTGGGAGTCTAATATCTTCAGAAATTTGTTAGCCAAGAATGGTGAGTTCAGTCCTTGGTAAGACCACAAGTGTCAGCAGAGTTAACAGATTGGTCAAGTAATAAATATATTGCAATAAATGTAAGATTTTAATGGCGATATACACACACACACACACACACACACACACACACACACACATCGGGTTCTCACAGATCTGTGTAAAAAAAATAAAATCCATGACTTTTTCAGGATTATGTTAAGTTTTAAGGATTGAAACTGACATAAGTAAATGGTCATCAATTTCAAAAACACAAACTTTCTGATTTATCTTTTAATAGTTTGACAGATGAGGTGTTAAAAGAAATGCTACAGCTGGTTCCAATAATTCTTGTCACATGGATCAATTGAAAGCAGTGAAGAAATCAAAGTGTTGAAGGCAGACCTGGATATGTTACACATTTTGTGTAGCATTCTACACAGTTTGGAGTTCTACATTTGAAAATTTTGAATTACACTTTAATTTTTACTGCTGTCTAGACTACTCATGGTTTGTGAATGTCACAAAAATTCTTGACTGATGCACACTTCCTGTGACGTTAAGTATAATGGTTTTAATGAACAGAACTACAAATAGAAATTTTCACAAAAAGACTACACATTTTAGCTACCCCTACTACTCATGGCTTTAGTTGCACATGGCACAGAACACAATTTTGTTAACATTTTTTCAGTTTATCAAGTTTAGCATTCAGCTACTCTTCCAATTTTGATATCTCTATGGACTTGACTTTTGCAGATTTTGCAATAAGTGTGAAGTCAGCTGACTTGAGCAAATCTTGGTGCAACTTTCAAGCTTGTGTTTTTTGGTCTTCAGTTCTTGAATTTCCATAAGCATGGATTTCTGTTTTTGTCCAGCTGCTGCTTCTGCCCAGATTTCTTCTCAGCCTCAAGGTATTGGTTGTATGCTGTTCTGGCATTGGAAGTACTGTAGAGAAGTTTAGTCATGGGAATAGTCTGTGATAATGTGCTGTGCGACCAGAGCCTGCTAAACAGTAAGCTCTGGTTGCACAGTACATTATTGCCAGTAGAAATTTCCTTATTGACTGAGAAACGTCTCTCTACAGGGACCTGTCCATGAATACCAGCAATATGTGAACAACTTTCCACAGTTTTTGATATTCAAGTAGTAAATCAAAAAGTGACTTCATGCTTGTTGAAATTCTTGAAAGTAATATTTCCAGCAGCCTCCTCTTTGAACTCTTTCTACTGACTGATGATGATGCACAATCAGACTTGCTGACATGTTTTCTGTCCATGATGTTTTCACAAATGGGTTCAGCCATGCAACTGACCCTGCAAGATGGCATCTAAAGAAAGACTTTGACAGAAGTTTCTCATCACGAACATTGTTTTTGTTGCAATTCTGCATGCAAACAGATCTTTTGTTGACATCTCCTTTTTTGGATAAATTTTGCTACAAATCCACACTTGATCTTTGCAGCATCTTTATGCATGTTTGGGTTTGACAAAATTCTTACAAATTCTTTCAGTTTGGAAAATGTAATTATCTTTTTAGTGTGCTCTACTTTTACAAATCTTAACAGCTTTATGATCATGCTGAAAAGATCATCTGCAAGGAGAGGAATCAACGGTTTATCACTCAGATATTTTATCAGAAACGGTTCAATGTCTTTTGAAACAGACACACAAATCTACTGTTTCATAAAACGTCATTCATGTTTGACAGCACTGCAGAAAAGGACTTGGTCTGGGGACATTTTTCTGTTTCTTTAATTAAGTTAAAAAATTTGATGACATCATGTTAAGGAGTCATTCATGTTTGTACATTTTCTAGCCATCTATGGCAGAAATACAAAAGTAAAGGGACTGGGTTGCCAGATTGAACTTTTAAAGCCAAGCAATAAAAGCGAAATAAGTTTCAATAAATTTCATCATTTTTTCACACAAAAGTTAGTGATACAGGTTATTATTAGCCTGCAAACTTTAAAAATAACTTATTTTTTCAAAGACACATTTCCTATTCTATCATCCTTCACATCTACATTTTCTTAGAGTCAAATTTTGATATTCAAACTTGTTACTTTTGTCAACAATTTAGACAAATATAGGTTACACATAGATACATTGACACAGGATGCACATGTAAAGTATCTATTTTTTCAGCATGAATTTACCCACTGCTGACTAGAGATCAAAAGGACTTTTTATTTTTGAAATTGACATATGAATAAAACTTCTTCAGTTGTTCAAATTTTAAAAAAACACTGATTAATTTTTTGAGATTCTACTAAAAATGTATTATTGTAAATTAATTTATTATTTACCTTTCAATTTTAATTAAATGAGTGTGAATTAATTGATCCTTGATGGAGATGTTTACTTGTCTCTGATGCTTTTTATCTTTGCATTTCCTCTTTTCAGATTTTCATTTTTCTTCAAGATGACCAAATGCATCAGCAGAGATATTTTGAGCTTAATGATACTCAAGCTCAAACTATCCAGAAGATTCAGCAGGCATTTAGCGATGATGCCATGGGCAAAACTCAGATCAAAGAGTAGTACAACTGCTTCAAACATGGCCACACCTCAGTGGAGATTGAGGCATGCTCAAGCAAGACATCTACCAGCTGAAGTGAGAATAAGCACAGGAACAGTGCATTCCATATTAATGAAGGATTTGTGCATGTGGAAAGTACCAGTGAAATTCATC
The DNA here is from genome assembly GCA_964036315.1 of Acanthosepion esculentum. Lineage (NCBI taxonomy): Eukaryota > Metazoa > Mollusca > Cephalopoda > Sepiida > Sepiidae > Acanthosepion > Acanthosepion esculentum. The sequence goes on along the minus strand of OZ038490.1, from coordinate 29,202,628 downwards.
CCCAAAGTGGAGAAGCATCTATCAACATCAAAATTTTCATGCATGTGCAGAAAGGATGGCATTATCTACCACCCAAAGGATTTTGCCCATGTGTCGTAAGTTTTGGCAGGAAAAAAAAACAAGGTTGGATGCTTTTTGAATGCACCTCATATATGAGAATATTTTTAATTTATTTTTTTAATTATTATTGTTTATGCACTTTGTTCTTACATAGAGTTTTTTTCCCCTCATGGCTTTCATTATTATCATAAAGACAATGTCATCTGGCATCACCAATGTAAGAGATAACTCTATATAGTAAAAAGTTACAAACATTACTGCCAAATGAAAAAAAAAAAATTACTATATTATACAGTGAGGTAATACAATTGAAAACAAATAGAAAAAGAAATAGAAACATTGAGTAGAGAAGACATTTTCTATTTAGTTCTTTGAAGGACTTACCAAATGAAAAGATGCAATAAACTAAATATATCAGAAATAAAAAAATTATCTTCACTCTGTAAAACAGGAAACATTTTAGCATGGACATATCCACATGAGAATATCATACAAGAAAAGAACAGCTTATTATAAAGAGAAATCTAGAAACATAACTTAAAAGATTTCCAAATGTGGAAGCAGTAATATTACAGGAGATTTACAGTAAATGCTTTTAGTCCAGTCCTGTTCATATGATTGTAAAATCTATAATTTTAAGTCACTAACCTCTCAGCAGCTTTTTGTTTTCTCTCTTCTCTCTGGTGTTCAAACTTTAGCTCCTCAGCCATGTACCTGGTAGGAAATGTTTCAAGACAAGAATTATATATATGTATAAACACACACACTGGGTTAACAGCAGAATTATCCAAATTGTGTGACAACATAATTGGCCATCCTATAAAATGTTTAATATCTAAAAAACCACTAATCTAATTGAGTTTCTTTTTTCCAGGTTTTCAGATTAGACATTTAGCCATCTTGTTGTAAGAATCACTGAAAAATCCTTTGAGTTATTCAGCTAGAAAGAGAAAAGGTTAAAATCGTTTTGTGCCAGACTCGCTGTCTTTCCAACTGAGTACTGGTGAGAGGAAAAAATCATTTAGGCCAATATTCATACTCTGGCTTCTATCTTGAAAATCCATTCAAGAACTATCAAGAGAATGGTGAATAAGTTTTAAAAAAATGGAATAGTAGAGAGGAAAACTGGATCAGGAGGTCACAACAGGAAGAAGGATCATCATTTCAACTTAGAGCTTAAGAGATCAATTAGAAAAGATCCAATTCAATCCATAAGACGTTTGGCACGTTAGAGAGGAGTTTCACCTATGACAGTCCAAAGAGCAGTGAAAAAAGACTTGAAAATGAAATTGTACATGAAACATGTGAGGCATCTTGTTACTCCAGGATAGAAAGTTAGGTTAGAGAGGGTGAAAATCATCTTGAATAATTTTGAAAATGATCCTGGAAAATATTTATATATATATATATATATATATATATGACTTTTATTTCCATCCTTTATGAGCTTCCAATCCTTAGCTATGATCAATTAATGATGAACATGTCATTTTCATTTATGATTGAATTCATCACGATTCTTCTGTTAAGCTTAGAGAGAGAGAGTAATTAAACAAACAAACTTATTGCTCAAAGCAGAGTTCAATAGTGTTATAAAAACCTTGGAGAATTCCAGTAATATATATTTAATCATTTCTAAGATACAACAGTTCAAAGTTTAATCTAACAATTGAACAAATTTTGCCAGTATAGCATATATATATATATATATATATATATTATATATATATATATTATATATATTATATATATATATATATATATATATATATATATATATATATATATATATATTATATATATATATATATATATATATATATTATATATATATATATTATATATATATATATATATTATATATATATATATATATATATTATATATATATATATATATTATATATATATATATATATATATTATATATATATATATATATATTATATATATATATATATATTATATATATATATATATATATATTATATATATATATATATATATATATTATATATATATATATATATATATTATATATATATATATATATTATATATATATATATATATTATATATATATATATATATATTATATATATATATATATTATATATATATATATATTATATATATATATATATATATATATTATATATATATATATATTATATATATATATATATATATATATTATATATATATATATATATATATATATATATATATATATATATATATATATATTTAAAAATGAACAAAATTTTCCCAAGTATTACTGAGTACATATCACAAGCCATTCTTTGATTTATAACTTTTTACTTACTATATCATATACATTATATTTATAATTTTCAAATGTGATAGACTGTTTACAACATTCTAAGCCTCCCACTTCATTTATAATGCAATCATTAATGTGTATTATAATTTATAGACACTGACAGAGAAAAAAGAAAACTTAATTTTTGATAAATTTGAAGTAGAAACATTGACATTTCAATATACAAGTGCAATCTATTGTCACAGCTGACTTACATTAAGAATGAAAATGTCAATTCATTTGATAAAAAACATTTGCATTATTTTTCACAAAAATACAACTTCCATTTTTATTTTGTAACTGAAAATATTCAAAAATATTTTTAGTTATTATACATGAATTTTAAGTTATTCAGAGTTTTTTTTTTTAAGATAAACACTTTGAGTTGACTGTTTGAATATTGTTATAAAGGATTGTTTCTCAATTTCATGAAAAAGAAAATAAATTATCACTCACTCCCACTATTGTTTAAACAATAAATTATATCACAACTGATGCATTTCTTTTTTTCCAGCTATAGGATAGACTGAACTTTCTCACCTTGGGTGGCAGTAGTTTAGGAGAAGTACTTTGAATTCAAAATCATGGAGAAGGCAGCAGGAGAGTACTCCAGTATCTTTTCCAAGAGATCATGGTAATTAACAGATAATAGAGAAAAAGTAATCTGTGGAGAGCCATAATCATCTATGTTCTGAAATGACATTACATTTAAACAAAAATCCAAACTTTTTTCAAGCTAGTTGTTTTTATGTATAAAAGTTGGTGATTGATTGATAGTAGCCATTTATATTTATTGGTCTTTTCATTGTGACACAAATGGGACCTTAGAACACGTCCACAGTCAAGTGGAACCTAAATAATTTTATCCGAGTTAGGTTTAATAATTTTTGTGTAGGCAGTAAACTAAGATATTCAAAGTGGCCACAAGTAGACTGAAGGGAAGTTAATTAAAAACTTTCAGGGTCAAGTGAAAGTTAGGAAGTTCTGGTTGCAGGTTTATATAAGCAGAGCCACATTTAGAAATGAATAGTTTGAACAGCACATTGTGGTGATATAGAGATGGGTAAAGAGATGTCAGGAGAAAGATGTAGTTCTCACTGGCCACTGAAGGAAATATCTGGTCATTTAGTCTGTCATAAGGGAAGACAGATATAGCAAGCAAAGTTGTCCAAAGTATCACTTATTTATTCCCAAGAAATAACCAATATAATGTAAATAAGATTTGCATTTTAATGTCTTGCCGTTGTGTTATTTGACCAGTCAGTGAAAGACTGAGAGTGCTCTCCCCTCCCTCTGTGTTTGTTTACATCAAATCAATAATAGACGGCAACAGTAAGTGGCAAAAAGCAAATAGCAATAAAAATTAAAAATAATAATAGAATTGTTTCACTTCAAAGAAGTCAACTTTATTCATATTAAAAGTTAAAGTATATAGATTACTTTAATCAAGTTTATAAGTTTGGTTCAGTGATAGAACAAAAGACTGGTGTTTGAGAGTTCAGAGGTTCAATCAAAAGTGATAAATTGTTAGGCTTAAAGCCTTAAATTTATCTGCAGAGTAAACCGTTTCAAAATCATAGCAAATATCTCTTCAGTGAAGCAGTTAAATGTAGAAATATTAAGAAATGTGATCAAAATGACTTACTTTAAGCGATCACTCTTTCGGCAGCAACAACAGTAGATACACATACACAAGGAGAACAGTAGCAGTAAAGCTAGAACACCCATGGCAATTAACAGGGCCTCAAAGTTGACTGAAAAAAAAAAAGAATTATAAAAATATTTATCTTGCTTATATAATCACGAACCTGGAGACTTGTAAGTGTTCCTGATTATTTCAGCAAAAAATTGATTGATTTGTTTTTACAGCTTATCAACCCCTTGTGGGCTATTTAAAGTCAAGTATTTGGGATTGTAAAAGATTGTAGCAGTCTAAGACCCCTCTCACCATTTATAATTTAATCATTAATATGCATATTAAAATGTTAATTTGAATTAAGGAGGTTGCTTATGGTACTCAGAGTTCCCAAGCAGCCCTCCCACCATCTATGTACGGACTGGGTTTGACACTGTTTTATTTTTGGTCATGAAAACTTAAATTTATCTAATTTTGTGTTATAGGAATATGAAGTCAGAGAGTTAGCAACAGTTAATATTCCTGATTTATTCCATCTTGTTAGTACAGACATCGACTTTAGATACTTATGACTTGAAAAATACTAACTAATGTTAAAAATAGCTCAACATAGGGAGGTCCTTGAGTGACAATAAAATTATAAATCAACATTAGAGAATTAACAATATCCAGTCTGAGTGATCAAGTACAAAGACAAGCCTGCATTTACTATTCACAAAGAGGGATTGTACTACAACTGATTATAATCTATATATAACTGATTTAAAATCAAACAAAAAAGTACATTTTCTGTCTGAATTCCAGTTATCATTATTTATATGAGGACAATAATCTGCATGTAAATAAAAAAGTAAACCTTCATTCAAATTACTTGAGTTTTGGAACACAAGCAAGTTTTAAATGATGTATCAAATATTCATAGTTTGTAAAGTGACAGCATTAGCATTAAATTCTTTATTTCTTGAGCATAGAAAAATCATGAATTGACAATTTTATCTGTCTGCATTTTGACAAAACCCAATATCCTGGTAGGGAATACCACAAATACAAAAGCAGGCAGAAAATGTATATGCAACATGTGTAAGTTCTGTAATTCTATAAACAAGTCCATTTTTATCACAAGCACACACATGAAAAGACAGTGAAAAGAGAGTATAAGAGACACTTAATACGAATCAGAAACAAGGAAAACACAAGATACTTACTAAAGCACTTGCTCCAGTGTGCCTGGTTCAGTGGACAAACAGAAGAACTGGGTAAAAGGCTACCCACCGGATAAGGTTTGCATGTTTTGTCTTTGAAGCAATAGAGACACTGGAAAAAAAGATTCATGGTCTTTAGGAATTTGTAAAAGTTGATAAAAGCTGAAGTGTAACTGACTTGATCATACTTATAGATACTCATTTTTAGGTATTATATATTACATTAGATTGTGATAGTCACTCTTTAAACTGAAAATGACCTAATATTTTTAATCTGATGTAATTCTGTATTTAAAAATAATGTATTTTTTAAGAAAACAAAATTCTTGAAACTAAATAAATATTAAAATAAGGAGGTTACTGAAATATTGAACATGATGCCATTCAAGAAAAAAAAGTTTAATTATTTGGTCAGGCTGTTCAGATACCAGTGCCATCTTGACTTTAGTGCACCCACCTGCACTGTCTTTGCATCATTCTCATGGTGTACTGGAGTAATTTCATGATTAATGACAAAATCTTCAAGTCACATAGAGCTACAAACACTGAGGCTATGTTGAAAAGAAAATCACTTGCAATGGCTAATAATATAATACTATTGTTTAAGAAATACCTTCTTGTTTGGAGAACTGGTCTCTGGTTGATAGAAGCGTGTGTATGTGAGTGAGAGAGAGAGAGGTGAGGGCTCCATTCAAGAGCTACAAGGAATCCTTAAAAATAAAATTTATATAAACTATAGAATCAAGGTACCATCAGTTATCAGTGGATAACAGAGACTCTTTAACTGACAAGGTAATTGCAAAGCAGAAATAGATGAGAAAAGGCAGTAATATAAGTTTGAAACTTCATTCAGACTGACAGATCTTTTCTTACAGTCAATGCGGCAAATATTTCCTCTGACCAGTGGACCATAATAGACACTGGAAAATTTGCAGCATATGTTGCAAATCCTCCTGAAACTATGCCATTATATGATTACTATTATGCAATAGACTGAATTAGATGCAGAATATTCAATTGCCTTCAAATTTCTGAAATTTTGGGCATTTTTGCAGAATCATTTTCAGAGATAAGTTATAGTCTACAATCTGTTTTAAATATATATGGTGAACGTGTGTTGGTACAGATGCAAAAGAGGCACCATATGGCATGCAAACATGTTTGTCAACTCCAGTTACATCTGGGCTTTCTCCATTAACAATAGGACAACTTGGCATGTCTAGATATAGGCCTACTCTGTAACTGGTCAAGTTCTGGGTTTTTGTAAGATGCCTCAATCTAAATAAAAACAACCGGAAAACCAGCAGTCAGTGTTTTATGAAGTTGTTCCTAAAGTTACCGTGTTTATTTTTGTTACTTCCTGTCTTTTTCCCTTCTCTGCATATTACCCACGTAATTGCTGGGAGAGCAATTGATTAGGTGTTTCTCCTAATATCAATACACTCTTGTCATACATTACAACAATATATTTACAAAAGAAAGAATAACCTTATACATACTTTTGCTGATTGGACACATTTTTCACAAGAATTGTTGAATAAAGGACACACTAGAAAAAAGAAAAAAAAAAGAATGTTTTAACTTTTTATATGAAATTCCATGTGTGTACCAATGATTTAAATGTTATTTATTCATAAGTATAATGTTATCAGTTGTTTTTTATAAACAAATATGAATGAATGCACATTGCAATTGTCAAAGTGCTGAGGTCTAAATTGAAAAAGTAAATATTCTTTGTGATTGTCTTTCTCCAATTTGTGCAGTTATCTCTACTCCCCCCCACCCCACAGTAAAAAAAAAAAACAGGCTATCAAATGAAATGAACAAAAATTGGCTAATATTTTTACCACTATTTTAGTTCTAGAGAGAGAGAGAGAGCCTTTTATTTTGGTCAGAAAGTGGAGGTTTCCTTTAAAATGACCAAGTAGCACTGATTTGGCAGATAGTAGACTAGTTTAAAGACTCTTCACATTGGTTACAGAAATACATATGTTCAATGAAACAGAATTAGGTTTCCTAGATCCCATGTGATTCCAATAAATGATTTTCAAAGAACTAATTCCAATGAATTACCATTCTTTATACACGGTTTAATTTATGCTGTAAAATGTTACAAAATCATCACACAATTACTTTATAAAGCAATGTTAAGCAAAGGAGAAAGAAACATCTCAACTATCAGAATAAAAGCTTTTATTGCCATCATGCATTCAACAAGTTTAAGAATAGAGAAACCACATGCACACTGTAAATAGAAAGAAAACAAAACAATAAATGTAGACACATATTAAAAGTACACAAAACCATTGAGGTGTTGCTCCCAAAAGCATATGGATAACTATTTTTTTTACAAAATATACTTAACTATCATGTGTCAAAAGTCAGTGTAGAATTAGCCCAAATATGTGCTTCATTTCGAGTTAAGGTTATTTTTCAATCTTTGTCATAAAACTATTTCTTTTCCATATCTGCCATAATTCAGGAACTGTCATTTAAATAAATACCACATTTTTTTCCAAATTTCATTTGAATAATTATGAGAGGATACTGAAAAGTTCTTGACCTGAAATTTCACCAAACACTAGAATTTTGAGAGTAAAGGACATTTTGGTTGGGTAGAGATCCTTTCAGTACACTCCACATACTTCAGCTTTATGTAAAAGAATTTGACTATAAGGTGTTTATAAAAAACTTTGAAAATTGAACAAATTCAGTAGATACAATCTGTCTTAATATTGTAGTATCTAGCTTCCTACATAAGGTGTGCATTACATTCCAAAAGAGAAAAAAAAGAATAAGGCATTATCCATTTTAAAAGTTGAAAGTGATGAAGGAGTAATAAAACTCAGGATGTCATGCTTGATGCTCTAATCTTTTCTTATATATATATATATATATATATAGATAAGAAACCCCTACTTTATGCATTTTGTTCTTCAGATTAATAATAGTTTTATTGATGGAATCTTTTATATATATATATATATATATATATATATATATTATGTTTAACGTTCTTTTTATAGATACAAGTATTTAAGCAAATGCTCTGTTTTATAATAAACAGTATTAAATAACATTTACCGGCCTGAATGTCCGAGAAATTTTCATAGAAAATTTTTGCTCTCCGACAGGAATCGAACCTGTATCCTATACGGAACCATCATTTCGCGTGATGTGCCTTAACCTTTCGGCCACAGAGCGGCGTCTGGTTAGCAAGGTCGATTTTACTATCTTTAAACTTAAATCTTCCATGAATCTCTTCTATTCATATCTGCTCTAGCGTATCAAATGTAAACAAATGATGTCATATATTTTAGAAAACAATGTCCAATTCTAAAATATATATATATATATGAAGAAATATACTCTTAAGGTGTGCTATATTTATGGGATAAAGTGTGCAATATCAGAGATAGGGTGTGTGTAAATATTTTATATATATATATATATATATATATATAGAGAGAGAGAGAGAGGGAGGGGGGTGACAAAATACAATAAACATCAGTTACAATTCAACACTGAAAAATGATGAAGATACAGGGATGCTTAGGTTTAAATTTAAATTTTTGGCATCCAATATATCTGGATGCATAAGTTAACTCATTCAACTCTCTATTGTTTTTAAATTTTTTTAAATTGCAATCACCCCATGCAAGGCAGTAATGCCCCTAAAACACAAAGGGTTACAGGGTGTGGAAGAATAAGGAACAGAAACATTAATGTGCAGAAAGAGAAGAGAGTAATCAGGTAGACATTAGATAGTGATTTGTGACATTGAGGCTGTGAGGTGGTTAAACATTACTATTGAGCAGAGAAAGGGTTAAACCTAAATAAACTAGTTGATAGAGAGAATGGAAGATATTTTCCTTGGTAATGTGGAAGTGTAAAAAAGGACCATTTGAATTGTCTCCCTGTTATGAATTGGAATGATGCACCAAGAGTTTACTTTCTTTATGTATTAGTAGTTTGGTATGCAGATAAAACAAATTGGGAAATGGCTTTATCTCTTTCTTGAGAAATTAGAAACTCACATTGGCAAGGAGAGGCAGACAGGAATTATATTTTCATTGGCAAAAATGAATTGAGAAATGAAAACACAGAATGAACCTGCTGCAAGTGTTAGAATTATGAAAATCGATCCTATCATAATAGAATACCGAGATGGAAGTGGGTGGGGAAGAGGCAGAATTTAGTCCAACTTGTGTGGAATGGTGGTGGTGAGATGTGAAGAGAAGTAGGTTGGGGTAATTCCTGTGACTATTCCCACGAAGGTGGATACTTCTCCAAATTTGGAAAGTTGATTAAGAAAGCAGAAACAGGGAAAGAAAAAAACCTTTGTTGGGATTAATGCGAAAATTGGGTAAGTTTTGAGCCGAAGTGCATATAAGCAGATGACTTTGGGAGCTCAGAGACCTGGGGCTGAGGACCTGCATCAAGTGCTTCTGGAATCCAGATCAGCTGCCACCAGATTTCCTGATCCCAAGAACTTTGAACCCAGCTTCTCCAGAAGTTTACACAAAGGCTCAGTGTCACTATAGAGATTGATGTAGGAAGGGTTAATTTTTGTTGTACCAAGATCTATATAAACCAACTGAAGATTAACCCCATAAATCTTTTGTTTTATTTTTTGTTGTGAAGATATTTTTCTGAGATCAAGAACACTACGTGGGCAGAGTTGGTGTGGATCAAAGCAGCCAGTGACCAACAACCAGCTTGGACCAGTGTCAGCACTGACCAGTGCAGAGTTAGCCGCATGGTTAAAATGTTGTCCTAAGACCATGACGACCAAACCACTAAAGGTGGTTATATCAGGTGTAGGTGGCAGCCAAAAGGCATTATATTAATTGGTGACTATGACCCTGTAGACAGGTGGCATTATAGATTGACATTGCATTTAAATTTTATTTGCATCACTTGTTTAAAAAATAAATATTTTTCTGAAGCCACAACTGTGTATATCCACATTTGGTAATTTTGATTTTATTAACAGACATCTTACCATGTCTGCTAAGCTGTTTCAAATGGCAAATAGGAAACAGGTCTTTGTTACATTATATTGTTTCTGATAAGGAATCATGTGCTCATAACATCTGGTACAATACTTTTCAGTGGTATTGTACTTTTATTTTAAGAAAAGAGGCTAAGTCTTTGTTTACTGATAAAATAAGGCACTGTATAGCCTCTAACAAGTTTGGTTCATGCGACTACTGAATCTCTATCAAGTAATATGCATATAACTCCATTGATGGTTTCTGTTATTATTTCTAAATTGGATCCCCGCAATGCATATGGACTTGACGGTATTCCTGCAATAGTTCTTGAGAAATGTACTCCAGTTCTCTCTAAACTCAACAATAAATGCCATATTACTTCTTGTTTTTCTACATGTTGGAAATCTTCTGTAGTTCCAGTCATTAAAAACTCAGGTGAACCATCTGATCATTCAAACTTGATAGCTTTTTACCACTTTTTGGAAAGTACTAGAGGCTCTAAATAACTTTGAATTGATTAAACATCTTACCATGAAGGGTCTACTTTCAGATAAGCGATATGGCTTTCACTTCTCTACTGCTGATGTATTAACAATTACTGCTGGAAGAGTATATCAAGCTTCAGATAAGAATGGTGTAGAGAGCAGGCTATTTCTTTTGATATCTCGAAGGCACTTGACATGGTTTAGCATGCTGGTCTTCTTCACAAGTTGAAATGTTATGGTATTTCTGGACAAATGTTTGAACCAATTCAATCTTTTAAATTTCAAAATGAAAGTGGTCTTGAATAGCCACTCTTTTAGACCTATTTATTTAATGCAGGTGCTCCCAGGGCTCTATCCTTGGATCCACATTGATCATCTTAATTTTCATCAATGACAATCATCAGTTCTCAACTCGGTATTCATGCTGATGACAACTATTTACTCCTGTTTTAATGGTCAGTCTGATAGGTTCGATAAAGTCAGCTGATCTAAAAAATGACCTACATCCTGTTCTATTGTTAACTGGGGCATGGAATGGATTGTTAATTTTAATCATCTGAGAGAATTCTTTTGCCTTCAAGCAGCATAGCTGATGTTAACCCCAGGAGAGTGACTCACTGCACTTTCCCCAGCTAATGTTTTCTGCTTAGATGAAGTGGAAAGATTATATTGAATTGCTAGGTCTGCTGCTAGGAAAGTTGGTTTACTGTGTCATGCTAGACATTTTTCTTGTCTATTTTACATATTTATAAGTCTACCAGTCATCTATGCATTGAATATTGATGTCACATCTGGCCTGGTGTTTCTGCTATGTATTTAGATATTTTTGATAAAATACAAATCAGAATTTGCAATGTTATTATTTATGACCTGGCATCACTGCTTCAATCACATTCCCACTGCTGTAACATAGCTTCTTTGTGCGTTTTCTATAAATACTTTCACTGTAATTGTTCTGATAAACTTTCCTCGTTGGTACTTAGACTTCATGGATTTAAGTGCAGTACTATATTGCCAGCAAGGCTCATCTAAATGCAACCATAAAAAACTAAGTTTCTTCTCCCACACTTCTCACTTGTGGTTTCTTGTTTTCCAGTCATTTTGATCTTCAAAAATTCAAATTCAATGTCAATCATTATTTTATGTCTTTTTAATTCTTGTTCTATTATTGTTCAATCTCGTAAATAGTTTTTTTTTACTCATATTCCCCTCACTGTAGTAACCCTTTGCATCTTAGTGGTTTATTGCCTTGTTTGAGGTGAAAAAAAAGAAAAAAAAACAAAAGCCCTTATCAAACCAAAATAATAGTCTAAAAAATTAGTGCATACCAATAACCATTTTTAACAATTATTACTGCAATGTATCAATTCCAATCCTGATTTTCTATGTACATCTTGTTTTTATTTCAGGATTATTGTTTTGTCCTTTGTACAAATTTTACATTCAAAATTTTATTTTTCAATAATTTTTGCGATTTGCACAACATTTTCTAATTTCATCATGTCTAATTTTCACTATGTAATAGCCTAAAACTTTGTCATTCTTTTAGCTTTCATCGTGTATATTTCAAGGAAATTGTCTAACACTTTTGCCCCAGCCCCTCAACCTCTGATGTCTTACTCTCTGGGTTGAGGTGTCTACTCGGTCTTAACCGAACTTAAGAGAGTGGCCGTAGGTCCCTTGGGCATCCGTAGATCATTCGACCGGTCCACTGTTTTAATTCTGCTTCCTGCCCACGTTGTATTTGGTTTGTATTTGGTTTGATCCAGAAAGCAGAAGTGATGTTCATCCATTCACGGTCGACTGAAGATGTAGACACGGCTGGAGAGTCTGTGCTAAGAAATTTAGAATGCACCAAAAAAAAAATATATATCTGCAGAAAGCCGGACAAACAACTACTCAATGGTTGAATTGTTAATGTCTTTTATATAGCAGAAAAGAATAGTATAGAAAAGAAACGGGTTACAGAAAAGAAAAGTAAGTGATGTAAAAACTCATACACTGCATTCTAGACAGAAAGAGAGTGGGTTGTGATTAACTTGTTGTTAAATCGTCTCAGAACAATATACGACTCTTGCGATGGAGAGATAAAGATTTCTGTGCGTGGCTTAAAGTTTATAGTTGCATTCCTCCTCAGCAGTAGTAACAGTAGTGGTAATCTTCATAGTAGCAGAAGCAGTGGTACTTATATCAACAGTACATGTTAGCGGACACTTCGTTCCAATCTCTGACATCACTTCCTCTCACCCTCGAGTCTTCAACTCGACTCTCCCTTCCGTCTGCAAGGAGGTAGAGAGAATAATGTCTTGCTCGGGCCAAATTCTCTCTTCAAGAATGATCTCTAGTCTCTCGTATATGAATGATGATCAACAAAAGAAAAGAAAATACTTTGTGTAATTTCGTTAAAGGAGAGGGGTGGCTTGTTCGATGTTTCCATTCCCAGTGGTAGTAATAATAGTAGCAGTAGTAGTCTTAGATGCTGGAGGAGTAATTCGCTTCTTCGTTCTTATATCAATAGCACATGTTAGCGGGCGTTTTGTTCCAATCTCTGACGTCACTTTCGTACTTTTTCGAGCCTTCAACTCTGCTCACTTTCAATCTCCGACATCTCTCCACCCAACTCGACTGCACTCGAGGACAGACGAGCCAAAAACTACCACTTTCTTCAGCATAACTATGTGTTTATATAGATAAACCTATTTGGTCATAATCAACCCTTGGCCCTACCACCTCGCACACGATCATCACAAGGTTCTGGCTGCGTCAACCAAAAATCATGTAAATTCCAAAGTTCCTCATAGCTTACTAAGTTCTATTTATAATTTTAACTGATAAAAATTATTTTGACTATTTTCCATTGTCTTTTCTAATGTCCCAATTCCAATGGCCTAGATCAGATTTCCTATCAGTAAACAAAAATGCTCTGATCTAATTTCGCTACTCAGATCCACTCTAATTTCAATAAAAAAAATATACGTGTGTGTGTGTGTGTGTGTGTGTGTGTGTCCCTGACTCTCTTCTCTGTCACAATTGTACTATTTAGGAAATGCAACTGTCCCTTCCTTTTTATGAAAATTTTAATACAATCCAGACATTTTAACTTGGCAAAGTTTTTACTATATTTCTATTAGCTGCATTTCTGCTTGCATGGAAATATGTTAGAAACAAATAAAAATACAACAGTTCATTTTTGTTATTCACATTCTTTAAAGAGATATGAGCACTGCCTCTAACATTTTATTAAGTTTTTCTTAACAAAGTTGTATACAAAGAGATTTTTTATTTATCTTTTGAGATATAATATTCTCTTAATGAAAGACTTTGGTAGTCCAGATATTAGACTAATTCCATGAATGCATGTGCATTTTTTGCCTCATAATGTTCTAAAATCTTGTATACATTTTGCCAGACATTACTAAAATCTCTGCAACCATATCTAACATAACTTGGAATAACAAAAGGAGGAGTCAGCTTTTTTTTTTGTCATTGTAGCTAAGAAGGGAAAGTCAGTTTTCAGAAAGTGTCCCTGATATTGAACGGTTACTGCATGCCTAGCCTCTTGCTGTCACCACTTGCTTTCTTTCCACCACTAATTATATAATTACTTGTTTTTGAGATTTAAACAGGATTGTGGTCAGCCATTTCCATGGGGGTGTATATAAAGAAAAAAAGATGAAAAGCAATTGTAGCAGGTATAATTTAAATTAGTAAGTCAATTAGCTGGTACTTGTGGTTTTATGCTAAAGTAAGGTAAGCCTAGTAATTGATAACACTTCCAAGTAGCAAATTCAGTTGGCCATTTGATAAACTGTTAATTTTTGTTCTACCAAGGCATCCATAATGTATTATGACATATTTAAGAAAGGTAAGTATGAACTATGGGAAGATAAATTTCTTGATGACATAAGGTTTCAAAGCTCTCAAAAATAACATCTGGATTCACAGCCTTATGCAGTATCTGGCACACTTAAACTTTATTATCTGCCAGAAAGAACTAGTTTTTCAGTTTGATGGCGAGGTGCAGTAATTGATAACATGGTACTCTGGTTGGTCAATGGAATGCTTACAGACTGTAATGAATTGAATTGGGATATGATTTGTTGGGTGGTTACCATTTTTGTCAGTCATCAGTGATCCTATTCTTGCATCCACAGTTTACTTGTGCCACTGGTGTTTTGTCTCAATTCAAATATTCCTAGTATACACTTCTTATTGCTGCTTAGAAAAACCTAGAGCAGTGGAGATAGTGTCTCATCTTTGTTGCTCCAACAATCATGCTATGGTGAAGAGACATGTAGAAAAAATAAAGCAAACTGTCACAAATTCACAGAGCTGAATGTCCAAATAGTTGCAAAGCTACTCCCCCAGCAAATCTTCACCCCCTCTTGTTCACTGTCACTGACATGTATGTAAATCCATATGCAGCACATCCAGGTTATTCCATCAATGCTGTAGGCAGCACATTGGGCTATTCAATCAATCATTTTCTGTTATAAACAACAGAATGAGTTTGCTCCAGTTTTTCTTTATATCATGGTGCAAATGACACTGGAAGATGCATGCCCTCAGCTTTTTTGAAGGTAAGTGGATTTATTTTGTACAATCATACCTGATCTCTTGATCACAAGTGGTGGCAATGGTAGGGACAAACTATTCAATAGAGTACTTTCTCTAATTTTGTGCCACTTAACAAAATATATAGAAGAGAATTTGGAGGAATTGATAACCATGATCTATCATACAGATAGTTCTGATTTTGTTTATCATTCTTTCTTAAATTGACTAAATGCTGTTGTAACGGTTAGTCCTTACATTTTCTATAGTGAAGCTAATTCTTGCTTGAAAACTGCATTTTTAGTAGAGGAAATGAGCTGAAAACTTTCTTAAAATTCTAGAAGTAGATATCCCAAACTGTCCTCATTTACAGTGTGAACATGTGTCAATATAGTGAAAATTTCCTTCAATTTTCAACAGCTGATATCCCATTTATTTATTTATTTTTTTAGGTTATTTTGATATAAATACCTTGGAACCAAAATTAAATCTTTTTTCTTTCTAAAGATACAATTCTTTCTGATGTGTGATGAGTAGTTTTATTCTACATCTTTTTATTCTTTACATCTCTCTACATGTCACTACTTCAATGATGAACAGTGATTTTCTATATTTTCAAAGTTGACGATTTCATAGTGGCATTTTTCAAATTAGTTGCATTCTGAGTTTTGTCTAGCTACACATATCAAAATTGTCCCATCTTAAAGAAAAAAGGATGCTGGTCAATTTAATGGGAGAATCATAAGGGTAACTTTTTAAGATATTTTTAAAACATTGCTACGATCACTCACCAAACCTTTATTTTTTATGACAAATAAAAATAAATTTAAAAAAAAATTGATTTGTCTTTTGTTTCAAAGTAAATTATTAAAATTAAGAAATAAATGGATTTTGTAAAATATATATTTTTTGCTTAAAACAGTGAAAATAACTATTTACTCACAGTAACCTGTGAGCTGGCATAACCACAGTAGTTTTCTCATGCTAACACTCAAAAATGGTATTAAATTTTACATTTTTCAATTCTTAAAACATCTCCATTTAATAGAAAAATCCCTTATTGCAATTGGAGGAATTTAAAAATTGCAATGAAAAATTACAAGTACATTTTTAAAAAAATAGATATTCAATGTACATTTTTTTTCATGACAAGTGAGAAAGAAAATATTTTAAATTATGCAAGTATCAACTCTCAATGAAAATGTTTTTTGAGTTTTATTAAGTTATTTTTGGTAAGGCTCATGGTGAAGTTTCAGTATGTTCATGGCTGAATTTAAATATTTGTTTTACTCAAGTAACATCTTTAGGAATAATTCCTTTATGTAAGCAATTTTCTCAAACACTTTAAAAATTTAAATGTGTTAATATTTGAATGTTGGGGTGGAACTGACTATAATAAAAAAGAAAAGAAAAAGAAAATATGACATATCACTTCACCATCAATCAACCTCAAGTACAACCAGGCTATAGCTTGTCTGGAAGCAAAATCAGCAATTAGGTGAAAAAGAATGTAAAACATCTGAGACAAAGACAACAAGAAGTATGTCTGGAACTTCATGTACAGGAAAGGATTTCTAAAAATGAGAGGGAAAAGAAGGAAAAAGAATGTCAAGCTGATGCTGAGAAACAGAATCATTAACTCTGTCAATAAGCATGTGAAGTCTATTAAAGATGTATAGTTAGTACCAAGCTTGGAAGCACTGAAAGATCAGCTTAGATATCTGAAAATTCTCATGGGTATCAATATCAAAACCAATGGAAGTAAATCTCAGTAACAACTTGATGGCAGGAAAATCAGTTGATTCATCTCTACCTCTAATGACAAAGGAAAGAAGAAAAGCCATTTGATGATTCTGAGTATTTAAACAAATCTAGCAGTTGTAAAGAATCACTTCAGATGACCTTCAGTTATAAAAGGCCAAAGCCAATGGGCTGCAGTATATTATGGATCCAACTTTTAAATTGATGGAGATGTAATTTGGAGGTGCTATCATAAAGATTTTAGCTCCAACAAAGAACAGAAATTATTTCCAATGGCCTTTGTCAGATAACATTGCACAAGTTGAAATAAGACTTTGATGTTATATCAGTTACAAGTAATAGTTGGCGATAGAGTGTTCCAGAAATATTAGCTATATCAGAGACTTATGAGGAAATTCTGTTGGCAAATCACCATTGGGAGAGGAAGTGCATGAAAACCATTTACAATGTCCAGAAAGATAATTCCTTAGACAAACCAGAAGTTGAAGCTGTTGTTCTACTGTTAAAGAACAGCCAGAGTTAAGATTTGGATCCAAGTTGCAAATTAACTTGCATTGTGAATTCAAGACATTTTGCATTTGGTGATCAGAGAGAGATGAAAAGAACACTGAAACTGATCAACTGAGATCAGTTGAGAAAGTTATTTGAGAAAGTTATCCATCAATTTTTCAAGGTTGTTCTGGAGATGGATGATCAAGATTTCATTTTTAAATTCACTTATGTCACTGTGGTTGAAGTGAATTGAAAATGATCGGAATCTCTCAAAAATTCAGGAGGGACTGCTATCATTCAACGGAGGTTGTTCAAAAAGTTCTAAGCCTCATCTAAGAGTTGGAGAAACAAGACAGTTTTTCACTATTTTTCAATATAGTCCCCCTTAACTTCAATACACTTGGTGCAATGATGCTTAAGCATTGCAAACCCATCATGGAAGAAGGTGGACTCCTCCAGAGCACATCATTGTTTCCAAAATGGTGACCACATAGGTGGGATTTGAGTTTAGGAAACAGGAAGCAGTCCGATGGAGCTAAGTCTGGTGAGTAAGGGAGGTGGATTAGCAATTCAAACTCACAGTTGGCTGCTTCAGCTATTGCAACCTGAGCAGTTTGAACGGGTGTGTTATCTTACAGCAAGAGTACACCTGCTCTCTGCTTCCTTCTATGTTTCAACTTGATTGATTCCTTCAGGGGTTTTAATTTTTAGGCATAGTACTGTCCATTAATAGTTCTTTCCTTTTCTAGTTAGTCTATCATGATTATGCCTTCAGAAAAACAAACAAACAAACTGAACCAGAACTAATGCCTATGGACCTATCTGTCATCTGTCATCCAAACCATATGGTGAATGGCATCAACTTGTTCAACAGTGATTGAGGTTTTTGAACACTTGCACACTTCTCACCTTTGCACAGGCACAGAAATTAAGACTGGAATTTGAATTAGTTTTATAAGAAATGGTAGTGTGTTGCCACAACAAAAATGTTCAGGTATGACTTCTTTCTGGGTGAGGCTAAGAACTTTTTGAATGACCCTTGTATATGGAACTCTTCCTGTTCAAACTTAGAAGAGAAACAACACAATTGGTTCTGTGCAGAATAGGCTTACCTAGCAAGATTTGTGTCAGCATAGGCTGATTATGTGACCATATGTGTCCTTTGCAATGATATTGATTGATTTGTTTTCTATGGTTTATTGACCTTTCTGCAGGTTATTTCAAGCCAGAAAATCTTTTAGATTTTAAGAATTTTTTGGAGATAATGATTTACTGGTATAAGTCCTACTAACTAACCCACAGCTGGAGGGAGAAGATGTGGATTCATACCTTTCCCAAAGGTATTTGCATGTAAATGAATATAATGAATCCAACTGGAATTGGAACTAGGCTTTCTAATTTTCAATTTCAAGCTACTATCCATTTTATTATCCACACATCCAAGCTTACAAGGCTTGGTATTCCCAAGCTCAATGTTGCTTAACTTTGGAGATTGTATGAGAACAGGTGTTTCAATGTGAATTGGCCATAAGCCAAGAATATTGGGGTGGTACACAAAGTAAATAAATGCCTCAGATAGGTGCTAAGCTTAACAGTGACAAGTTTGTTGACTTGCAACTGTTTCTTGAGTTCTTACATTTAAAGTGAAAGATTTGTTTGTATTTTTGGAGTGTAGTTTGAAAAGAACTGGACCTATATACAAGCAAAGATTAAGGTGGGATCAAATTTGACTGGTAGCAGTTGACCGTTTTTAGCTCTCATTGCATCAATATGATTTAGTTGTTTGTTCACCAATCACAACAGAGGAACCCAGACGAGACTATATTGAAGGACAGAGTCTTGCCTGGGGAGGTAGACAGCAACCCGACCCTGTGTATGTGGGGTCTATGGGAAATTTTTGCCTGAGTGTACATGCTTGGAAAACTCCATGTTAAAAACCAGCCTTGTGCCACATCCTGCCTTGTGGGGAGGTTTTGGGTAAATACTGTGTATAGTTTTGTTTTAGGGCATATCAACCTCAGTAGGTTATTTAATGCTGACAAGATTTTTATTGCTGATAATAATTTTTTTTCTCCAAAAATATATTGCTGGTAATAATTTGTTTTTTTAAAGAAAAATTGCTTAAGTTTTACTTAATATTTTTAATAATGGGTTTAATTTAAATACATATTGTTTTTATGTTTGTGTCTTTACTCGGATTTAGAACAATAACAAAATTATAAAGATCCAGTCACCACTAAAAATCATCCATTATTTAGCAATCACTTCAAATTCACTCATTCAATTAAAAGCAAGAAATGCCTAGGAAAAATATCATCATATGGAAGTTCCTCTTCAGAGGACAGGAGAAAAAAACGATCAGAAGAAACTGAGGACTTTCAACAGGCCTGTTTGCTTGCTAACAGGAATCAAACTGCTGCTGCAAGACAACTTGAAACTGGATATTCGATAGATCCATTTGCTTGGTAATAGCAATCAAATTGCTGCTTCAAGAGAACAAGAACAAGGCAGCATTTAGGAGAAATGCTGATCGAACCTGCAACTCCATAATTGCAGATCATGCAAGAGTTTCAAGAAATATTAATTGGCTTATGGAAACTTTTTCTTATGATCCCTAAAAGTAATCCCAAAGTAACAATTGGGGAAATGAAAACCATTTGTGAAAATTGTGAAGCAAAGAAGTAGCCTGAAGAATTACTTGGTCTATGTTGCTTAGGGAGAGAAAAAAAAAAAAAAAAAAAAAAAAAAAAAAAATCAATCTACCAACAATACAAGATCCTCCAGAATTGCTCAAGAATCTATTATCGCAGAATACTCCAACAGCAAAATACTTCAGAAGAAACCTGAAATACAATTCTGCTTTTCAGATGACATCTTTTTGAGCAGATAAGAATATAACAGACTTTAGATTCTTAACAACATATAAAATCCAGGGGCAATGTTATCATTTGATGGGTGATCTTCTTCCACTACCCAAAGAATCCTATAAATTTGTGCAGATATATTGTATGGGTGGTAATCAAGCAGGAGCACAACAAAAATGCAAACATGTTCACAGTGGATCAGAATTGGACATAGTCACGGAGTTACAGGAAATGTCTCACCAACATATTATTTGTATGTAATTCCCTCCAACCATCTGACATGACACGTCACAATCTCATTCAGAAAAAGGGAAACCTCCAGTCATTCTTGATAAACATGGACCCCTAAGTCTTTGCAATGGCATTGGATTGATTATCAAGACAATGAATCAACTCCAGTTGCTAAGTCCAATGTATCTGTGTAAAATTCATATTCTTTGTTCAGGTCTGTGTATGTTAGCATCACTGATTCGGAAAGCATATTGCTCAAACGATTCCTGAAATTTGTCATCTCACCTAAAATGCATGCTTCCCAGTTAATCTAATTAATGGTTCTTCTAAGCTAGATGTCTAACAGTTGTGGGAATGGCTAGAGTGTATAGCTTTTACTTTTTATCTGGTCGGATTCTTTTAGCACTGATTTTAAACTTTACATACTCTGTCTCTGACTTTAAAAAATTCACACTTGCATCAACTTGTGTTTCCTTAAACTGGTTTTCAACAGTTTTGGAGGTGATCATAAAATTTAGAAAGATGTTCTTTCAGTAAAAAAAAAAAAAAAAAAAAATAATTGAAATACCTAGGGTAAATTTGCTTTTTAAGCCCTGCAAAGAAAATCCATTAACTTTCCCAAATCGTTATATTTCCGTGTAAATGTATATGCTGAACTCAAAAATAACGCCCAAATTTTGATAAAACCTATTGTGTTGAAGTTATCGACAATAAAAATTCGGTCTCAGTCGCGTTCATTCGTCCGCCATTACGTGTCTTGTTTAACTACATTTAACGCGGAACACTTTGCGCGCAGAAGATTAATTATCAGCCTTTTTACTGCTTTTTATTGCTCTTACTCGAGTAAATTACTGCGCACTATCAGAAAGCAATGCCAAGTGAACGTGTTTTTTAAACCCTTTTCTTCTGTGTCGAAAATCAAACAAATTTAAAGGAAAAAAAAAATGAAAACAATATAAAAACCCTTTTTCTGTGTCGAAAAGAAATGACAAAATGAAAAAGAACAATAATACAATAAAGCATTTTTTTAAATTAAAAATAAAATAAACAGTAACAATAACGCAAACTTTGTAAAGAGCATGTTAATTTACAAAATAAAATTACAAAGTAAAAATTAAAAAAGAAGCTAGAAAGGAAAAACTAACAAGAACAAATTTCAATTTTAAATAAGTTTCGTTTTTTATTAAATTTTGCAGTTTTAAATTACTGCGCACTTAAGTTGTGTCTCTAAAAGCAATGACAAGAAGTGTTATTTTTTTCAACAATATTTTTTATAATAAAGCTTTCTATTTAAATAAAATAATAAAATAAAGCTTTAAATTAAAAATAAAACAAATAATAATTAATGCGCAAACTTTGCACGAACTTTTTAGTATGAATATAGTAAAAAATTATGTCCCCCCAAAAAAACTTTAAAATTTATACTCAAAAAAAAAAAAAAATTTTTTACTTGAAAGTTGGTGCCTACTTGTAATTTAATAAAAAAGTTATTTCAGATTTATGAGGAAAAAATCTACACTGCTAGTTTTTAAAAATGTACTTGTAATTTTTGAGTGTGGATTCATCCTGTGGACATTTGTGATAGTTTCTTAGTTTTCAAGACATGTTTGAAAGAATCCAAAAGTGTCTGTAAACTGCCACTTTCGAGAGAACATTTTTTAAAGGAATTTTATTTTGATCATTTTTATAACTGATTAGTTTTTTTTTTGTAGGGAAGTTCAAAGTAATAATTCTGTGACTGCAGTTAATTAACAATAACATTTAACAACAATCATTTCAATAAGTCTTTTTATCAATTTTTCCTTTTTTGTAGTAGTAATACATTAAGTCAGCATTGGGTGCAATTTTAAATATTATCAAACTGTTAAGAACTAATAAAAAAAAAAAAAAAAAAAAAAAATCAATGAATTACTCAAAGAAAAGTATCAATTATTTTTTAAACTAATTTTTAAATTAATTTCTTACTTTAGTACTGCTAGTTAGAATGAATAATTTTATTTTTTATCCTAAGTTTCAAAAGCGTAGAGAATAAAAAATATAGAAACTTGATTTATAGAAGGTCAAAGTTATATTTTAAAATTAAATACAATGAACAATATTAATTTCTTCGTTGTATATTTTTAATTTTTCGGGAGCGTTTAAAAAAAGTCATGTGCGTCAGTAGAAGACGACTTTTTTTTTTAAAGAGGAGAGTACGTACAACTGTCTTTTCATCACGTTCAACTGCCACTAACGTTCCGTGTTAAACTGTAAAATCTTTACCTTCCTTAAGTCTTCGTAGTTCTGTAAGGTTTTGATCTTTTTTTGTTCGGAACGAGGCGAATCAGTTGCAGTGTACACACCAAAAATCGATCGGCAGAACTAGTGTTCCTGTATTTGGTAATTAAGAACGAAGTACTTCACATAAAAAGACAATTAATAGTCTCAATCGATCCTAAAATAAACAAATCCTGAGAAAAGATCTCGTCTTCTGCAATTTTTTCATATCTTCAAAAGTATGAAACTACAAATTTCAGCGTGTTATTTATTACTCTTTTAATTTCTTATTACAATTCTTTTTAATTTGAGAAAGAGTGAGACAGTAAAAAAAGAAAGAAAAAGTAATTGTAGATAGAGAAGAATGCAAGGAGAAGAGAGTTTTTTTTTTAATTAACAGTTCAAACCGCCACATCCCGTCAAAGACAACTCATGGTCAGGTAAACGTAAACAAATAAATAAAAATAAACTATAAATAGCTTTGGTTCTAAATATTACAATAAAATAAATCTAAGTTACTTTAAAATATTGTATGTCTTCTTTAAGGACTTATTTTACAGAGAAAACAAGTAAACTAAAATAAATCGATAAAAATTGTCATTCAGGTTTAAACAAAAATAGGTGATTAAAAAAAGACAAAAATGAACTGATTAAAAAAGGAGGGATCTAGAGAGAGTCTTTGAAAAGTAATAATTAAATTACGTATTTTTGAGTAGGCACACACACACACACAAAAAGAATCAATAGGAAAATCCAATAGACCTCTAGTCTAAATAAAAGCTGCCGAAAAAAGGAAAACTTTAAGAAGGAAGCTTAAACAACGATTTCTGCTTTGTGTGCTTACATTTTTATTTTTTAGTGAAGAGAGGGTAGAGCTGTCCAAAAGGTTAATTTCTTATTTATTTTCTTTAAATTTTAAAATCATGAATGATTTGGTCTAAAATTTGCGTATTTTTCTTTCATTGTTTTTTTTAACAAAGAAAAATATTTAACATTCTGTTAGTAATTTTTTGTTTTGATTTTTTTTCTTCACGTTTTCAAGATCCATTGTTGATAAACAGTTTTTAAGTCAACAATCAGCATCAACATGTAACGCAGACATTTTTTAAAAATTTCCCATTAAGTCAGGTCAGCTCAATTGGAATTCGTTTATTTTAAATTTCAACTTTATTCACATAGCTCAAAATTTTTAACTAAAAACATACTTTTTTAAAAGGTTTCTAAAAGCGAGTATTTAGAGTTTTTTTTAAAGAATACTAGTGTTAGTAACTTTTTCTGGGATTTATTTTTACTTGTGGCAATCGTAAATCTAAGATTAAATTACAAAATAAATGTAAATTTAGGAAATAGAGCAACTGTGGGTTTTAAACACAAACGGAATGAAAAAGAAAAGTTAAAAACTTTCTATTTTTTTGTCATAAAAACTACTAATACAATTTTGTTTTTACCCCCAAATCAAGGTAACTAATTAAATTACAAAAATATTTTTTAACTTTGTTTTTCTTTAAACTTTCTCCCAATTGTTATTCAATGGACCCCTTCTTAAAGGGTTGACTTGACAATTGACATGGATTAAGTTAGGTTAAATAAAGACTTACATTTATCTGCTGAGGAGGGAGTGGTTGAGTGTGGAACAGCTGTAGTCGTTGGTTTTATTGTACTGTTATTGGCTTCAATAAAAATATTCAATAGTAAAATTGACCACCATAGTGCCAAACTACTACTCATGACTAGCCCTGATCTTACTGTCATGTTGATAAAATCTATCAGTATAGTGGGGAATGTTCGAAATTAAAAAAAACTTTTCGCTTTAAAGTATAAAAATGCTTGAAAAGTTTGCTGATAGTTTCAACAACTTTACATTTAATGGCGCGCACTAATACATCAAAACACTCTTTTTTAGTGCATCAGTTTTTACTCAACAATAATTGAATAAGGTAAAAAAATTCAGAAAGTTGTAAGTGATTGACACTTTTTCTTAAATAAATTTGTTCGTATATATTTTATATATGTTTATTTTGGATACCATATTAATGTTCGCAGGAGGATATGACAGTAGCTAGAAAATATCAACAGGATTCAGAAAGAAGAAAAAAAAAAAGAGCGTGTGCACTACTTTTTGTGTCGTATCCAGAAATAAGCTTATTCGGATGTACCAGTTTTTGTTTAGTGGACGAGTATGGCATTTTTTTTTCTTAATTCGATCCTCAACAAGTACTTCACGAACTTAGCCTTGTTTCAAAATTGGCTTCTATTTGTCATTCAACAACAAAATACGTAAAAGGTTGAAAAAAGAAAGACGCTTTTAAATTATTGCGGATAAAATAAAATTTATTGTGAGCCATAGAATCGAGATGGGGAAAAAATATTGTACCTTGCTCTCAAGTCTCAAGTGTGCATAAATTGCAGGAAATTTTCATTTTTTTTAAAGATTAACTTTTGTAATTGCATGTTTTTTTTTTTTATAGAAAACTAATTGGTCAAAAATGAAAGAAAGAAATGTTTTGTACAAAATTGTAAAAAAAAAAATTCCGTATGTATTGAAATTGAATTTACTAAAATTTATTTGTAGGTGTCTCTTCTTACTTGTTTGTGCTTCACTTATTCATTGGCCGTAAGATATATTCATTTATTCTATACTTGAACAAACAGTGTCTTCTATCTTCGTCTTGGTTGTTAGAGTTCACAACATTTCACTCATACTATTTTTTTCAGTCATAAAAATTTCGACACGATCTCTTAATTGAATTGATTAATCTTCTCAGCTAGAGAGATAATGTCAGTTTAATTCATAAATTCGTCATTGGGTTTTTTAATTTGTCTCTGAATCACTGACGCAGAGTAGTACATTGTATAACATTTTATTTTACAACTCGACCTAGAGATTGAACTTGATTCGCTTGGCTTAATCTTTTAACCCGTTTGTCCATTCACCTATACGCTGTAAATGTAGTCAGGTAGTGAAATTTGAGTCTTAGATTTAATTATTTCTTTCTTAATTAGAAGCTCCTATAAGATGCCCATTTTGATGTTAGGACAACTGAAGAATTTATTGGTGCAGCATATCATGTGCGCTGACTTTTTCAGTCGCCTTCCAGTGTTGTTTTCAAGACATAATTCCTCCTCACTAGACCTAAAATAGAAATGTTAAATTTCACTTTGCTTGTTTATATTATGTTCCACTGGAGTTAGGAAGGGAAGATATATTATAAGAAACTAGCAGCCGAAAAGTCGAAGCAACACAAAGACAAAAGTAAAACACATTTTTACTTAAAACTCCCCCGCGAGATCCGTCTTAATCCCAGCATCCCCTGGTGGGACCGGAAGTCCTTACAGTTATCATCATCATCATTATTATTGATGTTGGCATAATATCCCCTCTCCTAAAGTAGTTTATTTTCTTTATTAATTGATAACTTTTCCAAATTACAAAATAAATAATTACAAATCAAAGTTTGTTTTGTTTACAGTCCAAGGGTGATAATTCACTCAATTTTGTGAAATCAAACATTTATTTTGGAGTTTGTATTTTTCGTGTATTATTATTTGTTTGAAGATCCTTGTGATCAATAATTCGTTTCTTTTTTAAAAGTCTATTTTCAGAACTTGAAAATGAAATGTTTTCTATTTCTTCGGAAATCCTCTTGATTTGTTGACACAATATTGTTGCAGACTGGCGAATGTATCTTATCAGAAGGTTAGGTTATCAGAAGGGTTAGTGAAGTTGGTGTTCTTAGACATTCATCCACAACAAATTAAGAAACAAGAATATTGAAATCAAATTCAAATCATTCAAGAGAAATCAAAGTGAAAACAACATAATTAAAAGTTTAACAATAACATTGATTTATATAATTTTTAAAAAATTTAACATACACAATTAAGTCAGATATTGTTGGACAAGTGTGAATAGTTGAATTGAATTATGTAGTGTATTTATGCCAAGTTTTAGTGTGTGTGAAACTTTTATTAAGGTTTGTGTGTGAAATTAAACAAAGTGTTTAGTCGTGTACAAAAATGTCTTTTGTGAGAGTTCAGTCAATAATGTGTATGCGTATGTTTGTTTAAATTATTGTCCAAAGCTGGTAAGAGTTGTGCACCTATAGTTGATTTGGTATTTGAATATTTACGAATACTTATTTAGTAGTATGTTATTTCACTTTCTTTAGTATTGTAAGCAATTGTTCATGGGAGAGCGAAATACTGTTTGTTGAGTCAGTGAAAATTGCGCGGGAAAAGTGTAGTTGGTCAAAGATTTGAATAGCGTGGATTAGTTTGGCATCTCTCCAGGGTGAAATTCTGACATTATTTATTGTATTAAAAAATACAATTATGGCACAAGGCCGAAAAAGAGGAGGGGTTGAAGCTGGTCTTAACTAACTATCCTATACCTAGCTAATCCGATTCATGACCCATCCACTCATTACAATTTGCCCATTCACCACAAAAACTCATCCTTCACCACTCAAACCTCCATACACCACAATACCGCATCCTCTCAAGAGGAACCTACAAACGCGCCCCATGCCATAAAAATGTAATGATAATAAATACTTATGATGAAAAATGAGACGGGAGGGAGATGAACCCAATAACAAACTAAAATATTAACACAAATCAAATTAAACATAACCGTCCAACCCTCAAAACAGAGAGGCCGCTGTATTCTGCCCAGGGGACAGAATCAAGAAGCTCTCTTGCTAAGGGAGTGGGAAAGGAGAAAATATAAACGGACATGGGAAATATAAAAGCTGACCCAGTCGAGATGAAAAGCGGGGGCCAACAGACTGGGGAATTTGGGAATCTCGACTTGGATCATAACCCAAGAGAACAACACTTACATTAACTAGGTACACAAAAGCTTGTCTAACCTAACCAAAGGGAGGGATCCACAGGAAACCACCCCAATGTGACATAGGTTGATCTAAAAGAGAAAATCAAGGCTAGCCCCGTTCAAACGAACCAAGCTCGCCTCAGTCACCCACCTTTCGTTGAAGACTGTCGAATGCAATCGTTTTCTATCAGTTCTAATCTTCATCTTGAGCTGATGCTCAAAGAATCGGATTAGATCCTGATGAGAAAGACGGATGCCTCGCAAGACTTCCCCCTGTCGCGTCGTCCAAATCACCATCCGAGCCGTGGCCAGCAGCGTCAGAAACACCATTCGTTTCACCCCAGAGTACAAGGGCGACACATTGTTACACGCGTATGCGCGATCAATGGGCACAAACTTTTCGGGAGCGAGACGAGCCGTCAACTCGCCGACATGGTCTCATAAGGGGCGAACCCGTGGGCAATGGTAGAAAGCGTGCGAAGCCGTTTCTTCTAAACCAAGGTCACACCGTTCACAGTCTGGCAAATCCGCCAAGCCTCATATGAAGGCCTTGTCGACTGGTTTGAATCGATTCGGACCCTCCATTTATTGAGTTTTGGATCTAAAAATCGGCTCAAAAACGTTAGGCGCGAAAAGATATTTTCGTTTAAACTTGCTACAGTTTTAGAGGTCTGAGCCAATGAAAAATCTAGTTTGCTGAAACTAGGATGCTGATTGGTTAATAGGTGATTATTGGTGTAAAGTGCATTATCCCGGAGGGGTGAAAGGGAGGTATGGAGGTATTATCTGGGGAGGAAGTATTGTTTGAATAAATACTTCCTCCCCAGATAATAGGCATAGCATTATGGGTATTAATATGTGAAATATGTCTTGAATTTAGCAGCCCAATGAACGTGTCTACACGACCTGGTACGGGTAGATGGATTTGCTTCCGAGTCAGCTGCTGGAAATGGTTGTGTGCTGGAATGTTCTGGATGTGTCGTATGAGGAGTGGTCAAAGGCTTGCCATCATGCTGTATATATGCAGGCTTCAACCGGTCGATACTGACCGTGTTATATTTCCCCGCAAGGTCTATGACGAAGTACTTTGATGTGCGAGAAATGATCGGGTATGGTCCTGTATAACTAGGTGTGAGAGGCTTACGCACCGTATCTCTGCGGAGGAAAACATACTCTGTCTGGTGCAGGTCTGCAGGAACGTAATAAGGTTTTTGATATGCCCGTGTTGGGGTGTAAATGACGTCAATCATTTTTTGCTTGAGGTCACCGACGAAATTACTGGAAGGGAGATAATCGTTGGGATTGTTGAAAATTTGTCCGGGCAAAGTTAAGGGTGTTCCGAAGACTAATTCTGCACTGGTGCATTTTAGATCTTGTTTGATAGTGTTAGGCAAAGCGAGCATAACGAAAGGCAGTTTGTCTACCCATATGCGGCCGTTTGTAGATGCTGTGAGCGCATATTTGAGTTGTCTGTGGAACCTTTCCACTAGTCCGTTGGCACAAGGGTGGTACGCCGTGATAGAGATATGCTTAATTCCCAGTAAATTCATGAATTCGCTGAACAGTGTGGATTGAAACTGCGGACCCCTATCTGTCGTAATTACTGAAGGGCATCCAAATATGGTAATCCAGTTAGTAAAGATTGCGTTAGCTACTGCTTCAGCTGTTATGGATGGAAGAGGTAAGGCTACTGGCCAGCGCGTGAAGCAATCTATAATGGTGAGTATGTATTCGTAGTCGTCTACACGCTACAGTGTACCAACCAAATCCGCGTGTAGGTGGGTGAATCGTCCATCAGGATTGGGAAAAGTTGATGCAGGCGCTTTGGTGTGTCTGCCTATCTTGGTTGTTTGGCAACGTAGGCACGTGCGGGACCACTGTTTAATATCAGTTGCCATACCGGGCCAGACGAATCTGTCCGATATGGTCCGCAACGTTGCCTTAGCACCGGAGTGAACTTGGGAATGAAAGTGATCGTATATTGGACGTCGCATTGCTGGCGGTATGTAAGGGCGTGGATTACCCGTGCTGACGTCACGGTATACAGATTTATCCGTAAACGGAAGTGGTCCTTCTCTCGATCTGTAAGGAAGTGTCAGATCGGACGGTTGAGAATGTTTCATCATTTAGCTGTTCGTCTGCTAAAGAGTCAAAATTGAGTGTAGCAGGTTGAATGGTATTGAGGGTTGTACGAGATAACGCATCGGCCACTGCGTTGCTGGTGCCTTTAACGTAGCGGATATCCGAGGTAAATTGTCCTATATAGTCCATATAGCGAATGTCATGAGGGTTATGCTTCTCGGATTTTGCGTGTAGTGCATATGTGAATAGTTTGTGGTCGGTAAATATTGTGAAGTCACGTCCTTCTAGTATATGACGATAATGCCTGATGGCCAGGTACACTGCCAACAGCTCACGGGCGAAGGTACTATATTTCATCTGTGCCGAGTTGAGTTTAAGAGAAAAGAATGACAGCGGTTTCTCAATTCCGTTAATAACTTGGTGGAGGACTGCGCCGATTGTGTTAGACGATGCGTCAGTAGTGAGAGTCAGTTTTGCGTCATCCAAGGATGTTATGTAAGACAATTTAACAATTCTGTAATGCTTGCTTAGCGGCATTGAAAGAACCCATCTCATCTGCAGACAAAGTCATTTTGGGGTTCTTTTTTATGCTTAGATAAGAGATTCGTCAGAGGTAGTAGTATGGTAGCGCAATTGTTGATAAATTGACGATAGTAGTTAATCATCCAAAGAAATCTTCTAAGTTGACGTAGGGTGGAAGGTGGCGGAAAATCAGTAATAGCTTTTACTTTTTGGGCCAAGGGAGTTAACCCGCGTTTGTCGATTACGTGACCAAGAAAAGTCAGGCTAGGGACAGCGAATATGCATTTCTCAATGTTTAATTTTAAGCCGTAATGTTGTAAGCGTTGAAAAACTGTTTGAAGATGGTCGTAATGTTCTTCGTGTGTCATCGATATAGGCGTAAGTGTAGGATAGTCCGCGAAGGACTTCAATGAGTCTTTGAAATGACTGAGCTGCGTTGCGCAAACCGAATGGCATTCTGGTAAATTCATATAATCCAAAGGGAGTTGTTATTGCTGTCTTTGGGATGTCGGATTGCTCGATCGGAATTTGGTAAAATGCTTTCCTCAGATCCAACTTGGTGAAAACCGTGGCGCCTTCTAGCGATAGGGCAAAATCTTTGATGTGGGGGATTGGATGGTTTGGGCATTTAGTAGCCTGTAATCCCCGCACGGGCGCCAGTTGTGAGCATCGGCCTTTGGGACCATGTGGAGCGGAGTAGCGTAAGTACTAGAGTATGGTCTGATTATGCCCAGTTTGAGCATATTGTCAAACTCGTCCTTAGCTACCCGCAATTTGTTAGATGACGCGGTTGAGCATGAACTGGGTGTCCAGTCGTTTTTTGGTATGAGTAGCATTATGCCTGATAGGCGCTGCATACGTAAATGGTGATAACAACGATTTGTATTTCTGTAGTAATTTTTCGTAGTCATTTGCTGTTAAACCAATTGTAGAGTGCCTTGATGTTAATCCGCGGCGCTGTAGATTCGTAGGCGCGTCAGTAAGCGCACGCGAAGATAAATCAACGGATAGATCATAATGTGCTAAAAAATCTCCGCCTAGGATTGGCATTTCAACATCGGCGATTGTAAAGGTCCGGACGAGTTCCCTTCGTAGTTCAATGTTGAGTGACATGACTCGCTCGCTGTAGGTACTAGTTGATGTGCCGTTAGAGGCCTGTAATTTTAATGAAGCTTCCTTGGATGATATTGTTGATTTGTCGCAATTTTTGAAAGGTACGACGCTGACTTGTGCACCGGTGTCGACCCAAAAATTAAGGTTGCTATTTCGGTCACAAATGTTGAACAGGCGGTTTTTATTGCCAGTTCTGGCTGCCAACGCCTTCAGTGGTTGCCAGGCAGGTCGTTTCCCCGTAAGTCTGTTGGGAATGTGTTTCGGAAAGCACATGGCGGCTGGCACTTCCTAGCGCGCGCCAAACACCTCGTGGTACCAACAATTATCATGTTGACGGTGACGGGGGCGACACGACGCTGAACGCGGTCTACGGTTATGGTGCCGGGCAATTGAATTGCTCCGACTTCTAGGCTTGTTTTAAATTTCATCAAGCCGTAGATAGAGTTTCTGTAGCTCTGATGTCAGAAGTTGTAATCTTTGATTGAAATCCAGAGTGAGGTTGTCTGACGGGCTTACGGAGGAGACTTGCCGAGTTGGTGTGGTGTCAGATATTTTGTCTTCAATCACTGCTAACTTCTGGATGTCAGTCTCATCTATGAGCGCGGCTAATATTCGTACAACTTCAGGTTGTAGCTTATCCAGCCACATCTGTTTCAGGACAGTGTCAGACATGGCATTGCCACCGAGTAAAGATTGCATTCGGCGCAAAAGTTGAGATGGTTTGCTAGTTCCTAAGGTTAAATTAGTCAGAAGATCCTTTATTCTACGTTCTTCTGAACAACCTGTGCGGTGTAATATGTCTTGCCAGAGTACTTCATATGGCTTATCAGTCGGAAGGCTTGTGAGAATGTCTGCCACTTCTGCAGCCACCTCTGCAGGTAATTTTTCAACGACGAAGGCAAACTTCGATTGCTGCGATGTGATGTGTCGAGCTTGGAATATCGCATCGAGTTGTATAAACCACGTTTATGCGTTAGAATTGTATGCAGGCATTGCTAGTCTTATTGCAGCCTAAGTCTGGGGAATCGGTTCAGCCATGTCGATTCAATGTAATTTTGGAGGGAAAACAAAAAGATTTCGCGCTTCTTTTTTTGTGTGTGTTTTGTGTTAGATCAGTTCTCGTTATGCAAAAAATTTTCCTTTTAGAGTGTTGTGTGTCCTTAACGTCGTGTTTACCAATTTAGTTGGTGTAAACGTCAGCGGTAATTAATTTTGTTAACGCCGTCGGTTTCACTATTTCTTTGGTTGGAGCAGACTTGAACGTTGGTAGTCACCGATTTTGTTGATGTAGATGTAAACGTCGGTAGTCATCAAATTTTGTTTGCTGTTAACGTCGGGGTTATCAATTTTGTTAACGTCGGGGTTACCAATTTTGTTAACGTTGGGGTTACCAATTTTGTTGCAGACTGGCGAATGTATCTTAAGATATCAGAATGTTAGGTTATCAGAAGGGTTATTGAAGTTAGTGTTCTTAGACATTCATCCACAACAAATTAAGAAACAAGAATATTGAAGGCAAATCATTCAAGAGAAATCAAAGTGAAAACAACATAATTAAAAGTTTAACAATAACATTGATTTATATAAAATTAACATACACCATTAAGTCAGATATTGTTGGACAAATGTGAATAGTTGAATTGAATTATGTAGTGTATTTATGCCAAGTTTCAGTGTGTGTGAAACTTTTATTAAGGTTTGTGTGTGGAATTAAACAAAGTGTTTGGTCGTGTACAAAAATGTCTTTTGTGAGAGTTCAGTCAACAGTATGTATGCGTATGCTTGCTTAAATTATTGTCCAAAGTTGGTAAGATTTGTGTACCTTTAGTTGTTTTGGTGTTTGATTGAATGTTTACGAATACTTATTCAGTAGTGTGTTATTTCACTTTCTTTAGTATTGTAAGCAATTGTTCCTGGGAGAGCGAAATGCTGTTTGTTGAGTCAGAGAAGTTTGCGCGGGAAGTGTAGTTGGTCAAAGTTTTGACTAGCGTGGATTAGTCTGGCATCTCTCCAGGGTGAAATTCTGACAATGTTTATTTCTGTAAAAATAGAGAAAATTTGGCACGAGGCCTAAAAATGGGGGATGGGATAGGACGGTCATCAATTGTATTAATTTTAAACTTAGCTAGACACAACCACTGACCCAATCATACAAAACAATATTCCTACCACCAAAACAACAAATTTATACTTACCTTTCTTACTACATTCACCAAAATACCTCATTGTCTCAATGAAAATCCTAAATAGTCCTCATATGTACAAATCGTTGTCTGTGAGGGGAGGGGAATAAAAAAGAACAAGTTAAAAAAAACCCAATGATTATATACAATATAGTTATAAAATATTTACAACAAATCAAACAAAAACGTGTTAGTAATAAAAAACCCCACAAATCTTAAATGTGGCAGAAATATCAGTTAACTGGACCAAATCGATGCAGGACTATAAAAATATAGAAAAACATTCATCCATCCCAAGCACTCACACAGACATGCACTCATTCTGACACAACAACAAATACGAAAAACACACACGCGAAACGAAAGGCGCCCAGCATCCACCAGAGAACTGACATCACTGACCACCTAACGAGGGCGGGGATGGGGAGTTAAACTAAAGGAAAAGAAAAAGGGAGAGAAAAAAGGGGCCAAAGAGCAAACACACCCAAGCTAAGTTTACTGGAAAAGAAAAACTAAGGAATCAAATACAAAAAAAAACTACTCTAGCCTAAATCCAGGGATGTGTTGCCAAAGTTCAACCCAGGAAAACAATATCCTGATGCCTAACCAGCATCAAAATGCCACTCCAGGTCAGCCCCTTTTACTCGGAACAAGCGCGCAAGATTCAGCCACCTTTTGCCAAATTCTGATGAGGTAAGCCGCCGCCTTTCCGTCCTAATCTTGACTTTAAGCTGATACTTAAAGTACAAGATCAGTTGGGAAGAAGTAAACTTCTCGCCATCATAGATTTCCTTCTGACGCGTCGTCCAAATAACGACTCTCATAACACCTAGTAAGCATAAGAACACATATTGTTCAGCCTTCGTCATCTGTGGCACCACATTGCTACAAACAGAACTGGCCTCAAGGACAAAGAACTTTCGCTGCAGCATGCGGACCATGAGGCCTTCAACAAACTTGCACAACAGCGCTACCACCCTGCAATGAAAGAAGGCGTGACCAATGGTCTCGACTTCCCCAATACAGCGTTGGCAGTTTGGAGATTTCTCCAAGCCCGCTGAACAAAGTCTTTTGGCGACCCAGTTGGCCCCACGAATCACCAGCCAGGTGAGTGATGCCTCATCGTTATTGTGGCATTTCAACCCAGGCGCCCAGGGCCATGGCCATATTGAGCGAGACTCCTGCTTCGTAAGACCGAGCTCGTCAAGCAGATCATCCTGAACGCCCCCCCCTGACTAACAGTTGATACAATGCCCTACGCGACAACGCCTGGGCGTTGGAGAGGCCATCCGACGTCCATAAGAGGCATTTCAGAGCAACACGACATTCACGATAGAAGGAGCATTCAGCTCGGGGTAAACGGCGGGCCTCCTCCTCGCTCGAGTGCACACTTCTAAGGGATGGGAAGTTTCTACGGACGTCTTCCTTCCAGAAGGCGCCCTCCTCATCCGATTCGCGACACATTCAGTCTAGGAAGGCAATGCGAAGCATATATTCACGAATCTCAATGCTAGGCATACCCAGACCGCCTTCAGATGGATGAAGGCAACAGATCTCCCGATATACCATAGCGGCCTTGTCCTTCCACAAGAAAGAGAACAAGACCCTTACTAATGACATTAGTGTGGTATACGGAAGTGGAAGTACAGAGAGTCGGTAAAGGAGAATCGGTTAGATGTGTGAAACACATACTTCCGCTCTCCTCTTTAAGGAAAGCTTCCTGCGAGACCAAAGATTAACCGTGATCTCGGCCGACCCTTGTACCCCCGACCAATTCATTTCCAACTGGAGATCAGGACCGAACCAGACGCCGAGTATATTGACCGGCCTATCCGTCTAGAGGAAAGGTCCGGGAAGAGAAACTCCCTTCCACGCACCCAACCGCAAGCCAACAGACTTATCGCGGTTGATCTTGGCCTCTGTCACCATCTCATAATCACTGATCTCTTTGCTGACTTCGTCAATCTCGGCTCTGTTCGACACAAGAACCGAAACGTCATCCGCATAGGCAGAATATCTGTTCGGAGCCAATCAGACTAGACAGGATAAGCTGCAAACGGTTGGCTAAGATCTTCGCCAAAATCTTTAACTCTGTGTTTAACATGGTTAAAGGGCGAAAGTTATCTAACCCATCTCCACCGTTCTTGTCCTTACGCAGCAACTTGATCACACTCCTGGTGAAGCGTTGAGGTATAGACCCCTGCTTCATCCAGTTGTTGAAAACCAGTTCCAGCAAAGGAACAAAAACGAGCGACTGCCTCAAGTAATTCGTAAGGAAGACAATCTAGTCCCGGAGATTTATCCAGGCCAACCTGTTTTAGCGCTTCCCAGATTTCCGACTCTGTGATGGGACCATCGCACCCAGCCGCTTCAACTGCCTTGAGGCAGGAAAAGTCGGCGTCGAACTGAGCAGGGCTCAGACCGGGCTCCCTGGTGAAAAGTTCCTGAAAGCAATCCCGAAAGGCCTCGCATATGCCTGCGTTTGTAGTCACAGTCCGCTTATCCGACAATGTGACGCACGCTATATGTCGCCGAGACGCGCTCCGATTTTCCTCTGCACGCAATTCAGCGGCCATATTCGTCGCCTCAGAGGACATTCTTTTTAAGCTAGCCCTAACTACCAGAGCTTGATCCTTCTTGATAAGCAAGGAGGACAACTCTGCCTTAGCTACTTCCCCACTATCACGGGATTTCACAGCCCGATCAACGTTTTCTTCTAAAGCCGTTTGCGCCGCTAATCTATCTAGATTGAGTCGACGATTAAATCAGCAGCAAACGTTCTAATTTTGAATTTTAATTTATCCCACCAGGCATGCCCTAAAACCTCCCCCATCAATTCCCTCTGTATCATTAGTAGCAGCTGGTCCCGGAAATCCTGCTCAATTTTCAGTAACCAGCTAAACTAAGCTTAGACTTTTCTAAGTTTACACGGACCCGGACAAGCCTATGATCCGAATAAACTATATAATGGAAATTTGAACCCCCTAAGAGCCCTACAGCGACTCTCCTAACTAAGACTCGGTTGTGGTAGCTAGCAAGCGTCCCAGGAGCCGAGTTTCCACTATTTATCCAAGTCCATTCTACCTTCCAGGGTGCTCATTCCGGTACTTATCGATAAGATCAAACTCGTCGATAAAGTCCCGACATGGTTTCACGGGATGTGAAACCATGTCGGTTGGTTGTTAGTACTCGTATTTTGTCCTATACGATCTAAATCGGGGTCAAGAACTACCCGACGAGATGTCAAGAACGGCTCGATCTGCCGAAACAAAGCAGGTCGCTCAGAATGGTTATTGGGCGCATAAACCCCAATGAGACGCAGAGCCTTATCCTTTATGGTAACATCCAGCACGCAAAGCTTGCCCGCCGTATCCGCGAAGACAAGAGTACATGCAGCCTTCAAAGAACTTCTCACCAGCCAAGAGACGCCCCTCAAACGACCATCAAAACATGCTGAATAAATGGAGAACCCCTTAGACAGTATGTCCTCACGGCCACGAGAAGAAAACCGGGTCTTTTGCACACAAACATTCACCCCGAGGCGCTGAAGGTCGCGAGACAGCCTTGCCCTGCGAGGCTCCGACCTCAGGCCCCGGACATTTATACTTGCTAACCATATAGCCATTATCAGACCGAATTAGGTTTGAAGCACTGGTTTGAACATGGTCGGGGTAACGATACCGACAGCCTCTCCCATAGACCCATGGCCCATCTCAGTCTTGATGGTACCGTCTTGGGAGATCCCAGGGAAATGTCAGTTTGAGAGGTCTATAGAGGGAGGGGTGAACTAAAACTGGGACCCTCCCTGCACAAAATTGTTTTAAATGTTTTAGCTGCTGATTTTGGACGATTGCAATTGGTAAAGCCATCTTATATGACATGAGAGCCTCATCGAGCATTGCTCAAATCTGTTTTGCTCCAGTTCAGTTCTGATTACTGTCAGAACCCTTTGGGCAATCGGGAAGTTTTGAGGCACTTCAACGTCCATGTCTGCATACTGCCGTATTGAGAGTAGGTACTTTAAATCTTTTATGCGATTGCCGTAATTCCTGGCTCTCTCAGCCTAAGCAGGGGAAATGCGACAAACATCCTCCCCCGTGTTATAAATGTGTTTCTGCGTCTTCTTCTTCTTGTCTTTCAGCTCCTGTGTGGGGTTTCTCTG